>OZ018397.1:2365479-2897115 GCA_963969525.1 Ontholestes murinus | reverse complement strand
ATTATTTATATATATATATATATATATATATATATATATATATATATATATATATATATATACATTAATCTTTATTTGGACACATTTACAATACATAATAACATTTAACATACAAATAAATAAATGGTGTTAGTCCGTCTGGGCTATAGACCTGAGGTCTTTCAGCCCTTATTTATTATAATAAATATTATTAATAAATATTCATGTATTTATTCATTTTTACCCAACTTTAACTTTCTAGACAAGCAATAACAGATGATTTAAAGATAGTTAACGACAGAGAATATAAATCAATGAAGGAATTAAAAAGATTATCTTTCGTTTTTCGTTATTTTAAATAATTTTCCTCTATTTTAGAAATAGTGAATTTTACCTCTTATTTTCTAGATTTTCTTCTATTTTTGAGAACATATATAAAAAAATTCTTTAAAAGCTTCAAAAATTTTCAACAGCTTCTATTCCTAATTTTTTGACATCTCACATTTTTATGAGTTTCTGTAAATTTTCCTTCTTAATGTTAATAGCATATTTAACTTTTTTTCTTTAGAATGCTAACGTCTGTTCTTCCGACTTCTAAAATTTTCTTCGAAATTCCATCGGTTTTTTTTGAAATTTCTCAAATGTTTTCCATAATTTTCTAAAGCTTTCTCTTACATATTTATAATTATTTCGTTTTTTTCTTTCAAGAAATAGGAAAAATTCATGTGTTGCTTTATTTTATCAGAATTTTTCATCAATTTCTCTTGCAGAGATTTGCAGATTTTTAGGATTTACTGCTAATTTCAAATCTAAATTTCTAAAATTTAAAGATTCTATAATTTTACAACAGTTTTTCTTTCATACTCTAAATAATTTTAAACTCATTCTATTACAAATAGTGATTTCTGAAATTTTAACCAAATTTCTAGTATATTCTTCAAGGATTAAAAGTCTTTTCCGTATTTATATATTTTTAAACAATTTTTTTTCCAGTTTTTGAGAATTTATCAGAATCTTCCACGATTTTCTCTTCCAAATTAAAAAGAAAAAGAGTAATTTTTTCTACAGTTTCTCTTTTAAGTTTATAATTTTTTAAAAGATTTTTGATCCTATTTTTGAGAATTTATCCGAATTAACATTTTTAAATGTCACTTGCAAATATTTAGAATTTTCTAAAAGATGGTTCTAAAATTTTCTAGTTGTTTTTCTTCTAAATTTATAGTATTTTCTAGAATCTTTAAGCTATAAAGTTTAAATCAAGATTTTTAAAGTTTTTGTTAGTGCTTCAAAAATTTTCATTAGTTTCTCTTCCAGATTTCTATCATTATTCTTCCAAATTTCTCGAAATTTCTTCACGGGTTCTAAAATTTTAGTAATTTCCTCTCTTGAAATGCAGAAATAGCTTCCTCACTTTTTGATAAGTTTACACTCGTTTTTAAATTGCTATATAATTCTTCTATAATCTTGAAGCAATTTATTTTCAAATTTTCGATAAACATCTCTTCAAGATTTCTAGAATTTTCTCTTCAGACGTTCTAAAATTCTCCAGTTGTTTCTCTTTTAGATTCTTAGACTTTTACAACGGTTCTTCTTCCACATTTATAGATATTTTTTTTTTAATTTTTCAGCATTCCTTGTTTTATTCTTCTTCTTTTCCTATCAAAATTTTCATGAATTTGAAAGAAGTATTTATGAAAAATTCTAATAAAATAAAGCAAGAAATGGAGAAAAATTCTATTAGATTCCAAAACTTTCCAGCAGATTTTTAAAATTCTTAGTATTATTTTATTTTTTACTTTGTCATTTTTTATTTTAACTTATCAAAATTTTTCGTTAATTTATATTTCTAACATTTGTTGCTAGATCTATTGAAAAATCAAAATCAAATTGTTTTAAACATCTTAGGTTTTCCTGGCGGTTTTTCATCCAAATTTCAAAAATTTTCTAGTACTTCTTAATTTAAGATTTGTGGAATTTTCTTCGACGGTTTTTTCCGCGGTTTCTCTTAAAAAAATTCTATAATTTTCAATGTTTTCTTCCATTTTTTAATGTTTCACAATTTCATCAAATATTCTTACTTTATTTTATTAGAGTTATTCATATGATTTTCCTTCAAATTTCTTTTTTTTTATAATTTTCGAACATTTTTATCTATTTAGGATTGTCAATAAATTTTACTTCCAGATTTTTAGAATTTTCTAGCATTTTTTCTATTAGATTTCTAGAATTTTCTCTAAAGGTTTCTCTTTCAGTTTTCTAAAATTTTCTTGGGTCTCCTAATCAAAGTTTCTAGAATATTCTATTAGGATTTAAAAAAATATAGAATCTAATATTTCTTCCAGTTTCTTCCAGAATTCTACAATTTTCTTCATTTTTTATACAATTTTGGTTCCATTCGTTAAGATTTTTCACAATTTCTTCCTAATCTTATCATAATTTTCAACTATTTTTTATTCCGTACGTTGTAAAATTCTAAAGCACCCTTTTACAGATTTCTAGACTTTAAAAACAGTTGGTTTATTTCACTAATTTAGTGAAACAAACCAAGTTTTTTAATCAATTACTTATTATTCCACAATGTTTCGCCACGAGGTAAATGAGAAAATCCTTCATGAAAAATGTCTAAACTTTTCTATGTTATCTCAGTTTTTCTTAGAGATTTTTATCTATGTTTTTAAAATTTGCTTCGAGAATTCCATAATTATTTTTTTTTTAATTTCTCTTCCAAATTACTTTTTTTAAAAGTTTTTTATCCAATTATTAAATCTTCAATCTTTCAAATTGTGAGTTCTATAATTTTCAGCCATTTTTCTTCTAACTTCCAGTTTAAAACTTTTTCTTCAAAACTACTAAAGTTTTCCAGCAGTTTCTCTTCTAGGTTATATAATATTCTAACATCTCTTCATGCTAATTTCTAGAATTTTCCTGGAGGATTCTATAATTTTAAAACAGTTTCTCTTCCACCTTTATATATCTTTTTAACAATTTCTTCTTCGATGTTTGAGTATTTTTCATTGCTCTACTTTGTTTTATATTCATTTCTCTAGAATATTTAAAAATGTTTATGATAATTTATCACCAATAAAGTTTCTTTCAAATTTTTGGCATTATCTAAGATTTTTTCTTTAAGATTTTCAGAACGTTCTAGCATCTCTTTCTCCTTTAATTTCTTTTCCAAATTTTTTGAGAATGTGTCATCATTTTTTAATTTTTTAATCAGAATTTTCAGTTTTTTTTATAGAATCTCTTTTTCCAGATTTTTAAAAGTTGTTTCGAAGATTTCAGAATTTTCAACGATTTCTGCTCAAGATTTTTAAAAATTTTATTAAAAATTGTGACTAAATTTTTAGAATATTCTGACATCTATTATTTTAGAATTTATAGAATTTATAAAAGATTCTTAAGTTTTTTCTTCTTCTAGAATTTTTCAGCATCTCTTTCCACATGATAAGGATTAGAAAAATCCAAAAACTATTTTAGATATATAGATATTCCTCCATGTTTTTGAGAAATTTTTGACATTGACAGTTCTTGCTTTAGTTTGTTAGAAGTTCTTGATTACGAATATCCTAGCATTGCTTCGTTTAAATTAAATTTTCGAGAATATTAGTTTCAATTTTTTATCAATTTAATAATAATAATACTAATAATAATATCTTTATTAACATTTATTATCATAGATATTTCAAAAATTTTATATTTTTTATAATTTAATCTATAAGAATATTCAGTAAATTTATCTTGCAGATTTCTAAAATTTTCTTCAAGGATTCTAGAGTTTTTCAGCTGTTTCTCTTCTAAATTTATAAAATATTCTAAAACATTTTCGGACCCAGATTTCTAAAAAAGTTTAAAGTGCTTCAAAAAATTTTATTAATTTCCAGATTTTTGAAATTTTCTTTATGAGTTGAAAATGTTCTCTCCAGATTTGTGTAATTTTCTATCATTTTTTGTTATTTTTTTAACAATATTCTACTTTATTTGCAATTTCTCTTCTGACTTTCTGAATTTTAGCAGAATCTTATTTTTGCACAAATAAATTCTCTATTTTCTATTCTAAAATTCTCCAGAAGTTTCTGTTTGAGATTTCTAAAATTATCTATAAGCGCTTTCAAATTTTTTTAGTTTTTTCACTTAGATATTTTCTTACATCTCGTGATTTAAATTTCTAAAATTTTCTTTTATGGTTTGTAAAATTTACAGCAGTTTCTTCTACAGATTTTACTGACATATCTCTATATAAATAGCTATAAATTTCTACGAGAATTCCATAATTTTTCTTTCATATATATAAAATTTTATAATGTTTTTCTTTCGTGAATTTCTCTTTTGGTATTTTTTGTGTCAGATTTCTTAGATTTTCTTTGAGGTTTTAAAATCTTTTAATCGTCCCTTTTAGATTTATGGGATTTTCCAACATTTTTTGGGAATTTATCACAATTTATTCTAATAATTAGAAAAAACACGAAAATATTTCGTAAAATCTACAACAAATGAGTCTTGTTAAGACTACAAGAAACAAATCACTTTTGAAACAACTACTATATATTTTATTACAATTTATTCTATGTCTGTTCAGAATTTTCTATAAATTTTTCATTGCCTTTGCATTTGCATATATCTTGCCTTTACCTTTAGAAAGTTACTAAAAACATTTTTCTATCATATGTTCAAAAATTTTTCACATTTTCTTGCTTTATTTTATTAGAATTTTTATGAATTCTCTTCCAGATTTCTTCCTAATTTTCATTTGGGAGCTCTAGAATTTTCCAGCAGTTTCTCTTCTAGATTTCTAAAATTTTCTTCTTACTTTATCAAATTTTCCTATAAATGTATATTCGACATTTTTAGAACCTAATATTCTTACTTCTAGTTTTTTAGTATGTTAGAAATTTCTAAAATATTGAACCATTTTCTTCCATTTTTTTTAAATTCACCAATTTCTGATTTGTTTTGTCAGAAGTTCCCATGAATTTTTGGTTTTGATTTCAATAATTTTCTAACATCTTTTCTTTAAAATGTTTTTTTTTTAAATAAAATAAATAAATAAATCTTTATTGTCCAACAGGAAACTAGTCCTAATTACAAGACAAATGTACAATAAACAAATACAAAAATTTTGAATTACTTTCAAGTATTTTTAATTTTTTTCAAGATTTTAAGAACTTTCTAACATTTGTATGATAATTTATCAACAGATAAAAAATCATTCTTTGTATTTATTATTATTCTTACTTTATTTTAATAGAATTCTTCATGATTTTTTCCTCTAAATTTCTAGTAATTTCTGTTTTCATATCATATTTCTAGAACTTTCTGAGAACGTTCTAAAATTTTTCAGCGATATTTATCAACTACTAGATGTCTAGATTTCTTCTAGATATCTACAGTTTTCTAACCACAATCCCTATTTTTTTATAATTTTCCACTATTATACAAATGACGAGTTCTAGAATTATTAAATTGCTTTTTGGAATTATCAATGTTACTTCCAGATTTTTAGAATTTTCTAGCATTTTCTCAGGTTTCTAGAATTTTCTTTTAAGGTTCTCTTACATTTTTCTAATATCTCTTTCTAGAATATTCTGTGGGAATTTCAAAAATTTTACAGCAACTAAATTTTTTCCAGCTTCTTTAGGAATTCTATAATTTTCTTGATGTTTATATATTTTTGTTAAAATTGGTTGACCATTTCTTGCCTTATCAGTATTTTTTATGAATTTCTCTTCCAGATTTATAGAATTTCTTAGCACATCTAGAATTTTCTTCGAAGATTCCAAAATTTTCTCTTTCTGATTTTTATATTTTATTAAAATTGTTTTTTTAATTTGTTGAGAATATTTAATAAATATTATTATAATTTACTTTATCTGACATAAATTTCTGTTTTAGATTTTTAGAAATATCGAATAGTTTCCTTTTTTTAGAATTTTCCAATCTTTCTCCAATTACGAGTTTTAAAATTTTAAAACAATTTGTCTTTTAGTTTTCTGGAATTTTCCAGCATCTAACCAGAATTTTGTATAAATTTCTTTTCCAGATTTTTAAAAGTTTCTTTGTAGTTTCTAAATTTCTCCAACTCTTTCTTTTCCAAATTTTTAGAATTTTCTAGGATATCTTAGTTTTCTAACACTTTTTATGTATGTAAATTTCTATTTTCTTCGAGAATTTAATAATTTTATATTTTTTAGCTCTCTTCTACCAGATTTCTATAATTTTTCTCCGATTATTCCATGTTCTACAGTTACTCTTCATTATTTTTAGATTTTACTAAAGTTGTTTTTTTTTATTTTTTTTCTACAATTTTCAAATATTTTTTATCCAGTTTTGTTTATTTATTTTTTTTTTTTCAATTTTTGACAATCTTTTCCAAATTGTAAATTCTATAACTTTTCAGCAATTAGCATTCTAATCTTTATTTTTAATTTAAGTGAATTTTAACAGAATTTTGCATGAACACTGAATAAAACACTTACTATGTTTTATTCACTGAATAAAACACTTACTATGTTTTATTCAGTGTTCATTATGAATTACCACGTAGTAACGGCCGCAACCATCATTATGATTAATTTTGCATGAATTTCTCTTTTAGTTTTTAGAACTTTTTCTGCGAACATTTAAAAATTTTCCAACAGCTTTTCTTCTAGATTTGTATAATTTTCTAACAGTACTTCATCCAAATTTCTATAATTTCCTCGAGAATTCTACAATTTTCAAACAGTTTCACCAATTAAATTTGTTCCAAATTTTTGAAAGATATTTTTTATTTCTTAAACTTTTTAGCATCTTTTTTCTCTTTAATTTTTTCCAATTTTTTTGTGAATGTGGCACCATTTATCAGAATTTAAAGTAAATATCTTCCAGATTTCTTGGATTTTATTGCACCTGTTTTGCCAGATTTTTTGAATTGGCTTCGAAGATTTCAGAATATTTGAACGGTTTGTAGATTCTAACATTTTTTACGAAAGTGTATACCAAATTTTTAGAATTTGTGGCATTTATTATTTTCTAGAATTTATAGATTTTATTAAAAAGATTCTACAGTTGTTTTCTTCTAGATTTCTAAAATTCCATATTCTTGTTCCACATTTTAAGGATTTAAAAATTATCCAGAAGCGCTTCTTTGAGAATTATAGATATTCTTCCATTTTTGAGATTTTTTTGGCAATTCTTGCTTTAGTTTGTCAGATGTTCTTGTTTTAGAATATTCTAATATCTCTCCATTTATACTTCTAGAATTTTTTTCGAGAATTTTCGTTACAATTTTTCAACCGTTTATCTTTTGTATTCATAGATTTTTCAAAAATATTTATTTTTTTATTATGTATTATTTCGTAAATTTATCTTACAGGTTTCTACAATTTTCTTTAAGGATTCTAGAGTTTTTCAGCTCTTTCTCTTTGAATCCATATTTCTACAATTGTCTTTAAGTACTTTCTTCTTTACTATTTTTCTTTTAAAATTTTCTCCCTAACTTACGGAAGTTTTGCAGATTCTTATTAGAATTTTTGCATGAATTTCTCTATTGTATAATATCTTCTTCTAAATTTCTCCACAATTTTTTAATATTTTGTGTGAGGATTTTCAAATATATTCAGATTTTCCTCTTAGAAATTTTTTAGCATTTAAATTTCTAATAAGTTTTTAAAAATTTCCAGGCGTTTCTCTTAGAGGTTTTCTGGTGTCTCTTCATATAAATAATTAGAATTTTCTTCGAAATATCCATAGATTTTCTTCTAGATTTCTAGAATTTTTTCCTTTAAATTTCTAAAATTTTCTAGGGTTTATTATAATTTCCTAGTTGTCTAGCATTTATTCTTCTAGAATTCCACCATCTTATTTTTACTATATAGTATATATAGGGGGAGTATTGTTTTCGTGATTTTTTTTTGAAAATTTTTTTTGCGGAAATATCCGTTTTGAGATCCCCTGAGTCCATTACACTAATTTCTGGAAAAAAAATGTTGTGTCTGTGTGTGTGTGTCTGTCTGTCTGTCCGTGGACGCTGTATCTCAAAAACGCATGAACCGATTAAGTGAAACTTTAAACTTAGGGTTTTATCGTTAAAAACTGGAACTGAAAAGCTTTTGGTGAACATTCATAAACTGGAAGTGGATGTTTACTCGAGGCGTTTTTTATCGATATTTTTCAAAATATGAAAATTCTTACAAAACTTTTCAAACAAAAGTTAAAGAGAATGAGAAAATGTACAAGTTTTATAAAAACATATTTTTTGTAAAATTCTAAACTTTTGAGAAAAAAAAATAAAAAATGAAAATTATGATGTTTTTTGACAATTGCTAATAAACTATAGGAGTTACATAAAATTTATATAACATTTAATTGCAGAGAATTAAAAATTGAACAAATTACTAAAAATAACATTTTTGCGTAAACCTCATTGTTTTCGAGTAAAATAAAAAAAAAGTAATTTTTAGAGGGTTCTAATTTTTTAGCGGTTTTTGTTTAGAATCAAGAAATTTAACTTTTCCTGCGAATTTTCATCTGGAATCTTTTCTTAAATTTTCATAATAACTTCTAAAGTTTCAAAATTTTTTAAAGATTTTTTGAGAATAAATCAAATTTTTAGAATTGTCTAACATCTATCCTAGTTAAATTCTAGAATTTTCTTATATCACTTTCTTCTTTATTATTTTTTTAAAATTTTCTAGAACCTCCTAATTGTTCATCCATTTCTTGAGAATTTCTGCTTTAATTTTTATCAAAATATTCCATGATTCATTTCTATTTAGGATTTATAAAACTCTTTAAAAATTTATCACCAAGTTTCCTCAAAATTATTAAACATTTTTCTTCTTTCTAATCATTCTTAAATTTCATTTAAATATTTCTAGAATTCTCTAACATATCACCTTTCAATTTTTGAATGTGTTACTATTTTTTAATTAATTTTTTCAAAATTTTCCAAAAAAACTCTTCCAAATTTCTAGTATTTAATATTTTTAAAATTTTCACATTTTTATGAAAATTTATAACCAAAACTTAGATTCTAGAATTTTCTTAGGAGATTCTAAAATTTTTCAGCTATTCCTCATCCAAAATTTTAAAAATTTATTCATCTATGGTTTCCTCTTTAATATTTCTAGGGAATTATAACATTGTTATGAAAACATACGGTCAACTTTTTTGATTTTTAAATCATTTATTTTTTAGAATTTTCCTGCATCTCTTTCCTTCATTTTCTTTTCTAGATATTTAGCAAATTGTGAATTTTATTACCTTTCAGCAATTTCTCATCTAACTTTCTGAAATCAAATGAAACCAAAATCTTACCAGAATATGCATTGGATTGCATGAATTGTTCTTCCAGTTCTCTAGAATTTTCTCTTTAAAAGTTCTAAAATTCTCCAGCAGTTTGTTTTAGATTCTGTAAGGGTTTTCAAAACATTTCAACTTTTTCTCTTAGAGGTTTTCTAGTATCATTCATTTCATTTTCTAAAATTTTCTCCTACAAATTTTACTAGCTTCTCATTATATAAATGTCTACAAATTTCTTCGTTAATCCCATAGTTTTTTTCTTCAGATTTCTAGATATTCCCTCCAGCAGTTTCTATTTCATATTTCTAACATTTTTTCTTGTAGTATTTCTAAAATCTAAAAAAAATTTAACGGTTCTTTGGACTTACTAACATTTTTTTTGAGAAATTATCACAATTTTATTCTATATTAATTAATAAAGCACTAAAAAACCTTTCTTCACAATTTTATTTAAATTCACAAATATATATTTCGAACGTAAAGTGTCCATTACCAATGTTTTAATACTTTTTTCTACATCTATAGAATTTTCTACATATTTTTTTGGCTTACTAAAAACATTTTTCTTTCACAAGTTTAAAATTTTTCTTTCTTTATTTTATCCGAAATCTTCGAGATTTCTAAAATTTTCTAGAAACTTTTAGAATTTTTTCGGGGACTAGAATTTTCTAGCGGTTTCTATTCTAGATTTGTGGATTTTCCCAGCATCTCTTTCTTTTTCAATTTCTAGAATATTCTAACATTAATTATTCCATTTTTGTTTGAATATTTTACTTTTTTAGTTTATTTTATCAACATTTTCCATCAATTTCTCTTCCAGGTTTAGAAAAATTTTAAGCAACAGATTTTTAGAATTTTTAAAGAGGGTTCCAGAATTTTTCATCGGTTTCTGTTTTCCTTATAATATTGGAACAGTCTAAAAACAATATTTTACCTAAACAAAAATTTCATTAACATTTCGTCCAGGTTAATAATAATAATAAACATATTTATTCAATGTAGTAGTCGTACATAGCATAATCATAATAAGTTACATTACAATTACAGGTCTTTTTTTGTCAGATTTATGGAATTGTCTCTCAGGTTTCAAAAATTTTTAATGGTTTCACTTATAAATTTCTAAAATTTTATAAGATAATTTCCTACTTTATAAAAAATTTCTATAAATTTATATTCCACATTTTTAGCACTTTTAGTAACATTCTCGCTTCTATATTTCTAGAATGTTTTATAATCTCTTTCTTTTCAAATTTCTGACATGTTGAATTTTTTCTTCACGACTTTTCATTTAGATTTCAAGAATATTTTATCATCTTTCATTCTAAATTTTTAGGGTTGCCTTCGAAGATTCATCAACGACATTTGTTTAAGTTTCAAGAACTTTCCAACATTTTTATGATAATGTATTAGCAGATAAAATGTCTTCCGAATTTCTAACATTTTTCTTACATATATATTTTTTTTTTTAATTTTCACCAGTTTCAGCTACATTTAACAAATTTCTCTTCCAGATTTGTGAAATTTCCTAGCTTTGTTTCTTCCAGATTTTTAGAATTGTTTTCCAGTATTTTTCAACGATGTTTGTTCAAGATTTTAAGAACTTTCTAACATTTGTATGATTATTTATCACCAGATGAAATATCTTTCAGATTTTTTCAAATTTTTTAACCTCGTTTCTTCCAGATTTTTAGAATTGTTGTCCAGTATTTTTCAACGATGTTTGGTCGAGATTTTAAGAACTTTCTAACATTTGTATGATTATTTATCACCAGATAAAATATCTTTCAGATTTTCTAAAATTTTCTAACTTCCTTTCTTCGAGATTTTTAGAATTGTTTTTCAGCATAATATCAAACAATTGTCCATCATTTTCTCTCTCAGATTTCTAGAATTTTCAACAAAAAAACATTACAAATATACGATATATTGTAAATTGAAACACTTTTTTTTAAAATTTTGTTAAATGATTAATTGATAGAATAGATTTATAACAGGAAATTTAATCACTCAACTAAAATCGAATCAAAATTAAACAATAAATATGATCAAATAAAAAATAATCTTACTCAAAAAGCTAAATGTGTTTTTAATTTCAAAAATTGTCAATTACTCTGTTATTTAATTATTTTTAGTATACTTATTTGTTTATAAATGTATGGGAAAGATTTGACGCAATAAATAAGGATTTACGAGCAACGTGACGTCAACATTCTTAGACACGTGCATCACCGGAGGATCTGACGTCACCGGAAGGTGATTTTCGAGTTTACCCACAGGCGATCTTCACTTTAACAGGCCGACCCATATAAGCCAGTAAGTCAAAACAACTCTGACTCATCCGCAAAAAGGGATACAACTATAAACAAACCGTCCAATGCGAAAAATGCAAAAGTAAGTCCTCGTCTTTTACAGCTGATATAATTTATTTGTACATATAAAAAAAAAAATTTATTGACCTAATCAGAAATTGGTTAACATATATATTTATTTATGTCATTATTTTACCATGTTTAAGTAAAATAATGACTTTATCTCGTCATAGTAAAGTGCCTCTCTCTATTCAATTTTAAAGTAACAATTCTACATTTAATGATAAATTTCACCTTACACAAAGTTCAGCAATTACCTTTCTTTTCGACGTTAATTGCCGTTATTACGGCCGCTCGGCGTAACTGTTTTCGGAATTACCCACGAGCGTACAAATAGAGTAAAATGTTTTATCGTTAATAACAGTCGTAATGCGCTGCATATTATAAAATTGTTTTGATAAAACCATGAATTATGCCTTACGTACGCAGTACTTTTTCAAAAAAAAGGCGCCGTTATGTCACATGCGGTTATTAAATGCTGAAAATAAGAACACCGAGAACCGATCCTTGTGGAACACCACAGTTGAAAGTATGTAATTAATTATTTTATTTGAAATATCATTACTTCCTTATTTTATTTATATATTTACAAGAGTTAAGTAAATTCATATGCAATAATTAACTTTAGCAGAGTTTACAAGTTGTGTTTTTTAACTTAAACCAATATATGCGTCACTGTAATCAGTTCATTAGCTTCGTTTGATTTTTATTAAGGGACGATGGATTTTTAAAGTTATGTATTTAACATGTTGATAATTTCTGTTGGTATTTGTAAGTTACGTGAAGAGAATTAATAATATAAGTTAGAAAGTGAAATCTAATATTGATAATTAATTAAAATGACTATTAAAATTATCGATTCGCCAATCTGATCAATCCAATAATCAATTATCTGAATCCTAGCAAAATGTTTAACCAATTCCTTTACGAACTACGAATTTTATAATTTCTTTTAAGTTTAGGCGTGGATTTGTAATTGTAAGTCTTGTTTTGTTCCACAATTCTTTTATCAGTTTCCTGACATATGTATATACAAGACTTTCATTTACAAATCCACCCTTGTAATTATGTTCCATTAAGAATGTAGCAGCGAAAGTATTAATTTTATCCTATAAGTTCTATAATTTCTAGTAATTTCTATTCCATCGTTCCCTAATCAAAATCCATTTAAGGTTATCGATTAACATTTCGTTGATTAATCGCAAATCGAATCGGAATGGATATAACAAATAGAATAAACGTGCGGTCTCGAGTTTCGGCGGACAATTGGCAATCATTAATCGCACTCGATTCGGGAGAATGGTGTTTCAATTTTTTTTTCTGTGTCGAGGATCAACCGTTTGCAGAATTCAAGTTCAACGTTGTCCAGGGCCGGCAATCGCCCGAGAAAAAAAAAAAACGAGTGTCCGTTGTGCAACTCATTGCGCTGATCATTGATATTTAAATTCGCGTTGCGACACCGCTTGCAAAACGTAAAATCGATCAAATTAATTACGTCGTTCGGAAAAATTGAATCGATAACGAAAGAAATATTAGATGTGAGTTGTAAGTATAAAGTAATAGATTTTATAATGAAATTTACCCTGAATAGGAAGAAAACTTTTGTGTTTAATCATTTCTATCAATGAAATATTAGGATCACAACTCACAAATCAATTCTGATTATTGAAGGCGTATCCAATCAGTCTGCAATGATCAAAATAGATTTGTGAGTTGTGATCCTAATAAATCAAAATGTGATTGACTTGAAGTGATGATTTTGTGGTGAGGCAGTAGCCACTGGCTTGGCACAAACTTTACCACAAAATCATCGCTTCAAATCAATCCCATTTGTTGATTAAAACAAAATAGTGAAGCAAAACCAAGTATTTTAATCAATCAAGATAATCTAAAATTGTTTCATCATGGGTTAAGTAAGAAATTAATCAAACATATCAATCCTTTTTGATTTATTCGACACAATTTCTCATATTTTTAATATCCTAGCAAGCGACTTATGTTTAGGTCTTTCTCTAAATAACCAGTTTTATCCATTACTGAACATGACTGCATTGTAATTCAACAATTAAATAAAATGCAAACATCTGACAAGATCAGTAAAAAATATTCAAAGTTTTGAGCAAAAATGCTGCCTAAGCAGCCAAGAATAGCGACAAAGGAAGGAAGGTGACCACAATAAGACTACTTGAACAATGGGAGCGAGTTGAAGAACACAAGAAGCCTTTTCGTGAGTGACCACAATTTCTGTAGAACTGAATATACAAGGTGAGTCTTTTAGATGTTCTCTAAGGGGATCTCGGAAACTATAAGAGATAGAGAAACGGTTAAATGGGGAAAGAAGTGCAGATTTACGAGCATAATAAAATTCCACTTTCAAAGTTTTCAAAAAAGTCAAGAGTAACTAGATATTTTGAAAAAAGTAAAAAGTGTCAATTTTTTCAAATCAATACATCTCGGTTATTATAACAGATAGAAAAACACTGTAAAAGACAAAGTTTTAGATAATTTTATGCAGATTAATAAAAAATAATCAGAAAATTTTTATCGCCACTATTTTCCGAGATATGACGCAAACTTACATTTTTTAATGGAAACCATAGTTGGCTATGGCCTTATTCAAAAGATAATTTTATTCTCGTTAATCCAATATCACATATGACATAGTTATTTCTAAAAATAAGTGAGTTATCGTCATTTTAAGTTTTATAATTAATAAAAAATTGATAGCCATTAAAAAGATGAAAGTAAAACAATTACAGTTGTTTATAATAATAGCAATATTGTAATTATTAGCTTTACAGAGATAAAAAGAAATAATCTATCTCTTATAGTTACTGATATCCCCATTGAGAACATCTAAAAAAACTCACCCTATATTATGTAAGCACGTTGAAAAAAATTACTACAATACAATATAAAGATAATCGTAAAAAATACTTCAGTTGAAATTATAACATATCCTTATAATTTCAACTGAAGTAATATTTTTGTAGATAAATGTTATTCAACCTTCAAGAATTTAAAAAAATGTTTGTAGACAGCATACGAGTAGTATAGTCTCTAAATATAAATGTTAAACTAATAATATACATAAATACTCTACGTGAAACAGCTATACAGAATGAACAGCCAAAAATAAAAGGTCTATACATAATAAACCACTAAAAAATTTATGATTTTTAAATCCTGTCACTGAAAAAGCAAACTTATTTTTATCTAGGCGAGTTGGTGATAGCAACCGTGGCAAAAATATAAATTATTGTACAAACTTTAAAAAGAAAACATGTCTAATATTTCCATAAAAATGAATTTCCACGTAGTAATTCATTTTAATGGATATATTAGATATATTTATACAATAATTTATCTTTTTCAAACTCCCTGATTAGAATAATTAAACTGTCATCAAACTTGTTATCAGGACGTAACTTATATACTCAATTGTAATATTTCAAATATCAACAGAACAATGCGTAATTTCTTGAAAGCTTATGAAAAAACTTGCCGTTTTTGAAATGGTGGAGGCGCCGGGAATCGCAACTAAAATCTAATGTAATTACTCTAACATTTACTCAGTTTAGAGAATTTATAATAAACACATTAAAAAACAATTCTGATTAATATTTAACTTTTAATATTACGCTGAAATATAATAAGTTTGCGTTTATTTGAAAATCAAAAACCACTTTACTTAAACTATGATCATTAATAAATAACAAAATATACACACACTCAAAATATCCAGAGTAGTAATTAAAAAATTAATATGATTCCATTTTTATTGAAAAAAAACTTTAACATTTTATGACTTGGATTTAATTTTTTGTGAATATAAATTCATTTGGTTGATTGAGTTACTTGAAGATAATAATAACTTTGATTAAAACACTTAGAACCTTTCTTCAATATTTTTTTAATTGAAATATTGAAGAAAGGTTCTAAGTGTTTTAATCAAAATATAAATTCAAGTTATACAAAGTGTTAGTACTTTATTTGTTATATAAAATATATAACAAAGTAACAGCCTCTAGTATAAACAATATTTTAATAACTGTGTTATTAAAAAACGCTTAATAATTAATTACCTCATATAAATTAATTACCAACCACCTACAAGAAGCGACATCTAACAAAATGTGTATAAACTTTAAAACAGCTCTCAACAATGATTATAAACTGTAATCGCAACAGCATTTGGGATAACACACCTAGATGTCGCTAGTAGTACTAATAATGTACTTCTGGATAACACACATAGATGTCACTAGTGGTACCAGTAGTATAATTCAAGACAAAACACATAGATGTCACCAGTGGTACGAATAGTGCAGTTTGAGATAACACGCATAGATGTCACTAGTAGCAACAAATAATATTTCAGGATAACACATCTAGATGTCACTAGTAAAACCAATAGCGTAGCGTACTTAAGGATAACAAATATAGATGTCGCTAGCAGTAACTAATAGTATATTTAATAGAAAAACGTTTAACTTTGTTGTACTTATTTTTATTTTTACACAATACTTCGTGACTAGTTTCAATTATATAGTATTGTGTAAAAATAAAAAGTAGTATAAAAAAGTTAAACATTTTTCTATTATTAAAAATGCACTACGAAGTGACCGCCTCCAAAATTCGAGATTTAACAGTATATTTCGTGATGACACATTTAGATGTCGCCAGAAGTAATATTACAGGAAGGTTGGTTGATTTGGGTTGAAATAACACTCATTTATTTCACTTGTGTTGGTTTGAGTTTACGCGAAGTGTTTTGAAAATGAAAATAACACTCATATTTCTACCGAGCGTTATTTTCATTTTCAAAACACTTCACGTAAACTCAAACCATCAATAGTGAAACTTTGGGTATATATACACAAAAACTAGACGTCGCCAATAGTAGCTGAGTGAAAATCGTATATTTATTTACACTGACTTGTTTAATCATGTCTCCTTTTATTAACTGATGAGGCTGTTATACGTTGAAAATTCATATTCACTTGTTTAGTTGTTGAAGTAAACACTTACATTTTCAAAACACTTTATTATTGCTTTTTTTTTGAAAACGCAGCAATTATTTCGCCACACTGTGGCTTCTTCAGGCGAAGTGTCCTTTGAAATACTTTTTAATTCTATTATTTTGAAAGAATAAATTGTCTCAATTGAGTTAATAATAATAATATTTTTTGTACTTCAATTGTTTATTTTTATAATTGTTTTTTTTTACATTGATATTGTTCTTATGTTTAAAATTTTCACTTTTTAATGTCCTTTAGGTTTTTAGGTCGTAAATTAATAGTGAATATTCAATTGTTTCGTATACATACATTAAATTTCAATTGTTTTTCGTATTTCGTGCTTTAAATATTTTCTGTTTTATATTAAATATTTTATTGCCCAAATAATTATTTATGATTGTTCAATTGTAAATGTTTCTATTAAATAATTGGAGGGTGGGATAGTGGCCACCCACCCACCCTACTTATAAAATTTTACTTCTTACACAAATACTGTTTTAGTTTCCTGAAAACCATAGCAGTACGAGTGTTGAGTTATCAAAAAACTTAAAGACACAATTTTAGCTTAAATTTCAGATGTATATGTAGGGTGGGTGGGTGGCCACTATCACACCCTCCAATTATTAAAACAAAATCTATGATCATGGGGTAAAACATTATGTATACAAAAATATTCATGTAATAAATCATTTTAAAATTGCTTAACAATAAACAATAAAAATTTTAATTCACTTTTCTAACTTTTCATGAAAAAATCAATATTATTAGTCTGTTCTACTATTTGGAGGATGGGATAGTGGCCACCCACCTACCCTACATATATATTTGAATTTAAGCTAGAACATTGGCTTTATAATACATCGCCAATAATTCTGCTGTCGACTGCAATCTTCAATTTTTGCAGATTTAAGTTTTAAACGTCGCCATTTTGTTTTCTACTAAAGTCTATAACTTTTTTTCGTAAAAATATTAACTTATGACTAATTGTTGATAGATTTTATAATTTTTAAATTCCTCCTGCTGAAAATAAAATATTTACAACTGCAATTTTCAATATTTTCAGTTTAAGTTTTAAACGTCTCCAGTTTGTTTCTAACTAAAGTCTAAAGGTTATTTTCGTCGAAATATTAAAGCATAAATAATTTTTGATAAGATTATGTAATTTTTACGTTTTTAGTGGTAAAAATAATTTTTTTACAACCTTTCAAATTATATATTGCAATTTTCAATAATTTCAATTCAAGTTTTAAACGGCGCCATTTTGTTTTTTTACTTAAGTCTTCAAGTTCCTTCCTTGTAAATATTAAAGTATGAATAGTTTTTAATAGATTTTATCATTTTTGCGTCCCTCCTGCTAAAAGTAAATTTTTTACAATGTTTCAAATTACGGACTGCAATTTTCAATTTTTGTCAGCTTGAAATTTTAAACGTCGCTATTTTGTTTTTTATTTAAGTCTGTAGGTCTTTTTCTTAAAAATATTAACTTATGAATAATTGTTGATAGATTTTATAATTTTTGCGCCCCTACTGCTAAAAGTATTTTTTTTACAACGTTTTAAATTACGAACTGCTATTTTCAATTTTTGCAGCTTTAAGTTTTAAACGTCGCCATTTTGTTTTTTATTAAAGTCTATAACTTTTTTTTCATAAAAATATTAAGTTATGAATAATTTTTGATAGATTTTATAATTTTTACGTCCCTCCTAATGAAAATAAAATTTTTACAACGTTTCAAATTATGAACTGTATTTTCCAAAATTTTCAGTTGAAGTTTTAAACGTCTCCAGTTTGTTTTCTACTAAAGTCTAAAGTTTCTTTTGTTAAAATTATTAAAATTTATTTATTGTAATTATTTGTAATAAGTTTTTTTTTTAGTAGCTTAAATTTAAATTCTTTATAATCGTTGTAGATTCACGAAATGTTTTCGTATTTTTTTAATTATTAGTTAATTTTCTACAACGATTCTAAACGATTTTAATATTTTTTTATTCTTTATAATTAATTTTCAAATGTTTTCTATTTTTTTTTTTATTTTCATACTGATGTATTATTTAAATTTCAATTGTTTTTGTTACACATACAGTCTATAATGCTCTCTGCTGTTCTCTGATGTTTTTTGATATTCTCTGTTGTTTTCTTTTGTTCCCTGATGTCGTTTTGTTATTTTCTGCTGTTCCCTTAAGTATTCTTTTATTCTCTTTTGTTATCTGCTGTTCTTTATCGTTCTTTGTTTTTTCAGCTATTCACTGCTGTTTTCTGCTATCCACTGCTATTCTCTACTATACACCGCTGTTCACTGTTGTTCTGTTTGATGTTTTCTGATATTCTTTGCTGCTCTCTGATGTTCTCTAATGTTCTATTCTACTCTCTCTCTCCACTGTACTTTCACGTACTCTATTGTTCACTGCTATTATCTGCTGGTCTCTGCTATTATCTGCCATTCTTTACCATTATTTGCTTTTCTGTCCTGTTAACTGCTTCTTTCTCCTGTTTTCTGTCTCTTCTCCTCTATTTTCGGTTGTTCTCTGCTTTCATCTGCTCAGCGCTGTTCTCTGCTGTTTTATGATTTTTTTCTTATGTTCTGTGCTGCTCTATGCTGTACTGTGCTATTCTTTGATATTTTCTGATGTTCTCTTATCTTCTCTTATGTTTACTGCTATTCTCTGCTGTTTTTATGTTCTCATCTGTTTACTCATGTTCTACGCTGTTCTTCGCTGTTCCCTGTTGTTTTCTGATATTTTCTGATGTTCTATGCTGCTCTCTGATATTGTGTGCTGATCTCTGCGCTGTTTTCTGTTGTTCTTGGATATTCCTTACTGTTCTCTTATGTCCTCTGGTGTTCTCTGCTGTTCTTTGCTTTTCTCTGATGTTCACTGCTGCTTTCTGCTTTTTGCTGCTGACCTCTGCTATTCCTTGCAGTTATTTGCTTCACTCTGCAGTTCACTGCTACTCTCTGTTGTTTTCTGATGCTCTCTACTGTTTTCCGTTGTTCTCTGCTATTCCCTGATGTTATGTTCTGTTCTCAGCAACAATTTTTTGCTGCTTTTTGTTGTTCTCTGCTGTTCGCTGCCATTCTCTGCTGTTTTCTGTTGTGTTTCTATTCTCTGTCGTTCTTAGCTTTTCTCTGCTGTAAACTGTTCCTTTCTGCTGTTTTTAGATGTTTATTATTATTATTATTATAGTAGCCATCCACCCACCCTACTTATACAAAACTCTTTATACTCAAACTCTGCTGCCCGTATTTGTTTTACAACAATCGCAACTCTTTGTATTTCCTCCTAATTTAAAAACTAAAAATAATGTTTTACGTATAAAAATTTATATTCAATAACGGTTGCGTAATTATTGGTATTAATATAACTCCTTTGATTATAGCCTATAAACTATTCACCAATTCTACTTTTAATATTTTAACCTCAATCACAATTTTTTGATCCATTTTCAACACAAAAAGTAAAGTAAAAGTAAAAATTGTTGAAGAATAAAAAAAATAATTTAAAATAAGTTAAACAAATGGCATTTTAGGAAATACTGTTAAAAACAGTTGAATTTTAAAAAAGAAAACAATTGAATTTTATACCGGACTGTTGAAAACTTTCAGAATGAGAAAACAATTAAAATTTTGTTAAAATAAAGCAGAAACTTTTCTAAGAGAAACATTTTTAAACTTACTTCATAAAAACCAGTTAAAATTTGCTTAATTACCAAGAAACATTTCTCAAATACGAAAAAAAAATGATTCAAAAAGCACAGTTAATATTAAAGAAAAAAATGCCAAATAAAAAATGTTAAAATCATTCTTTCCTTAAAAAACGACAAAAAAAACAATTGAAAATGAGCTGATAAATAACATTTACTATGAAAATAACATTTGAATAACAAATGAATAGAATTACATTTCAAACAACAGTTGGAACCTTTCTAAAAATACTGTAGTTTAATGCTTAGAACAGAAATTTAAAAAAATAAATAAAATTTGCTAAGGAACAACAGTTTAAAACTTTTTTTTACAAAATTTAAATTTTACGAAGAATAAAATAAATAATTGAAAATTAGTTGAAATTCTCATATAAAAGAAATCCTCGAACCAATAGAATCCTATAATAATATATAAATTAAGCAAAAACCTAAAATTCGAGATTCTTTTTTTTTAATTTTTCAATTATAACTTTCACAATAATAATTAAATTTTAAAAAATTCTTGCACCAGTGGATTCCTACAATCAAATTTATTTAAATCCAGTTAAAATCTAAAATTCGAACTTTAATTGTTTTTCAGTTTTTCCACCATAACTTCCAATATAATTATCAGATTATGAAAATTTTTGCACCAATGAATTTATTCAATCAAATTTATTTAGATCAAGTAAAAATCTAAAATTCGAATTTCAATTGTTTTTCACTTTTTCCACAAAAACTACCAAAATAATTACCTATCAGATTATGGATATTCTCGCACCAATGGATTCCTACAATCAAATTTATTTAGATCAAGTAAAACTCTAAAATTCGAACTTCAATTGTTTTTCAGTCAACTGTTTGAAATGAATTTTAAAATGGCCTTCAAAAATTTTCAAATCTTTTTTAATTATTTTTGGCAAAAATTCAAATATTTTAAGCTGTTATTTTTTTCTTTATTTAACCGAGCGTACTCTTGACCTACGATAATAAACTATGCGTTAACCTAGCGCTTATTTTCCCGCTTAAACTCCAGCGTACTCTTGACCTACCTCAACCTATAATTTGTTCGGGCGGGTCAGGAGTACAAGAGGTCATTGCATTGTTTTTTTGTTGAGGTAGGTCAAGAGTACGATAGAATAAGTAATAATCAAGTTTATAAATTTAAGTTAATGTTGTTATTTAATATTAATTATTTGTAGGGTGGGTAGGTGGCCTCTATCTCACCCACCAACTAGTAAAACATCATCAAAAAATATTTGAAAAATTTGTTTGAATAAATAAATTAAAATTTGCAATAATGTTATGTTTATTGTCGTTTTACAACTTTCCATTAAAACCCTCGCTTATGTTTTACTGATTGGAGGGTGGGTTAAAATATAGGGAAAGTATTCTTTTCGATATTTTTTTACATTGATATTGCTGTTTTATTTTTAAAATTTTCAATTATAAAGTCCTTCAAGTTTTTAGGTCGTAAATTATTAGTAAATATTCAATTGTTTCGTATACATACATTAAATTGTTTTTCGTATTATGTACTTTAAATATTTTCTGTTTTATTGTAAACATTTTATTGCCCAAATAATTATATATGATTTTGCTGTTTGGTTCTTTTTAATTTTTGCTTGTTCAATTATAAGTTTTTTTAAGTAGCTTTTTATTGCTTAACTTTAAATTCTTTATAATAAAAATTTTAATGTTTTTTAATTTTCTTTTCGTACTGATATATTATTTAAATTACAATTGTTTTTTTTACACTTACAATCTATGCTACTCTCTGCCATTCTCTGATATTCTCTGTTGTTTTCTTTTGTTCTCTGATGTATTTTTTTGTTATTTTCTGCTGTTCTTTTCAGTATTTTTTTATTCTCTGCCGTTCTTTGTTTTTTCAACAGTTAATAGTTTCAATTCCATTAAACGTTAGAGTAATTTGTAAAGGGATTAGGGACTGTATAGGTAGAGAATTGATAAACATTTGGAAATGAAACAAAGTTACAACTTTGTTAAGTGTTCTTCATTTCTATTCAACATGTATAACGAAGTAAAAGCCTTCAACATCAACAACACGATAATCACTTGGTTTTGTTTCACTGATTGTTTTACCAAGTGTTTATCAATTCTCTACCTATTCTTCTACAATGTTTCACCATGAAATAAGTGAGAAAATTATTTAAAAAATTAGGCCGAGTGTAGTTTTAAAGTTTAAATGATCCGTATGATTTATTACAACAATAATATAGATAAGTATGAATAAATTAGAGCATTCTGATAAAATTGTAATCCCATAAAGGCACGTTTTACTCGTGTACGTACTCTATAAAGATAAAAAATTGTTAGAATTTCATCCAATTTGATAGACTTATGGAAAATATTAATTTGGGTACAATCTATCAAATTATAAAAATTTTAGCAGCATAATACAGTAAGTACAATCACATTCACGCCAATTTATAAGCGGAAATTATGGTACAACCTAAATCTAGCATTTGAATGTATTCTGAACCTCCGTCTTGTAACCTATAGCTGACAACCTGGAACAAAAATGTCACAATTTTTAAATTAGTAAATAAGATGTTAATAGGTTTAAAAATTAGTTTATTTAAAGTAAACCAATGTTTTATTATTTGACGCAACAAAATAATGACTGAAAATTTAATAAATGAAAATGAATAAACTATTACAATTATTTATTATTCAAAACGGTCAGTCAAGTTTTATTGAATAAGATTGTAAAGATCATGATGATGATGGTTGCGACCGTTACTACGTGGTAATCCATAATATAGGCATTAAATAAAACAAGAATTCGAAAGTGTACTCACCCCTAACTTATCTCCAATCACAGCCTTTTGCTTATCGTTAAACTTATCCGAATTGATCAGCAGTTCGTTCAGTTGTTCCAGAATTTGTAGGGCGGAATACGCCTCCAGCATCAGTTTTTCCACGAACGCGGTGAGACTCTTGTAGTCGTTCTTCTTGCAGGCGGCTATGTATTCGTTTAACCAATGTTCGGGAACGACCTAAAGATATAATTGAATAATAATTGAATTTATGATACAATTAAAATTATTTTGTTTCTTATGAGTAAAATAAATAGTTGTAAAGAAGTAAGTAAGGAATGAAATGAGAGGTTATGGAGATGAGAAATAAAAATTTGAATGAAATAACATAGGGAAATTTAGTTTGTATGATAATAATAATATTTTTTCTTTTCTTTCTAACGTCACGAAAAGTGTCAATAATTGATATTTTTATCGTCCTGGTAAGGCTTATTATTGTAGATTTTCAATATTGTATTTTTATAGATATAAACTGTATTTAATTTAATTTAATTTAATCTTAATGTTTATTTGATTATTTGTGAAGGCGTTTACTTGTGGTACATTTCGATTATAATAAAGAAGGAGACATTTATAAATAAAAGAGTAAAACAAAGTCATCGTGTCTCCTTCTTTATTGTATTCAAAATTTTATATTATTTTCAATAGTTGGAATAACAGAAAGAAGAATAAATCGTATGCTTACACCGGTTACTTCGTAAACATCCTCGATTTGAATCTTTGAATCCTTTCCTTTCAATTTCGCACAGCTCTGCAGACTTGTGATGGCCCTCCTCATGTCACCACCGCTGGTTTCCACCAGCACGTTTAAAGTGCTCTCGTCGCATTTCACGTCTTCTTGTGAACAGATATAGTTCAATCTGAAATATATTAATATATATTGATTACGTTGATAGCAATTGTTCCAGATGAAAAATCAAACTCTTTGAGCATATCTTGTAATATTCAAATTTGACTTTTCATAATTATAGAATTATTATACTTTAAGCAGTTTTTTCATCTTTGTTTATATCTGCAAAAATAATAATAATACATTATAATACTTTCCCTATATTTTCCTCGAAAACCATGAGGTTTACGCAAAACGGCTATTCTTAATAATTTGCTCAATTTTATTGACATATATTCAATTGTTTTGCAGTTTCTCTGTAATTAGGCCTTTGCCTGTTGAGAATAAATATACAGGGTGAGTTTTTTTCGATGTTCTCTATGGGGATCTCGGAAACTATAAGAGATAGAGAAACAGTTAAATGGGGAAAGAAGTGTAGATTTACGAGACGAATAAAATTCCACTTTCAAAGTTTTCGAAAAAGTCAAGGGTAACTAGATATTTTGAAAAAAATAAAAAGTGTCATTTTTTTTAAATCAATATATCTCGGTTATTATAACAGATAGAAAAAAACTGTAAAGGACAAAGTTTTAGATAATTTTATGTAGATTATTAAAAAATAATCAGAAAATTTTTATCGCCATTATTTTCCGAGATATGATGCAAACTTACATTTTTTTAAATGGAAACCATAGTTGGCTATGGCCTCATTCAAAAGGTATTTTTTTTTCTCTTTAATCCAATATGACATACGACCTAGTTATTTCTAAAAATAAGTGAGTTATAGTCATTTTAAATTTTATTATAAATAAAAAATGGGTAGCCATGAAAAAGATGAAAGTAAAACAATTGCAGTTGTTTATAATAATAGCAATATTGTAATTATTATTTCTACAAAGTTAAATAAAAATGGAAAACCAGCATAAGTATAATAATTTTTTAATTATCAAATGGCCTTCTGTATGTGGTATAAACCCATTTGTCAAGAGGATAATACATTTCTTACAAAAATATTATGAACAGATGAATCGCGATTCACTAATTGTGGTATTTTTAATCGCCACAATGAACATAGATGAACTTAAGAGAATCCACGAGAAGCTTCACAGAGAAAACTACAAATTAAATTTGGGTTTAATCCATGGTGTGTTTGGATTAATAATTCTCGGTCCATATATTTTTGAAAGCTCACTAAGTGAAACTGATTACTTTCAATTTCTTCAGAAAACATTTGAAGATACGCTCGATTGTTTAAATTTATCATTACAAGCAAGATTAAAATGGTTCCAATATGACGGTGCTCCACCTAATAACATGTTTACTTTACAAATTATTTAAATGATGCTTTTCCTAACTCATAAGTGAGAAGAAATAAACCAATCCCAGGGCCACCTAGATCTCCAGATCTGCGCGTTTTAGAATATTTTCTGTGGGGTTATGTAAAAAACAAAGTATATGAAAAATCATATCAATCTGTGGAGGATCATAAACTAGTTGTTATTGAAACATTTAATTCAATTTACATGAGAATAGTCAAAAAGACATAAATTCAATTTTAAAAAGATGTAATTTATGTCATAATAGTATTAATAGTGGACTCTTTGACTATATTTTTTAATATTAAAATTTCTCTACCATTGATATATTGATAATTACAGAATTACTTTATGCAGTTGTTTCATTTTGATTTATCTTTGTAAAACTAATGATTACAATATTGCTAATATTATAAACAACTGCAATTGTTTTACTTTCATCTTTTTCATGGCTACCCATTTTTTATTTATAATAAAATTTAAAATGACTATAACTCACTCAATTTTAGAAATAACTATGTCGTATGTCATATTGGATTAAAGAGAAAAAAATTACCTTTTGAATGAGGTCACAGCCAACTATGGTTTCCATTTAAAAAAATGTAAGTTTGCGTCATATCTCGGAAAATAATAGCGATAAAAATTTTCTGATTATTTTTTATTAATCTGCATAAAATTATCTAAAACTTTGTCCTTTACAGTTTTTTTCTACCTGTTATAAAAACCGAGATATATTGATTTGAAAAAAATGACACTTTTTACTTTTTTCAAAATATCTAGTTACCCTTGACTTTTTTGAAATCTTTGAAAGTGGAATTTTATTCGTCTCGTAAATCTACACTTCTTTCCCCATTTAACCGTTTCTCTATCTCTTATAGTTTCCGAGATCCCCATAGAGAACATCGAAAAAAACTCACCCTGTATTATTATTATTATTATTAAAAATTGTATCTTGGCTTATTTTCAATTGTTTTTTGCCAAATTGTCAATTATTGTTTTCACATTGTTACAATTGATTTTTGTCAAAATTTCAATTGTTTGTTGCAACTTTTTTTAAAATCAAAATATGAATTGATTTCTTGTCAAATTTTCAATTGTTTCATTTGTCAAAATGTCAATTGTTTTCTGTCAATTTTTCCTTTAATTTTTGTCAAATTTTAATATTTTTTTGTCAGACTTTCAATTGTACCTTCTTATTTGTCAGAATTATTTTTAGTCAAAGTTTGAATTTACTTTTTGTTTTTATTTCCTTTTTCTTCGAAATTTTATTTTTTTTTGTGAAATTTTCAATTGTTTTTGTTTGTCAAACATTTTGAATTGTTTTTTTATATCACAATTTCAATTGTTTTTGGCCCAAATTATCAATTGTTTATTTGTCAAAAATTAAATTTTTTATGTCAAATTATCCATTTTTTTTCTTGGTTCAAATTTCAATTGTTTCTTAATCAAATTTTAAATTAATTTTTGGCATATTATCAATTTCAATTGTTTTTTTGGCAAATTTGTTTTTGTTTTTTTGTCAATTTCAATTGGTTTTTTGGCAAATTTTCAATTCTTGTTTTCACATTTTTATGTTTATTTGTCAACATTTCAATTTTTTATGTCAAATTATCAATTGTTTTCTTGGTTAAAATTTCAATTGTTTATTAATCAAATTTTAAATAGATATTTGGCATATTGTCAATTTCAATTGTTTTTGGCATTTTTTTTGTTTTTCTTTTGTCAATTTCAATTGATTTTTTTAGCCAAATTTTCAATTGTTGTTTCCACATTTTAATGTTTTTTTTTCTTCAAATTTTAATGATTAGTCAAACTTTTAATGTTTTCTTTTGTCAAATTTCCAATTGTTTATTTATTTATTTATTTAATATTGGTGTATTAACAAGTACGTTCTACATAGGTAAAAATCTGTCAAAATGTTATTTATTTTTTATCAAATTTTCAATTGTTTTCTGTAATATTTACAATTGATTTTTGTGAAAATTTCAATTTTTTTTTGCAAAATTTAAGTTTGTTTATTTTGTCCAAAAAAATTCCAACTGGAATTTTTTGGCAGATTTTCATTTACCTTTTAAAAATATTAAATTTCTATTGTTTTTTATTAAATTTTCAATTAAATTTTAGTCAAATATTTAATTATATTTTGTCAGATTTCCTTTTTTTTAATCAAAATGTGAATTATTTCTTTTGTCAAAATTAGATTTTTAATTGTTTTTTTTGTGTTTTCTTTAAAGTTTCAATTGTTTTTATTGAAAAATTTTAAATTGTTTTGGTCATGTCTTCAATTATTTTTTGTTTAAAATTTCAATTGTTTATTAATCAAACGTTAAATTGATTTTTGGCATATTTTCAATTGTTTTTTTTTTGTTAAATTTTTAATTGTTTTTTTTGTTGAAATTTCTATTGTTTTTGTTGCCAAATTTTCAATTGTAGTTTTCACATTTTGAATTGTTCTTTTTTTTTCTTAAAATTGTTTCGATTATACAAAATTTCAATTGTTTCTTTGTCAAATTTTCAATTGTTTTTTTGTCATAATGACAATTGTTTTTTTTTTATTAAAACTTTAATTGTTTTTTGTAATATTTACAATTGATTTTTGTCAAAATTTCAACTGTTTTTTTTACCAAATTTAAGTTTATTTATTTTGTCCAAATTTCAATTTCCAAATTGATTTTTGCCAGATTTTTTGCAGATTTTCATTCTGCTTTCAAAAATATTAAATTTCAATTGTTTTTTTGTCACATTTTTGTTTCACTTTTTGTCAAAATATCAATTATATTTTCTCAGATTTTCAATTGTTTCTTTTTATCATAATGTCAATTGTTTTTTGCCAAATTTTTAATTGCTTTTTCAAAATTTCAACTGTTTTTATTGACAAATTTTCAATTGTTTTGGTGACAAATTTGCAATTGTTTTCTGGTTAAAATTACAATTGTTTATTAAACAAACTTTAAATTGATTTTGGCATATTTTCAATTGTTTTTTTTTTTGTAAAATTTTTAATTATTTTTTGTCGAAATTTCAATTGTTTTTACAATTTTAATTGTTTTTTTGTCTTCTTCAAAGTTTCACTTGTTTTTATTGAAAAATTTTAAATTGTTTTGGTGTCAAATTTTCAATTGCTTTTTTGTTTAAATTTTAATTGTTGTTAATCAAACGTTAAATTCATTTTTGACATATTTTCAATTGTTTTTTGGGAAATTTTTAATTGTTTTTTTTTGTCGAAATTTCTTTTTGTTTTTGTTGCCAAATTTTCAATTGTAGTTTTCACATTTTGAATTGTTCTTTTTTATTCAAATTGTTTCGATTATACAAAATTTCAATTGTTTTCTTTTGTCAAATTATCAATTGTTTTTTTTGTCAAAATGTCAATTGTTTTTTTTATTAAATCGTTAATTGTTTTTTGTAATATTTACAATTGATTTTTGTCAAAATTTCAATTGTATTTTTTTACAAAATTTAAGTTTATTTATTTTGTTCAAATTTCAATTGATTTTTGCCAGATTTTTTTTTGGAGATTTTCATTCTGCTTTCAAAAATATTAAATTTCAATTGTTTTTTGTCAAATTTTTGTTTCACTTTTTGTCAAAATTTCAATTATATTTTCTCAGATTTTCAATTGTTTCTTTTTATCATAATGTTAATTGTTTTTTGCCAAATTTTTAATTGCTTTTTTTAATTTCAATTATTTTTATTGACAAACTTTCAATTGTTTTGGTGTCAAATTTTCAATTGTTTTTTTGTTTAAATTTCAATTGTTGTTAATCAAACGTTAAATTGATTTTGGCATATTTTCAATTGTTTTTTTTTTGTAAAATTTTTAATTATTTTTTGTCGAAATTTCAATTGTTTTTACATTTTTAATTGTTTTTTTGTCTTCTTCAAATTTTCACTTGTTTTTATTGAAAAATTTTAAATTGTTTTGGTGTCAAATTTTCAATTGCTTTTTTGTTTAAATTTTAATTGCTGTTAATCAAACGTTAAATTCATTTTTGACATATTTTCAATTGTTTTTTGGGAAATTTTTAGTTGTTTTTTTTTGTCGAAATTTCTTTTTGTTTTTGTTGCCAAATTTTCAATTGTAGTTTTCACATTTTGAATTGTTCTTTTTTCTTCAAATTGTTTCGATTATACAAAATTTCAATTGTTTTCTTTTGTAAAATTATCAATTGTTTTTTTTGTAAAAATGTCAATTGTTTTTTTTTTATTAAATCGTTAATTGTTTTTTGTAATATTTACAATTGATTTTTGTCAAAATTTCAATTGTTTTTTTTTACAAAATTTAAGTTTATTTATTTTGTTCAAATTTCAATTGATTTTTGCCAGATTTTTTTTGCAGATTTTCATTCTGCTTTCAAAAATATTAAATTTCAATTGTTTTTTTGTCAAATTTTTGTTTCACTTTTTGTAAAAATTTCAATTATATTTTCTGAGATTTTCAATTGTTTCTTTTATCATAATATCAATTGTTTTTTATTCAAATGTTTTTTTGCCAAATTTTTAATTGCTCTTTCAAAATTTCAATTGTTTTTATTAACAAATTTTCAATTGTTTTGGTGTCAAATTTGCAATTGTTTTTTGGTTCAAATTACAATTGTTTATTCAAATCAAACGTTAAATTGATTTTTGGCATATTTTCAATTGTTTTTTTGTCAAATTTTTAATTATTTTTTTGTCGAAATTTCAATTGTTTTTTGGCAAATTTTCAATTTTTGTTTTTTTTTCTATTAGTCAAAATTTCGATTTTTTTCTTCTGTCGAATTTTCAATTGTTTTTTTTTTGTCAAAATGTCAATTGTATATTTATGAAATTTTCAATTGTTTTTTAGTCAGATTTTCAGATCTTTTTTCAATTTGTCAAAAATTCAATTGCTTTATTTGTCAAATGTTCAATCTTTTTTATAAGTCAAATTTTCAACAATTGAAAAAATTGTCAATTGTTTTTTATTAAATTTTCAATTATTTTCTGTAAATTTTTCAATTGAATTTTGACAACATTTAAATTGCATTTCTTGTCAAAATTTAAAACATTGTTTTTATTGACAAATTTTCAATTATTTTTGTGCCAAATTTCAATTGTTTATTAGTGAAATGTACGATTGTTTTTTTAGTCAAAATTTCAATTATATTTTAAATCAATTTTTCAATTGTTTTCTGTCAATTTTTCAATTGATTTTTGTCAAAATTTAGATTGCTTTTTTCAAAATTTTCTATAGTTTCCGAGATCCCCATAGAGAACATTAAAAAAACTCACCCTGTTTATAATAATGTTGGTTGATGAGTTACTATTAAGTTAAGTATTTTATAAACATACCTTTCGTATATCATCGATTCATTCAACAGCTTGAACCTAAACTTGGTGCACCTGGAGGTTAAAGGCTCGATGATCCTCGATACGTAATTGCAAATCAGGCAGAACCGTGTGGTTTTAGTCTCCTTTTCCATAGTACGGCGCAGAGCCGCTTGGGCTGCGTGTGTCATTGAGTCGGCCTCATCAAGAATAACAATTTTAAAAGGTGGACACGGTTTTCCACTGAAAAATAACAATGTGGTAATTTATTCTATTTATCACTAAATCATACTTATAATAAACTTGAAATGTTGAAATTTTGAATATCATTAAATCATAGTGATACTTGTAACCATTAAAACACCTACCACTAAAATTATAAACTAATATTTTAATTTGCTGATTTTAGTAGATAAAATCTTAAATAATTAAAAATAAATGTAATAATTAGAATTAATTATTTTGAGCATTTCTGCACAGCGGTTTTAAATTATTACATTGTAGTTTTACATTGTTAATTTGTAATTATTACTTTTATTTTAGTATATCTTCCTCTCTCCAGTGCTTGTGCTTACATAAATGTGACTCGCTCACATTCATTAGTTTGTTTTGTTGGAAAGAATTATGGTTGTTTTGTATATTTTGATTTTATGTTTTGTATTAATACTGCATCTGTAAAGCAATGTTTAATTTTCATTTTAAATAAGTGTTTAAATTTAATATCTATAATCATATTATATAAAAACAATTGTTATTTTTAATTAGAACATCTGATATCTGAACATTTTAACATCATACTCACTCTGGTCTTGTCCCGCTGGCTGTTAATTGTGAAAACATCTTCACCTTATCCCTGATAACTTGTATACCGCGTTCATCGGACGCATTCAACTCCAGTATTCTCGATTTGTACATGTCCCCGAACAATTGGCGGGCCGCCGCCAAGATGGTACTCGTTTTACCGGTACCTGGGGGCCCGTAAAACAACAAATTGGGCAGATCCGCTCCGGTGATGCACTGTTCCAACACTGTAACCGCTTCATTCTGCTCGACGACATCGGCTACAGTCCTTGGTCGACTGAAAAATAATTAATTAATATTAGATAGCAACATTGTTAATAATAGATGATTATTATTCAATTTTTTATTTATGTAAATAACAAAAACAATCGACTATAGGATTAATTTAAAGGTTATAATAAAATTTACTCACTATTTCTCCACCCAGGGTACGGAACGCGTCTTCTTCACCGGTTTTGGTGTCGTGGAACTGGGAGAACTCTTTTCGCCGCCAGTTATTTTACCTGATTTTAAAAACGCCTGCATTTTGATCGTGTTTTAACTTTCATCAGCGACGTTTTCCCGCCAGCCTTAAAAAAATCATAGAAGTGTATTGATATAGAGAGAACAACTCACGATAACCGTTTTAGCGCTAGCTATTAATATTACATCAATCGACAATAGATGTCACGACTTGCAATTAAAAATAAAATTATAAATCAATTAGAAAACTAATTGTAAAAAATTGTTAACATTGTAAAATCAATCAAAGGCTAAAAAAAATTAAAGAATACAAGAGTAAAATAATTAAAAATTGAACAAAATAAGTATACGCAATTGAATGAACTGAAAGTTTTCCCGCCACCTTTAAAAAATCATAGAAGTGCAATTTAATAGATAAATAGGTTTGACTATAAAATTTCCAATTGAATTCAGTTTAAATTCATGGAAGTTTTTAGTTCAAAACAGTTTATCAACAATTAATATTATAGGCTACGAAGTAATCACTACCTACTTCGTAGCTTATAATGTTAATTTGGAATTGTTACCGTATTATATTGTTGAAAAACAGTTTTGAACTAAAAACTTCCATGAATTTAAACTGAATTTAATGGGAGTAGATTTTATTTTAAAAAATATAGCCCAATTTTTATGTTATTAATCGTTATTTTAAGCTAAAGTACAATAAATAAGAATTTTAAACGGCCTCATAAAGTTATTATTTATCCTAGCGTACCCTTGACCTACCACAATAATGAATTCAATGACCTTTCGTACTCCCGACCTACCTTAACAAATTACGCATTGACCTAGGTCAAGAGTACGCTAGTTCAAGCGTACAATTTATTAAGGATGGATGCTTAAGTTTAATTATTATCTATTTTCTTAGCAATATTTATTGGTAGTACTGTTAATTTATTAGCAAAATTAAAATTCACCTTATTTTCCTCCTCAACTTTTCATTGTTTCATTTATAACTCAATAAATAAATAAAATTAAATACAATGTGGAACGAGTAACAAGGAATGTTTGTTTGTCTCAAATAGTACAAATTTAATTTAATAATTTAAAGTATTAATAGTTTAAATAAAGTGTACTACTCGATGTATAAGTGGTTGCCTAATTTGGATACATGATCATTATAAAGCTTATTTAAGATCTTTAATTAATTGCTCAATAAAGATACTTTTTAATTTAGTGTAGTCAGTGTTTTTTTGTATAGACTATCGAATGTTTGATTGTCTGAAACTATGCATCCATACATACATGGTAAAACAAAAGGTTAAATTAATTAATGGTTGAGTAAAGTAAAGTAAAGGTCAAAAGTCAACAGATAAATAATTGTATACATCAATAGTTAAAGTCAGAGAATGAATTATTGGTTGCCTACAAAGGTATGAACAACTTTACATATACGATAAAACAAAGTTTTTTATTTTTATTTTAAAGCCTTAATGGAGTTTGCCCAATACTATTTAAAAAGAATTTTCAATTACTGATTAATTAATTAACAAAGATTTGTGGCTATCTGATAAATAATTATTTACATCAATGCTTTAAATAAAGTATGTTATCGAATGATTGTTTGGTTGCCTACAAATATTTACACAACCATAAATGTTAAACATTCGTTAAAATTAATCAGTAAAAAGAATTTTAATCTAAATTCCGATTATCTATTATGAGTAGAATAAATTCAAAAATGTAAGAATATACATCAATAGTTAAAATAAAGTATATTATCTAATGATTGAGAGTGGATGTTTGGTTGCCTATAAAGGTGTAGACAACTAGAGATATACAGCAAAACAATAAAATTTTTCCAAATCATTAGAAAGGTTTCCTAATTAATTAATTACAGATATTTGTGGCTAACAGATTAATAGTTTTTTATATGATTAAAATAATCATTCGCGTATATACTGTTTGTTTGGTTGCCTACAAATGTTTACATAACCATAATGATAAAAACATGTTTTCCACAAATGCTTAAAAGGATTCGATTTAGTAATAGTAGTAGCATTACTATGCTCCGTGGCTATCGACCACGTGGTCCTCCTCGCCGTGTTATTAGTGTATTGTGTGTTTGTAAATGAGCTTGTTACTTTAAAGGGCCGCCAACGGGCCGATTTATTTAATAATCAATGAGAATTTTCAATTAAATTTCGATTATATAATTTAAGTGGAATAAATTAATAATCGTAGAAAATTATATCCAACACTGAACTAATTGTATACATTAATAGTTAATTTAAAATATACTATCGAATTTCAAGGAATGAATATTTGGTTGCCTATAAAGGTCTAGAAGTTTACACATATATGGCTACTAACTATTAAATAAAGAGAGTGTTCGATTACTCCTTTTTTGATAAGTAATTAAGTGTTACGCGCAAAAAATTGTGGCTATCAGATAAATAGTTATTTATATCGGTTGTCTACAAATATTTACACAACCATAAGTTGTAAGGCCAAGTTTTAGTCAAATCCTTGAAATGATTCCTTTAAATTATTCGATAAAAAGAATGTTCACTTATATTATGAGTGAAATAATTTAATAAAAATTTATAGTCATTAGATAAATAATTGTAAAGTAAAAGTATAGTATAGAAAGACTGAGAATGAATATTTGGTTGCCTATGAAGGTATAGACACGTATACGGCAAAAGAAAGTTTACCTTAATATTATTTAATTCAATTACTTTATTAATAAATGGATAATAACTAAACGTAGAAATTTGTGACTATCAAATCAATAGTTATTTACATAGTCAAAAATTTTGTAATCATATGATTTTTTGGTTGCCTACAAATATCTAAGTTGAATAAATTAATAATCGTAGAAATTTATGCCTACAAGTGAAAAACATTTTTGATTAAATACAATCGCAATTTATTATTATTATGAGTAGATTAAATTATAAAGAATCGTAAACATTTTTAGTCAACAAACAAATGATTGTATACATCAATAGTTCACATTAAAATGAATTAAAGAATGATGAATATTTGGTTGCCTGCAAAGGTACAAACAATTACAAATGTATTATTTATTCTTTATTAGCTTCATTATTCCTGATAACATATTTAAGTAAATATATACATAAAATAATACAAAAATTTTGCCCGCATGAATCACAGGCGGAGTTCACTGATTTTCAATGATCTTCCACTCGACCTATATTCTTCCACAGACAAGTGATAGCCTTTGGTTGCTTCTGGTTTCATTGTTAATATATTAGTTCAGCAAATATTATGTGTTTTGTCCCTTTTAAAGGAAATTCTAGACATTAACCTATATACTATACTACGCGTGTTATACCGTAAAACTAAGGCTTCTTTCAAATCCTTAAAGGCTTACAACTATTTAGTGGAGAGAATTATTAATTACTGTGACGAATTGAATTAAAAAGAGCAGAAAATTGTATCTAAACCAAAAAAGTATTTACAACAATGGTAAAAATAATTATTTGGTTGCCTACAAATAACTATACAAGCATAATACATGTTAGAGTACCTTTTAATTCTTAAAGTTTAGTTTATCAGATAAGATAAATGTTAATTAAATTCTAATTGTTTATTAAGAAAAGAAAGAATGTATGTTGAGTATGAGAACGTTCTTACAGATATATTTATGAAAAGACAAATAAAGTTGATTACGTTTGTAAAACATTATAGTAAAATATACCCCATAAAAAAATTAGATATTTAATGATAAAATTATTTTAATTCGAGATTATTATTTTATATAATTTTACAGCGCCATCTTGTGGTATTACATCCGTTATTGTTTTAAAAGAAAATCTATTTTCGTTCAATCTATGGTGATAAAAACAACATGTCCTACTTTCTAATGTTTCCGTTTAGAAATTACAATTTAAGGTTATGTTTGTGTTTACAAATCAACATTGAATTTATAAAAGTAATTAAACTATGAGCAGTGCAAGCAAGGTAACTAGAATGGGTTTGTAATTATATAGCAAACATTTCAAATAAAAAAGTCTATTTGTAGGTTGGAGAAATATTCACAGCAGCCGGTGCTGCTTTCAATCAGCTCGGTGATTTGACTATGCAACTGCATCCGAATGCAGAATCACCAGCAAGGTAAGGATTCTGATTATAAACATTCCACAATTGGTAATGTGGAGTTCACCATATCTTACCAATTTATTTCTCTGTTGGTTACTTTCATTAGATTAATTTATTTCTTCATGGGATCGAATTAATGGCATGTCACAATCTTTAAGTGATTACCATATATTTCTCTATTAATTTATTTAACTCACTAGGTATTCGTAAAGCAAATTAAATCATTTATTACTCGTTTATAGGTTCGGATTAAATGAATGCCGGAGTATATAGATCTTTAAATTTTGTTTTTGTACTTTTTTCGCATATTTGCTATAATAACTGCTCTGCAGCTCTTCTTCCTAATTTTAATCTCTGCACTTGGAAAATTTATTTTGTGAAGGCTGTTATAGCCCATCTACATAGGGTCTTTCTCATTTTTCAAATTTTTGTTTCCTGATAGAAATTTCTAATTGTTTTCAACACAGAAAATTTTATTAAATGTTTCAAAGTAAACTTATACTTGAAGGTTCTTGCAGACACCATACATGATATTTTTAATCCTTATAACCAGGGTAGGATGTTGCAGGCTTTGCAAGAGGGATCTTAATATTTCTAATATGTAAAGGTTGTTGTAGCCACTGTAAGCTCTGTTTTACTAATTTTACTGTTTAGCTGATGATGTAATTACCATGTTTATGATTTATTTGTTCCGTTTTAAACAGTTCCCAGATTAGGACAACGCTGAAGAAGAAAACTTTTGAAGATACAGGGGGTCTTCCCATGAGGCAAATGAACCAAGTGCAACCTCAACAAATACCCCAACAACAGATTATGAAGAAGGAGGTGACCCTGAACATGTTAAACGCCGTGGAATCCGAAGTGGACGTCGAGGAACTGCACGAGGAGGTCAAATTGGAGTTCGACCAAGCCGGCGATGAGGTGACGGCCTAGGCTTATTCAAGAACTGGTTCTAGGTAAACATGTGCTTGTGTGTAATTTTAAGGTTTTCATCAAACTGTGATTTCAATAAATTATTTTATTTAATGCTGATATTTATCACCATTTTAGATCAGTCCTCCTTTATTCCTTCTTCTGTCCACCTTTAAGAATCATCAGCATGTCCTATTAGGAATATATTTACGTGAAGATTGTTATAATAAAACAAAATATCAGAATTACGTTACAATAAAAGAAAAAAATCAAATTTTACATGTTTAACCCCTTCCTGCACAATTATTTTTAGACGTAATGTATTCGTGCCCGAGATATCTCAGGCGTATGTAGGAAGTGGTTAAATACATTTCTGATATTAATTTAGTAAATCCTTCTAGAGGAATTAAATGAATGGTGGCACTTTGCAACGATCGTAAGAGAGGATTGTTGCAAAGTCTCACCATTCATTTCATTCCTCTTCATTAAAGTTTCAATTTATACATAACACCATCGATAGCAATTCATAAAAGTTTGATGTTTAAGGATTTATTTAGTTTTCTTCGCATTATAAGTAAGAAGTTCCTATTGGCAAAATTGTGGGTACTTTTTAGGTCTTTCCACCACATAAACCGCGAAATATCAGCATTAATTGAGAAAGTAAGTAACAGGATTGTAAAATAGTTTGTTAAAACTCAAATCGCGCTTTCGTGCACCTAAGATTTCAAAAGTATTTTAGAAGAGGGTGCAGTGAACTTACCAGAACTCCTTCAACACATATGCAAGATTATTTAGGAAGTTATGGAGGCTTCTACTTGGTAGGGTAAGAGATCTACAACAGCAAAAAATGTAATTACTTTAAAACGACTGAAAATATGTGAAGAACATTGAATTGACGAGGCTGCTTTAGTTTGTTTGGTGAAATTCCATAATAAATAAGGTAAATAAAACACTTGGTTTAAAATTTCACAGATTTAATGTCAAAACTGTGACATATCTAACTTTATTTATTATTACTGTATAATAAGTCATTCCGTTAATAAAGTTTAAAATATGTTTCGACATTAAATCTGTGAAATTTTAAACCGTGTGTTTTATTTACCATATAAAATATGTGAAAATTATCTGGAGGATGTTAATAACAGTGTTCATATTAAATATTTATTATAAGTTTATATAGAATAGTGAATACATTTCGTCAATATTAAAAAATTGCTCATGTATAAATATCCGATTAATATATATGTAAGCAATACATACTTTAACGTAGAAAATATAGTTGAAAAATCTTGCCCGAGAGTTCGCAGCCATCTTAAGAAATCGCGCGAAAAAATGGCTGCAAACTGCAAATTTTGATTATGTGTAAAACTTAAAATTATTACATCACATGCAAGGTCACAATAAACGTGAGGTATCCTAGTTGACGAGCACTTTGACTTGCTGCACAATGTTGTTGAACTTGTTACCGTTGATGAACAGGACTTTTCTGTACGGGATCATCTCCACGTCGCCCTCCTTCCATTTGCCAGAAATGGACGTGTCCGATTCGTTCTGGACGTTAAACTCGAAACTGACTTTCGCTTCCTTGGCGAAAACCTCTTCCTCAGCATTAACAAAAATGGCATCACCTCCTAAAATAATAATAATAATCTATTTCATCCTTTTTAACAGAGTAAACAAGTTACTTTGAAATAAAAGTTTAGTCCAAAAAACAATGATTTTATTCATTATGTTGTGATAGTCACATTTTTATTTATTTATTCTTTATAACTTTGTTCTTCTTGCTTATAACACATTTTTAAAAGTATATATAAATTAATGAAAGACGTACAGAAATTTAGACAGCAGGAATCACAGGCGGAGTTCACTAGTTATTAATGCTCTTTCATTTTAAATAAATTATTTAATCCATCTGAAAAATTCGAGTGTCCTTACCTTTATCACCCTTTGGTTTGTGCATTTTGCAGATCATAATTAGGTAATCAAAATCGTACGTGGTGTCCTTTTTCTTTATTCTATCCATTTCGCTCATTAACGACGTAAACAAGGGATCGGATATTTTCGGTGGGATATTAACGAATCGCTCGTTAATTAAAAGTCCGATCCGTTTTGTGTTGTTGAGAATGTTTGTGATTTCCGCGTGAATGTTGCTCTCTGCATACTGCTCGGACAGCTCTTGTACGAGTTCGAATAACTGCTTCACACAAGGGGTTTGCTATAGATTAAAAAAAAAAACAATAAAATTTCACATCGTCGACAGCAAATTAAATTAAAATTTGTTTTGAACAATTTATAATATATTTTATGCTATAGAAGGGTTTATACATAAATGTATTAATAATTATACTGACATACTTCTAATAGTCTAAATATTATAAACAAAATGATTGAAAAATTTGTTATATTAACCCCTTTCTGCACAATTATTTTTAAAAGTAGTGTTGCGTGCCTGAGATACATAGGGCATATGCGGGAAGTGGTTTAATATAGATTTTTTATAATACGTGAAGATGAACAGTAATAATAAAGACACTTGCAATCATTTTCTCCACAGTTTATTTTTATTCACTAAATGTACATTTTGTTTATGAAGTAAACTTTATCGATAGCTGTACAAAAGTGACCGTGATGGGTAATTCGGGATTATTTATATTAGGCTATCGATAAAGTTTAAATCGTATGCGAAATGTACATATAGCGAATAAAAATAAACTGTGAAGAAAGTGGTTACAAGCGTATTTATTATTATTGATTTTTTTCTGAATCATATTTTAGACTTAATAATAGTTATTATATGATTATACTGACATATTTCCAATACTTACGGTGCTATTTATTACAAGAAAAAATGTCCTCGTAGGCTTTATGTTTATCAACAAAATTTTTGTTTTTATTTGTCATCAATTATTTAAAACAAAAAATTCAAGGCACTCTAGTAAAAATATATTTTATATTATTGAATATATTCCATTTTCAAAATATTTTCTGCACAAATAGATAAAATAAGCATTTTAATGTAAATTTACATTTAATGGTTCTCAGCAAAAAAACATTTCATAGAGTTGAACTTTACAGTATGTTCTTTATTTAAATTTAAGTTTTCTAAATAAAATACTTTGTGCAATTAATGATTAAGGTGTTTTATAATATAATTGTTTCGATCCAATAAATCATACTGTCGTCGAAGAAAAGTTATTTAATTAATTAATAATTTACCTTATGCGCTGATAAATTCAACACCGAAGTGATACCGAAAACATCCAGAGAATCAGTCATATCATCGTCGTCGTCCTCGTCCTCATCGTAAACACTCTGCTTCAGCACGCTGCCCACACCGTTCTGGGCGATCAGCATGTCGGCCAAGTCTGACAAGTTCACGTGCGCTTTCAGGAAGAGCTGCTGCAACAGCTGCTTGATTCCGTGGAAATCCTGTCCTTCCGGGTTTCTACCTTCAAAGTCCGCCTGTATTTCCTGCAAGAAAAACGGGTTGCTAATGCAAGAAGGAAACTAATTTTTCATTAAGATCCACTAACATCTTGTCCGTGATAACTTTCCGAATCGCTCTCCTCTCCGGACGACGATTCCTCCTTGTTCTGAAGGGCTTTCTTCTTCGGAGGGCCTGCCATTCGTACAATTTTCACTTTTCACACGTGTACCGGCAATTTGTAGGTTATGTTTACGAGGGGGATATTAACAAAAAGTTTATGCATCGAATAGTCACCGTATCGAAATAATAGAATGAATTTTTGTAAATTAAATAATAATTTTATTTAAATATGATTCTTAAATTAAAATGGCAATGTTTAAATTTACAAATATTTATTCTATTAAATCAGTTTAAATTAATAAATTATAATATTTACGTTATTGTATAATAAAGTGCTAAATAAAGATTTATGTATTTATTATTTATACCACAGTTACACCAGGAAAAGTTGGAATTCTTTTCAAATAAATTATTATTTTTCTATTCTAATGGATTAACCAACGTTATCATCATTTTTATTAATAAATATAGTTATTTTGAATATAAATTTATTGACATTTTTTGTATTTTTGTTATTTAAAAAAAATAAATCTTGTAAAGTAAATAAACTAAACGTAACCAATCAAAATAGGTATTTTTATTATTAATAGAAATGATGATAACGACTATTAATCCATTAGAATAGAATAATAAATTATTTTTTTAATTACATATATTCTATTTTAATAAAGTTTACGTAGTATAAAACTAGATGCCGCTGTGATGGATCATACTGTCACCAAAAAAAAGATATTTAATTTAATTTACCTTATGCGCTGATAATAAATAAAATAATGTTTTAATAATATATATTCTATTTTAATAAAGTTTACGTAGTATAAAACTAGATGCCGATGTGATTTCAAAAAATATCACAGCGCCATCTAATTTTTACTCCTTAAACTTAAGAATAATTTGTTTACAATTTTTTTTTTAAATCATTTTAGAGGTTATGTTTTATAATTTTGTAAATAATTGTAATAATTTACATTAAATCACTGTAACTCTATGAAAGAAAATTAATATTAACATAAAATTTTGATGGACCTTTTTTAAGGTATGTATGCCTTGTTATTCATGATTACGTTCACAACCGTTACTACGTGGTAATTCATAATATATGATTATTTTAAATAATACACTCGACAAAATAAATTAATGAATCATATTTTATTATGTAAGATGTACATATTTACATATAATTGTAGTTTTTATTTTTTTTAGATACCATTATCGTTTTCATAACACATTTTAAATAAGTTTCATCTATTTAACATTTATACTAAAAAAAAACGAAAAGGATTGCTTGCTATGTATTTCTAGTATTGTAGCTAAATAGATACACCTGTATAGAGGAGAAATAATCATCGTTTGTAAACTGCAAAGAAATCCTAGGCTAGTCGTCTCTTATTTTATGTACACATGGAAATACGTTTCGTTCGCACGGGAACGGAACTTTAATCATTAACACCAAGCAGATCTATATGTTCAGGATAATTTAAACTTTAATCACAGAGCCTTGTCTAAAGTTGTAAAAAATATATCCTCTTTTTTCTTTTTGTAAAAGATCAGTAAAGTTGATAATACACATGTTCATTTGTATAAAACGTGCCTAATTACTGAAAATATAGATCTAATGTAAGAGTAATTCTGTATTTTTTTTTTTAAATAGTCTGCCAGAGATTTATAAATAAATAAATATGAAGTACCTAATACTCAATACTAACATGGCATGTCAAATTTAAAAAGTAAATGCGAAACAAATAAATTAATTACAAAAATAAATTAATAACTAAGTAATATTATCCGTTAACAAAAGTAAAAACAGGGCGAAAACTTGTAAAGTTTTACGGCTACAATAAAAAGAGTTTATTTACAGAGATATTTACTGTTTCAACCCTCGCTGGAATGAAAGAGGGGGGGAGGATATTATAGTGCGCCGGTTAATAATACGAAAGAAAAAAATAAAGTAGCACCACCCATCGATTTCCAAAAAATACCCTGTCTAAATTAATCGAAATGAATATGCAATTAATATTTACAATTATGGCTTGAGGATACAAACACCACGCATGTTATATACATTTAAAATAGATATATACACAAGCAATATATTACATAACAAAAGTGGCAGTTGTCTTTATAAGCGCGATTAATTTGTTACATTTTGCCTAGATTATAAAAATATATCAATGTACATTTTCGCCTAGCTTAATTTGTACTTGTAAAGACAACTGTGAGGATAAGACGGGTGATGTTTGTATCTAATTTTCAATACCACTTATCAACTATTTTTAATTTTTTTTTGGAAGCTATCAACATCATAATCTTCGTTATAAAATCATGGTAAAATTGAATAATATTGGCATGCTAAAAGTGTTACAATTTTATTATGATTTTATAATAAAGTGCCGTTTTTTTAATTTGTTTTGATTATTTATCAATACTTCCACTTTCTTACAAATTCTTAGTATAAAAATTAGCCATCTTTTTAAAGATACAAAAACTAGGATTAAAATAAATTTGTCCATTGGCCGATTTTGTTCGGCTTAGCACTCACAAAATAGGAAATGAACTGTCAAACGATATCACTGGGCTTTGGATGGCTGTCATCGCGCTGCTTAAAGAAACCCTTCTCCGTTTTGCACTCGCGTATCGTAACTGTTTTCAAGTTTACTGTAACGTCCGTGATGAACACTTGGTCAGCGACCGGATTCCTGGCCAGCCAGTATTCCGATCCTGGACTAGTTAAGACGGCAGGGTTCACCTCCTCAGCATTGTTATTATTGTGTCCGTTCACTGTTAGGCGTTTATTGTGTAAAACGTCCGTACGGTTCCGCACTGATTCGTTACTGGGTTCAGTGGTAGGCCTTTTTTCATCGGTGCGGGATGCCACTGGTTTGGGTGAAGCAGGTTCTTTGATTGACGTGTGGGGTAGGGTGGGGTCTATGGGGCTGGGTCTTTTATCTGTACTCGTTCTAGGTGCTGTCGCCGTCAGAACTGCAGGGCTCGATGCTGAAGGAATTGCAGATGTTTCCTCTTTTTCCTCCTTAGCGCCACTGTTTTGCCTTCCGTTCGTACGACTGTGATTGTTGTTGGGTACTATTTTTTGTACTTTCACTGGAGGAGGGCTCGGACTAGTCGGACTGCTGGTGGTAATTGTAACACCAATTTTACCGGATTCCTTCGACAGGACCTCGGCTTTTCTCTTCGTTCCTGCAGGGTCGGTCAATCTGCTCAGTATGGGTCGGTCTTCACTGCTGGAACTGCTGGTGTTTTCGGGTTCGACGGCCGCCGTCAGCACGGGCGGTGCGGACTCCTCGGTGGCGGAGGCTCTCGTCTCCTCGTCCTCGATGGGTGGGGCGGGTTCCAGCTTGGGCAAGGTCTTGACGCTCGTGCCTTCATCCTGGCTCTCCTCGCCGCTCACCCTCGCCTCCTCCTCGACCTCAACGGGGACCACTCGGTTCGCGAGCTTGTCCTTCTTCTTGGGTCCGCGCCTCAGGTCGTTCTTCAGCGAACGCTCGTAGAGATCGATGAGTCGGATGTCCAGGATGTTCTCCTCCGGCTCCCACGTGTTGTGCTTCTGGCTCCATCCTTTCCACTTGACGAAATATTCAACCGTTCCCTAAAAATAAAAAATAAATCAATAAAATAAAACATAAAAACAATTAAAAGAAATCAAGTATGAGTGATTTCTCTAAATAACAGGATATAAAAACAAAAACTTGATAGTGCCAAAATAAAATCAGTTGATTTTGTTAAAAATTCAGACACAGAACCAAAAAGTAAATATTGAATTTTTTTTCTGTACTTTGTAAAACAGTTGCTTAAAATCGGTTAAAATAAAAAAGCAGACTTTAAAAACAATTAAAATGGTTAAAAAGTGCAAACAGTTGTGTTAAAACAGCAGTATAATTAAAATGGATAAAAAGTGCCAAAAATAGTTTATTTTGTTATAAATATGAACCTTAAAAAACAATTGAAACACACAAACCAATAAAAGAATGATTCATTTAATTTTTATCATATTTTTTTTCTTAATTTGCTAAACGGTAAAACAGAGAGTGTAAAAATTGAATAAAGGCATTTAAACCAGTTGAAAATAAAAAACAGTCGATTTTGTCATAAATACAAACTTTAAAAACAATTGAAATTCAACCAATCAAAAACTTAATATTTCTTTATATATTTATTTTATCATTTTTTTTAAGAAAGATGAAACAGTTGAATTTTCAAAAATAAACCAAAAATAAAAAAATTAAGAGTGCTATAAAACAGTAAATTTTGTCAAAATTGTAGACTTCAAAATCAGAAAGTACATATTTCATAATTTTTTTCTTAATTTGTAAAATAGTTGAGAGACTACCAATCTAAAAAGTGAATATTTCATAATTTTTCTTAATTATTTTCGAAATTTGTAAAAAAACAGTTGAGAGTGCAAATAGATGAATTTGTCAAAACACTTAAAAACAAAATCATTAAGAGTGCCAAAAACAGTTGAATTTTTCATAGATATTTCTTTTAACTTGTAGAACATATAATACTCAGTTGAATTTGTCAAAATACAGACTTTATATATGAAACAGTTTTAAATAAAAATTAATAGTCCCAAAAAGGAAAACAGTTAATTTTGTCACAAACACTGACTTTTTGGAACAATTTGGACACATAAAACAAAAAGTGAATATTTAATTAATTTTTATGGTTATTTTTTGCTTAATTTACGAAAACAATTGATTTTGTCAAAACTACAGACTCTAATTAAGAGTGAAAAAAAACAGTTCATTTTGTCACAAATACAAAATTTAAAAACAATCGAAACACACCAAACCGAAAGATGTATATTTCGGTAACAGTTAAAAATGCTAAAATAAAGTTGAATTTAAAAAACAGACTTTTAAAACGATCAAAACAGTAAAAGTAAAAAATCAAGAGTACCAAAAATACAGTGCATTTTGTTATTAAAAAAAAAAACTAAAAAATGAAAAAATATTTTTTTTTAAATTTATTTTTATTAAAAAAATACAGGCCTTTAAAGTCAGTTAAAAATAAAAACATCAAGTGCCAAAAACAGTTAATTATGTAAAAAACAATTGAAACCCTTCAGAATCCAAAACGTGAATTTATTAATTTTCAAAAACAACTGACTGTGAAAAATACAGACTTCAAAAACAATTGAAACACATTAAACCAAAAATAAATACTACTATTTAATTAATTTTTACCATTATTTTTTCGCTTAATTTGTAAAACAGTTGTGTGTGCATAAAAAAATTGATTTATCCAATATTCAGACCTTGAAAAAATTTAAAAATAAAAAAATAAGAGTGCCAAAAAATAGTCGATTTTGTCGAAAATTATTTATTTAATCTTACTCCTTTTTACCTTTCGGTGTAAGGATTGTTAAAAATACAGACTTTAAAAATAATTGAAATGTGAATATATCATTGATTATTCTCCTAACAGTCAAAAGATCCATAAAAAACAGTTGAATTTGTCAAACGATTAACAATAATAATTTTAATAATAATTAAAAATAATTATTTAAGGGTGCCAAAAGAAAAACAGTTTGATTACGTCATATATACAGATTTAAAAAAAACAGCAAAACCAAACTAAAAAATGAATTTTCCATTTTTTTTTCTCTGAACTTGTCAAACAGTTGAAAGTGTTAAAATTTGTCAAAAATACAGACTCTAAAAATTATTAAGACAATATGAAATTAAAAAACCAAGAGTGTCAAAAAACAGTTGATTTTGTCAAAAATATAAAGTTTAAAAACAATTGAAGCACACCAAACCAAAATGTGAGTATTTGTGTCAAAAAAGAGTGTAAAAAACTGTTGAACTGCCAAAAAAATTAGACAATTAAAAGAGTTAAAAAATTAAAAAAAGAAATTGAAAAGTAGTTGAATTTATCAAAAAAAATCAAGCTTAAAAATTGAAATGCAACAAACCAAAAAGTGAATATTTCGTTTGTTTTTATCACAAATTTTCTATTAGCTTGTAAAAGAGTTGATATTACAAAATAAAAACAATTGAATAAAAAAAAAAAACAGACGTTAAAGTCAAGCAAAATAGTCGAAATTTTCCAAAAACATTTGAATCTGTAACAAGTAGTAAAAAAAAATAAAAAAATAAATCAACAGATAATGACAAAGTGAGAAATAAGATTATCAAAAATTATAATCAAAATTGACATGAATTGAAGTTTATTATAAACAGTTGAAGATTGTCATCAAGTATATTAAATAAAAAACGGTGGAAATTTACTAAAAATACAGACTTAAAAACAATTAAAACAGTAGAAATAAAAAATTAAGAGTACCAAAGAAACAGTTGATTTTGTCAAATATACAGACTTCAAAAACAATTGAAAAACATCAAACGAATATTTAAATAGTTTATTCATTTTTCAATTTTAAAACAGTTGAATCCCAAAAAAAAAAACCAGATGAATTAAAAAACTAGACTTTAAAAACGATTACTAACAGATAAAAAGTGAAAAAAAAACAATTTTGTCAAAAAAACATACTTCAAAAACAATTGAATCAAAAAGTTAATGTTTCGCTAATTTTTATCATTAAAAACAATTGAAACATCTCAAACCAAGAGGTAAATTATTTCCTTAATTTTTATCATTATTTTTTAGCAAAAAAGCGTTGAGGGCAGTAAAACAATAAAAATTAAAAATCCAGAAAAACTATTGATTTGATAAAAAAAACACAGATTAAAAAAATTAATAGTACAAAACAGTTGAATACAGTAATCACGCGAAAACAGGTCACAATAACAAGACAACAAAAAAAAACATAAAAATATGTCAATAACTGACTAAAAATATATAAAACAGTTGGAAATGAATATTAAAAATGATGAAACGAAATAAACTCTATGAAAACAGTTGAAAACTGTTATACAATTCAATGTTATTAAAAACATATGAAAATGATTGCAATTGTCAAAACAATATACTTTGATATTTATTTCATAACCCAAATGTTAAAAATAATTGAAAATTTCCAAAAATATTTGAATCTGTAAAACGTAGTTGAAACTATTGTGTAAAAATAATTTTTTATACAAATTCAAAATAAGAAATAACACTTTCAAATATTTTAATCAAAAACAACTGGCATGATTTGAATATTATAATAAACAGTTGAGGATTGTCATAAAACGAAGTGGAAATAACAGCAAAAAAAAACTAAAATTCAATATCATTACAAAATAATTGAAATTACTAAAACGTCAAAAATATTTGAAAGAAAAACAATTAAAACAAAAAATATTGAATATTGTTAGACTGTCAAAAAATAATAATTTAGTTGGCAAAAAGTAATAGAAATTCTTATATATTTAAACAATTAATTCATCAAAAATACACTTTCTTAAACCTTCTAAAAAGTTAAAACAATTAAAACAGCAAAACAGTTGTTTTTAATAAAACCCTTATATTTTAAAAACAATTGAAACACACCGAAGAGAATATTTCTTTAATTTGTATCATTAATTTTTTGCTTAAAAAGAAAACTGTTGAATTTTTTAAAAACACAGACAGCCAAAACGATTAAAACAGTTGGAAAAAAAAATCAAATCAAAACTGCCACAAAAAAAACGATTGATAGTTGATTTTGTTAAAAATAACAATTGAGAGTTAATTCAAAAATCACATTATAAAAGTGTGTTTTTTGTTAAAAACAAAATTTAAAAATGATCAAAGAAAATAAACTATATACAAACAGTTGAATCTCAACTCAATATTATTAAAAACAGAAGAAACTAGTTGCAATGGTTATACATACATACAATTGACTGTCAAAATGAGTTCTGTATCTGTTAAAAACAAATGAAAATTATCAAAAGCATTTGAATCTATAAAAAGTAGCTAATGTTTTTAAAACAAATGATACTGTTGAAATTAAATTAACTAGTGCCTAAAAAAAGCTATCAAAAGAAAAAAAAACAATTGGGATCACTTAAATAATATCAAAAACAATTGGACATTGTTAATATTAATTTTTTTAAATTATTTAATATCAGAATACTGTTGAAACTATTAATATTTTCAAAGTTATTTGAAAAAAGAAAAATTAATATTGTTAGAAAATTGAATAAATAAATTCTAAAAAAATAAGTAATTTAGTTTGTAAAAAGTAATATAAATCATCAAATATTAAGTTTAGTATCAAAAACAATGAAATTTTTAAATTCAAAACAGAATAAAAAACAGTTGAATGTCAATTGAAGCAAAAAAAATAAATATTTTAAAAAATTGAATTAAAAAAAATTGCTTTTCAAAAATAAATGAAATGATCAAATATTAACTTTAATATCAGAAACAATGAGATTGACAAAAATTTACAAAAAAAAAAAACAGTTGAATCTGTCAATTAAAGTAAAAAAAAAAATTAAATATTGTTGAATAATTGCCAAAAAAAAAGTTAGCCTGTCAAAAGTAAATATTAAATATTAGGTTTATTTTCAAAAATACATCTCCAAAAAACAGTTGAATTTGTCATAAATACAAATGATATAAAAAACAGTTAAGAATAAAATTTTAAAATGGCGAAGGAATAAAGTATTTCCAAGAAAACAGTTGAATCCATCATACAATTGAATATTATTAACGATAATATAAACTGTCAAAACAAACAATAGACTATCAAAATATACGAAAAATGAATGTTGTCAAATTATGTTCCAATTTTTAACATTTTTAATGTGTAAAAAAAGAGCTGAAAATTTTAAAACGAAATAAAATATAAAATTCTAAAGAATTGAAAAATATAAAAAATTAATATTATGAAAAAAAGTTGAAACTTGCGAATATAAATAATTTTAAAAATAAAACAATTTAAGCAAAGAGATTTTAATCATTGTTAAAAAATTGAATAAGGATTTGGCCTGTCAAAAATAATAGAAATCCATCAAATATTAAGTTTAAAATTAAAATGTGACAAAAAAACAATGGAAGCAATAAATTTGAATATTATTCGAAAATAGTGAATAAATAATTGTCAAAAAAATAAAAATGATTATACATATTAAGTTTATTATAAAAAAAAACAGTGAAATCATCAAAAATACATCCTCCAAAAAAACAGTTGAATTTATCATAAAGACAGATTAAAACAGTCGAGAATAATATTTTTTAATGGCGAATATAATTAAAGTATGTTTTAATATGTTTTTAATTTTAGAGTGTAAAGGAAACCTGGAACCGCATCTTCGAGGTAAATCGATAGAGTGCTGTGATGGATACAACCTAGGCAACCAGGACCTGAAATTGTTCTATGAAATTCGCACCACCACGCAAGCCTCAGACATCTTCGACCACATATATGAAAACAGTTAAAATTATCTACAAATGAATATTATTGAAAACAATAGAAACTGTCAAAATAAACAATTGACTGTCAAAAGTTGTTAGTGGCTGAATGATCAGTGCCTATGCCAAAATAAAGGACTGTCATATATATTGACAAAGGAGGTTAAACATTTCCAATCCCAATTACCTAATATTTATTTATTTATTTATTATGGGAAACCCCTGTTAGAATAAGGACAAATATATAATTATTTATTATTGTCGAAATCATAATATCAGTGCCTAAAAACTATCGTTAGAAACAATTGGGATCACTTAGATGATATTATAAACAATTGAAAATTAATATAAAACAGCTAGAATTATCAAAAAATAAATATTATCAGACAGTCAAATTGCTGAAAATATTAATATTTTCATAATGATTGTAAAAAAAAACAATTGAAGCTAAATATGTTAACTATCGTTAGCAAACTGTAAATAAATAACTGTCAAATAAAATTAGTGAAGAATAAAATTGTAAAATGGTGTGAAATCGACAGTTAAAATTGTCATAATAATAATAATAATAGTGTTTATTCAGGAAATCAAAATTACAATGAAGTGTGATCCTGGAATATGTCAATACAATACATAAAGTGGAAATGAAGGAAAATAAAATATGTAGTATAATATAATCGAAAATAATCTTAAATTAAGATAAATATAAGATTAAGATATATATTAAGAAAAAAATAAGGCACTCTCAAAAAAAGTTGAATGTAATTAAAAACAATTGAAGGCTCTTAAAAACAATTCAAGTTGCCAAACACATGCACTTGTAAAAAAGAGTTGAATGTAATTAAAAACAATTGAAGGATTTTAAAAACAACTGAAGTTGCCTATATGTATGTTACTGTATGAAATGGCCTCCATTAATAAATAACACATTGCATTTGGGTAAAAACAATCGAAAAAACAGAAGATTATGTCAAATAATATCTTACTGTTATTTATTATTTTTTTTAATATTAATTTCAATTGTTTTTACAAGTGCATGTGTTTGGCAACTTCAATTGTTTTTAATTACATTCAACTTTTTTGAGAGTGTTTTATTGTTTTGATAATTTAATTATTAATTGTCATATTTACGAACAAAAAACTTTTAGACTATAAAAAAGGATTTTTTTGTAGGCTGAAAATTAATACAATTTGGCTATCGACCACTTGGTCCTTCCGCCGTGTCATTTGTGTGTGTGTGTAAATGAGCTTGTTACTTTAAAGAATCGCCCGGTTACTCTAAAGTACCATTATTAATTGTATAAATGAAATATTATTATATTAATAGCAAATCTAAGAATCCGTTGCAGTAACATCTAGCGTAGTAGTTGTTTCAACAAGTATCATGTTTTTATAGTCTTTAAAAGACTCGCATTATATGTTTATGAATCGTAAGTACTGTCAACAACAGCCACACACCGGATTCAATCAATTTTGGATATCATCAGTGTAGTGTAGTTGAAGACAGCGAAACAGAGCTTTGCTTTGGAGTTTTTAACTCTCTAGGTAAATCGTAAGTTTGTTATAATTGTTTGTTGACACTTCCCAACGATTTGTCAGTGTTTATCCACCCAAAACGGGATCTAACACGTCTAAGGATATGTACAAATCATGAGTTTTGCGGATAGGGGGATTTCATGTTCAAAATATTCCATTACGCTACTTATCGTCAACATTGTTATTTAGTTATAAATACCTAAAAATTACAGAATATGTATTTCAAGATTAGAATTCTGATTCATGCACAAGTGAACTCCAGCCATGAACGATCGGCAATATCATTGAAGAGGTTTTTACCTGCACCAATCAGACTCCGTTTCTAATGCAACGCTAAGACAATAGACGGCATCTTTATGATTTACGAAAAGTGTCAAATTTTCAATAATTATTAGCTATATAAATGAAGCTATTTGTGAATTGCGGTTAAAATTAAAGTAAACATTATAACAAGTATTGGTTGATTATAAATAAAATAAAAATCCTTTTCTCGTGTCAACATCATGGCGATTTATTTATAGTGGCCAAAAACCTAATCATTATCAAACAATTAACAGGTTGACAGCGTTATTGAAATCAGAATACTTCGCTACTGTGCGTTACCAGTCCTCGAGGGCCGATAACTTCCATTCCCGTCTATACATTATTTTTGCGACCACACACCACGGTAAAACTTGGCACCGGTCTCGGGGGACCGGTAACTTATAACGCAGTCAAACTGTTAACTACTTTGCATTTAAATTAATAATTACATGATGTAGTTTTGCCAGTCTCGTCAATCCAATTAAGTATTAGTAGTAGTAATAGTAATTTGGCTACGGACCACGTGGTCCTTCCACCGTATTATTTGTGTATTTGTGTGTGTAAATGAGCTTGTTACTTTAAAGCATTGCCCCTGTCACTCTAAAGCACTTGAGTATTAGTTAAGTTATATGAAGATTATATATAATGTAGATAAAAAGTTAAGCAAATTAAAGCTGAAATGAAATTTTAACTTAAGCCTCTTCAAGTTGGGACGAAATTGTCGTATACATTTATTGAAATCAAATAGGTTATGTATATAATTGTGGAGGCTTCGACTCTGAAAGAGTAAGCACAGAGATTAACTTTATTATCGTTTATTTTTGTCAGTGACGAGCTAAAGCTATCAAAAATAAATATTAAGTTATTCGTTGTATGTGGCTTATTGGATAAATAAATTAATTTTTTAAATAATTTTCAAACATGAAAACATTAAGGTCGTAAAAATGTCAACCAATAAGAATCTCCGTACAATAAAACAAACATCAGATGATCGCAAACAATCGTTTGTTTCCAACAATTCCTAACTTGAATCGTGTAATCATTATTAAAACTGTGCCGTATCCCCGATTACCAGGTAAGAATTACACGCACACATGTTACAATTGAGTTTATGTAATGGTAAATAACTCGTTACTGGAGTGTTTTCAGTTTAAATATCACTAGGTTATATATGCCACAAAACTGGACGGCGACCGAGTGTTAGGTTATTCTCGCCCCCCGAAAAACAAACCGTCGACGGTCGTTAGCCGCCCCCCCGCGAAATAACGTGCGAAACGTACAGTACTCTACATACCCGTTTGACTCGCTTCTTTATAATCCTTTCTGCGGCGTAAACACGATCGCCTAACTCCATTGTTGTTGTTGTGTGTTTTGTTTTTATTGTCGTCCCCCGGCTTGTAACTGTCGGTTTCACTTGGATAAGAAAACTTTGAAATGGAAACGCTTCGTTTTATCAATCGCGATGTATCGTACGATCATTTTTATTATATAAAAATACAAGAGAAACTGGCGCTTTACACTGGCCTTCATTTAATTCTTCATCTTTGTCTCATGTTACATCTCCTTCCCCACTTTCTAGACTGGCCGCGTTGTCACGTTTACGCGTTTCGACCCGGCGAAAGGGAATTTTTGACGATTGTTAAATTTTACTTTTAAATATCGACGAGAGGAATGAAATTAAATTAAAAGCGCGTGCTGATTTATATATATCGGTGGAGTTATTGATTCACGCGTCGTTTGTATGCGTGGTGGATTTGGATTTTTCCCCTTACTCATCCAAATCAATTTGCAATTGAGGGTAGAGTGCTTTGGATTTTTTTGTTATTCAATTTTTTAATAACAAAACGTGTGCTGTCTGTTTATTGATTAAATTAATTAATTTACGCGTAATTTAGAGTGATTGCAAGGCGTAAAATTCGTTCCTGAATGGTAAGAATTATATTTTTATACGTCCAAATTTGTCTATAACAATAACTCTTATTGAGAGTGGTTTACAAATTGAAAATCAAAAATATTTAACTATTTAATTATTATTAAATCAAGAAGTTAATTTCAATTGCTATTATTTAAAAGTAAATAACTTTTTGATTGTGTTAACGCGAAATTTAAGTCAGATTCGATTGTATTTTAATATGAAATCTTTTCATAGAAGCACGATTAAAAATTTATTGTAATTAACCTCAAATTTGTGTTGACATCTATGAAACCTTACTTAATGCATAAGTGTTTTTCGCGTTTTTAAATACAAGTCTGAATATTTAAAAAATTTCTTTTAAGTAAAATTACGTATTTATGAATATGAATGTATTCTGTAAAGTTTAAAAGTATTTTTAAACATGGAATGAATGCCTAAAATCATAATTTTTTTATTAATTGGTAATGAATAGTATTTCTTGAATAACTTTCTCAATTATCACTTAATTACTGATGAAGGTTTAAATTAAACTACATGTTATAAATGTTATAAATGTAAATTGTATGAGTGGTTGCATAGCGTGAATTTAGATTTGAAGAGGCGCGAGCTGAGAGCGCGAATGAGAGGTTGGACAGGTTGGCGGGGAAGAGGGAGGAACGAGCAAGCGTGGTGAGCGGGGGTGTGCGAGGGAGGGGAGACGGAAGCGAGGTGAGACTGAAGCGAGGTGAGCGAAGAGAAGTTATCGAAGTTATGGAGGGAGTTTAGCGAGTGGAGCGGGAGTGTGAGCGAGTAGTGTGAGTACGGTGTATTGTTATTCTTAAATAAAGACGAGGCGAGTTGTTGTTAACGATTACTCTGGTGATATTCTTCTGACCCGCGACGTCCTGACAAAACGTAATTATAACATACACTTGATTTGTTTCACAATTGTTCTCTATTGATTCGCTTTTTAAGGCAAAATTGTGAAGAATTTAATTTAAACATCATCAGTAATATTTAGTATAATGAATAGTGCCTTAAAAAAGCTCAACTAGTTTAATTAGAGGGGAAATTTAATTAAATCTATTTTAAATTTATTGACATTACATTTTTTAGGTTCTACAGTCGTGTGAAGGCGTGAAAAGTGTGTTGAACCATGAGTAGAACGTTCTGGAATAAAATTGAAAACGTTATTACAACTAGAATTTCTCCTCGTCGAGACCGTGCTTGAAGAACATCATCACGGGCACTGAATCAACGTCGTTTTCACATGCCTTCGATTTTCATGGACTCACCGGTGAAGAATTGGAGTTTTTAGATGTATTTTATTACTTTATTCATGTTGGTTTTGAAGGTGGATAGAATAAGTATACAAACGTCGTAAATATTAAAAAAGCATTATTTTTCATCAATTTAAATAAAAAATGATCTAATAGCCATCCCAGTACTTTCCTGCATTGAAATTTTAGTAGTAGTAGAAGTAGAAGTGTTTGGCTATCCACTACGTGGTCCTTCCATAGCGTTATTTATGCATTTGTGTGTGTAAATGAGCTTGTTGCCTTAAAGGATCACCCAACCACACTAAAGCGCCATGATACCGATCACTCATTCAATTGATGGTCCGGATTAACGATGCTGTACTCTCGCTATCGCTAGTTCGACTGCAACTATAAGCGCTCATCACAGTCGTTCTTTGAAAAGTCATTATTCTCTTAAACTATAATTTTTACAGTTTACAATGATAATTAAAAGCTGATACTATTTGTTTCACAGTGTTGACAGTTGCCAAGATCCAGGAGGCGCCGAAAATCTAGGGGGAGCAAGATCAAAAACACCCAGAAGATTCTACGAAAAAAGATTTAATGTTCAATTTAAATCTTTCACTATGTTTTACCATTTTTTATTTAACAAATTACACGTGACTATAGTTTCGACTATCAAATAGTCATTATCAAACATAAAGTTTTTTTTTTATGTAAAACAAAGGGAGTTTTTTTTACGTAAAACAAAGGGATCCTGTTTTCTTTCTTCAGTATATTCATAATGTACCATAAAGTAAACGCCTCCACAATTAAACATTAAATCTTTCACTTTTGCATTTCCTTCACTGCATCTTCTGTTCTTTACTGAAATAATAACGTTTGCTTCCAGTATAAGGAAAATATCTTAAATTTTTCTCTTATCTTCGCCTCCTTCCAATTCTTAATGGAATTTTTTTAAATTTGGTTCTCGTTTATCACGTGGTGAAGCATTTTTAATACAATGAAGTTCTTGATTGGTTTCACAATTTTAAATTTGTTTTTTTACAATTTATTCCGACTAGTTTCGATTGTTACAACCGTTGACTGAAATATTTCAATCAACGGTTACAACATTATCTAGGAATGGCCATCATTGTAAAAAAAATTGTGATACCAACCAAGTGCCTCATTGTAAACAACTCCTAATCTTAATGGTAATATTATTTTTTAAAGCATTCTCAAAAAGATTTTAATCTGTGTCTTTTTTTCAGTATCTCTAATCAGTCAAAATTACGATTAAAGTATTATTTATAACGGACAGCAGAGCAGCATTTTCGTCCATTGCTAGCTGTAAAATTACCTCAGCATTAACGCTGGAATGTTGCGAAGCCTTGGAAGAAGCGGTTCGTGACAATAAGGTGACCCTGTGCTGGATGAAAGAACACAACAACAACAGAGGTAACAGTATAAGATGTGGTTTTGGCGAGGAAGGCATCCGGAAGAGCGATCCTTGCGTTTGTCAACGCTTTAGGTTTTATTGATTTCACTTTACATGTCCACTTAATTTTTTTAACAATTAATATAAATTTACAATTTAATTAACAATTTGGGACAGGGAACATGCAAGCGGAGTTCACGAAGTGTTCTTCCACTCAGGCTCATATTACTGGATGATGGTATCCTCACCAGTAGTATATCTTAGCCATTTAAGGGGGAATTACTCTTTAGAAAATTCCACAATTCAATTTTTTTTTTTTTGCATTTTATTATAGTCCGGGGTTCTGAGGGTGTGTTTCGAAAATATGAATTTGAAATTCGTAGAAACCCCATAGTTACACAAGCTTAGGCTGCGGCGCGTTGAGGCGCGGCACTTATACCATCGACTGTTATACCTCGACTGTTTTTCTGTTTTATGGTCCCCCCTTGTCTCAATGGTCCCCCCTTGTCTCTATCACCACGGTACAGCTGATTAAGGGTTAGTTACTCAAAGCAGTTGTTATCCACCGTAAGTTCAACCGTATCAGTGCTAAATGTATTGCAAACTTTGAACGCGTTTTTCTCGGAACAACATTTTGCAAGACGGGCGCACGTTTTTCTCAAAAACTATTGAACCAATTGACTTGCCGTTTGGCACACATATTGAAGGAACCTTCACTTATGGTTGGATCTAGGATTATTTTAATAGCTTGTATATTTCACTTTCAATCTGATGTTTTAGTTGAAAATTTTTCGGAAAAATTGAACTTTGATTTTTAAACAGCTGCCGTTTCTATAAAAATATGTGTATTTGTTTAGTTCTAGTTCGGACGATAACTACACTCATATAGATTGAAAAAATAAATTGTTTTTTTATTTTAGACGATTAGCATCGCCACAATCCGTGCGCCCGATTGGACGAGCGTCTCTCGCCGCGACATACGTAACAGCGCATAACTTGTATACATTTCGATTAAGTAATTCAATAAAATGTATATTGTTAGTTTAAACATGTCTTAATATGAGTGAAAAATCCCGATACTGTGGGTTTGATAGTTTTCACAGAAATAATTCCTAAAAATTACTCTCAAAACGCGCTTCAGAAGAGTAATACCCCCTTAAGGCAATATTTTGGCCATTACTGGCTTATTATTGCTTATTTTATATGTGATTTTTGAAATTTATTGGCTCGATCGTAGCAAGGAATGAGGACTCAGATGGGAGGACGTACAAAGGGCTCACTGAGGCCTACGTGCAGAGGACCTCTCTGCCCTTCCATCGTACAAATCCAGATCCAGTATTATGTAAATACTATTCGTGCATTTAAAAATGTTTTTAATTTAAAACAGGAACTGCGATTTAGTTTTTCGTACTATTTTCGTCAAAATCGTAAATTATGTTATAGTAATTTGGAGGGTGGGATACTGGCCACCCATCCTCACTACATATATACCTAAATTTAATTGAAAACACTGTTTTAAGTTTCTTTTTAATATAATAATCACTAACCCAGGTGTTGTTTTTAGAGAACTAAAATAGTGATAATGGATAAAGTTAATATGAATATGTAGGGTGGGTGGGTCTTCTCTAATCCACCCTTCTATCAATAAAACTTTGGCACAATATTTATTAAGAAATATTTGAATATAATAACGTTGTTAATTGATTTAATATGTAAATATTTTGTATTCATAGTGTATTTCGTCAAAATCGCTGATTAAAGTAATTAGAAGGTGTGATACTGGCCACCCACCCACCCTACATATACACATGAATTTAAGGTAAAACTGTGGTCACTATACTACCATCCAACCATTGGATTAATAATATTAATTTTGAAAATTTGAGATTATCCCACATGTGGTTTATTTTTTGTAAATCCCTAAAACATCGATTGTAATTTTCAATTTCTGCAGCTAAAATTTGATGAGTTGCCATTTTGTTTGTGTACAGCACACGTCAATTCTTGTTAGTAGTTTTAAAGTAAAGTTTATTTAGATTGAATTTTGAGAAAATCCCACTTGTAGTTTATTTTTTATAACTCCCCAAAACATCGATTGTAGTTTTCAATTTCAATTTTTAGTACTTTTAGGGTGGGTGTCTGGCCACTATCCCACCCTCCAACCATTGGACTCCAAGCATAATATTAATTTGAAATTAATTGATGGTGAAAACGTTATAAATTGATTTAAAACGTATAGGATTTTGGTGGACACTATGTTTCTCTTTAAAATCGTCGATTATACTAAAATATTTGGAGGGTGGGATTGTGGCCACCTGCCACCCTACATATACATAAAACTTTAAGCTAAAAACACTGTTTTTTTTTAGTTATTGACACTTTATCACTAACACAGTTTTTGTTTTCAGGAAACTAAACCAGTGATAGTAGAGAAAGGTAACATATACATCTAAGGTGGGTAGGAACCATTGGGTTACAAGCATAATAATAATTTAAAAATATTTGATGCTAACAACGTTTTAAATTAATTTAGTGTGACGTTTTTGTAGTCGCTATGTTTCTCTTTAAAATCGTTGATTATAATAAAATAATTGGAGGGTGGGATAGTGGCCACCCACCCACCCTACATATACACAAAAATTTAAGCTACAAACACTGATATTTAGTTCGTTGATTGATCATTACTAATTTTGCTTTATTTTCAGCCATTGGTAGTGGAGAAAGTAAATGTATATATGTAGGGTGGGTGGCTACTATTCCACCCTCCAATCATAAGATCACAGGGATAATATTTAAAATATTTGATTACAACATTTTAAATTAATTTAGAACGTGAATATTTACACTATGCGCATTGTTTTATTCAAAATCGCTGATTATATTAAAACAATTGGAATGTAGGATAGTGGCCACCCATCCACACTACAGGTACACAAATATTTCAGCTAAAACACGTTTTTTTTACTTCACAACACTTACTAACACAGCTTTTGTTTTTAGGAAACTGAGTCAGTGATAGTGGAGAAAGTTAACAATTACATGTAGGGTGGGTGAGTGGCCACTAGCCTACACTCCAACCATTGGATCACAAGCACAATATTCATTTGAAAATGTTTGATGCTAAACACGTTTTAAATCGATTTAATACTTAAACGTTCTTGTAGACGTTATGTTTCTGTTTAAAATCGTTGATTATACTAAAATAATTGGAGGGTGGGATAGTGGCCACCCATATGTAGGGTAGCTACATATACATGTAAATTCAAACCAAAACCCTGTTTTTTTAGTCCGTTAACATCATTACTAATTCTGCTTTTGTTTTCAGGAAACTAAGCCAGTGAGGGTGGAGAAAGTTAATGTATGTATGTAGGATGGGTGGCTGTACACCAGTGGGGTGTAGTGGAATTTTAAAGTAGGGAAGCAATCGAGGAAAGTGAGTTAAATTTACGTACCTGCTTATAATAAAGTTATTCTTCTATTTTCTTTTGAAAATTCATCTATAACGTTTTCATACAATTTGGGGTTTAGAGATAGGTTCTTGACAAGATCCTTTTCTATCGATAATATAGACAAATTTGAGTCTTTTTTCTCCTGTAGAATTTTAAGTTTTTAATGCGTTTTAAAACTGAAAAATGCGTTCTACCGAAGCCCTTCATGAAGTCTAGTCACTTCACAATATGCTTTATCTAGTCCAGTTTGACTTCGCCGTCATTTTAATACTAACTGTAAAGAAGCAGTCGCGATCGCCGCTTCCAGACGAGTCTGAACTTGCGGTATAAAAATATAACTAAGGCACCTAGCCCTGCAGCTTTAAGTAATTTATGTTCACCATGGAGTGGTTTTTCCTCAACTAGACTAAACAAACATATTGCTCTGATTTACTTTATTAAAACTCATTTTATATTAATTTTTACAAGGGAAGCACTGCTTCCACCACACGACGCTGCTGTACACTATCCCACCCTCCAACCATTGAATCCCAAGCATATTATTTATTTGAAAATATTTGATGAAAACATTTAAAATTTATTTATTACTTACATATTCTTGCGTACATCGTTTTTTCTTGAATATTGTTGATTATACTAAAATAATTGGAGGGTGGGATAGTGGACGCACAAGTATATTTTCTATGACACCCACCCACTCTACATATACATAAAAATTTAAAGCTAAAAACCCGTTTTTTTTTTTGTTATTGACACTTCATCACCAACCAACTGCCAGTGATAGTGGAGAAAGTAAACGTATATATGTAGGGTGGGTGTGTGGCCACTAAGAACTTGAATGTTGAATTCTGTATACGAGGGTGGATCAAATATAAACAGGAATTTTATATTTATCATTCGCTTTCAGTTTCAGGAGTAAAAAAGTATTGCAAAATCAAAATTCTAATAGTTAAGTGACAGTTGACAGACGTCGGATGACAGCTAACAGATGTGAGATGAGGGACAACAGACGACAAACGACGAAAGACAGATAACAGATGACATTTTGAAAATTTAAAGTTATAAAATTATTTTGTTTTGCGCCAATTTTAATGTCACGAGTAAAAAAGCATTGCAAATTCAAAATTCCAATATTGAAGTGACAGTTGACACATGGCAGAAGATCAGACATCAAATAACAAATGAAAGACAACAGGTATCAAACGACAGACGATAATTGACAAATGACAGATGATAAATAACAAGTGGCAGACAGCAGAACGAAAACGATAGACGAGAGATGACAGATGACAAATGAAAGAAGACCAAAGACAGAAAACTAAAGACAGATGACATTTTATTTTGTTCACTCAAATTTTTTATTTTAAGAGTAAAACAAAATTGCAAATTGAAAATTCTGACATTTAGGTGACAGCTGAGAGATGAAAGAAGACAGGCGAAGGACGATAATTGACAGATCAAAGGTGACAAATAACAAATAGCAGAAAAAAAACATTGCAAATAATAATTTTTAACATTTAGGTGATAGTTGACAGAAGGCCGAAGTCAGATGACAGATGATAGACGTTAATCAACAGATAACAGATGACATTTTGAAACTTTACATTTATAAAAATATTTTGTTCAACACTAATTTTAATTTCAAGAGTAGAAAAAAAACATGCAAATCCAATTCTAATATTTACGTGACAGCTGACAACAGACATCAGTTGACAGATAACATGACATACGTCAATTGACAGAAGACAAACGACAGACCCTAGATGATATACGACAGATAACAGATGAAAGACAACAGACGAGAAGACAGACCGATAATTACACAAGGCAGATAAGAGACAACAGACGACAAATGATAAACGACAGATGACAGATTATATTTTGAAAATTTAAATTTAGAAACGTAGTCTGATTAGCATTAATTTTAAGAGTAAAAAAACATTGGGTGGGTGGCCACTAATTTGAAATCAAATTCTATATACGAGGGTGGATCAAATATAGTTGGATCATTCGCTTTTAGTTTCAAGAGTAAAAAAAAACCATTGCAAATTCAAAATTCTAATATTTAAGTGACAGCTGACAGATGACAGACGTCAGATGTAAGATGACGGACAACAGACGGCAAACGAAAGATGGCACATGACAGGTGAAAGACGACAAACGACGGAAGACAGATAACAGATGATTTTTTAAAATTTAAAGTAATAAAATTATTTTGTTTTGCATCAGTTTTAATGTCACGAGTAAAAAGGCATTGCAAATTGAAAATTCAAATATTCAAGTGACAGTTGACAGGTGACAGAAGACATTGATAGATGACCGATTACAAATAACAAGTGGCAGACAGTGAAAGGAAACTGATAGATGACAGATGACATATGAAAGAAGACCAAAAAACAGACGACCAATGGCAGATGACATTTTAAAAATATTTTGTTCATTAAAATGTTTTATTTTAAGACTAAAATAAAATTGCAAATTAAAAATTCTGACATTTAGGTGACAGCTGATGGATGAAAGAAGACAGGTGACAGACGATAATTGACAGATCACAGGTGACAAATAACAAATGGCAGTTTGAATTTTGAATTTTTTTTTAAACGATTCAATATTTTGTTTACCATCAATTTTAATTAACTCTTTAATTAAAGATACATTGCAAATACAAAATTCTAATATAGAAGTGATTGCTGACAGATGACAGAAGAGAGTTGTTAGATGACAAATAAAAAAAAACAGATGGCAGACAACAGATGATAGATAACAGATAAAAGACGGCAAAAGACGACAAATGACAGATGTGACAGATGACTTAAAAAAAAATAAATTTATAGAAATATTTTGATCAGCATCAATTTTAATTTGTTACAACATTGCAAATTCAAAATTCGCAGATGACAGACAACAGACAAGAGATAACAGATGACTGATTAAAGATGATATCAAAAGATAATCGACTTATGACAAATGTCAAATGACGGATAACGAATGACAGATAATAAACAACAGACGAAAGATGACAGATGACAGACGAGAGATCACAGATGAAACATGATACATGAAAAAAACAGGCGACAAATTTAAATTTATAGAAACATTTTGTTTAGGACTAATTTTAATGTAAAAAAAACATTGCAAATAATAATTTCTAACATTTAGGTGATAGATGACAGAAGGCCGACGTCAGATGACAGATGATAGACGTTAAATGACAGATAACAGATGACATTTTGAAACTTATTTTCTTCAGAGTCAATTTTAATTTCAAGAGTAGAAAAAAAACATGCACATTCTAATTCTAATATTTACGTGACAGCTGACAACAGACATCAGATGACAGACGACATGACATACGTCAGTTGACAGAAGACAGACTCTAGATGAAAATGATATAAGACAGATAACAGATGAAAGACAACAGACAAGAAGACGAAGATGGCTAATGACAAATGATATTTAAAAAAATGAAATTAAGACAAATATTTTGTTTAGCACTTGTTTTAATTTCAAGAGTAAAAAAAAATCCATCCTCTAACCATTGAATCACAAGCATAATATTTATTTGAAAATATTTGATGCTAAACACGTTTTAAGTTGATTTAATACATAAATGTTCTGGTAGACGTTACATTTCTCTTTAAAATTGTCAATTAGACTAAAATAAATGGAGGGCGGAATAGTGGAAACCTACCCACCCTACATATAGACATAAATTTAAGCTAAAAACACAGTATTTCAGTTCGTTATCACATCAACACTAACACTGCTTTTGTTTTCAGGAAACTAAGCCGGTGATAGTGGAGAAAGTTAACATATATATGTAGGGTGGGTGGGTGGTCACTATCCTACCCTTCAACCTTTGAATCACGAGAATACTATTTAATTTAAAATATTTGATGATAATAACATTTTGGATTAATTCGGTTTTTAAACGTTTTTGTAGACACTATTTTTCTCTTTAAAATCGTGGATTATAATTTATATATTAATTATACTAAATTAATTGAAGGGTGGAATAGTGGACACCCACCCACCCTACTAATACGCATAAATCTAAGCTAAAAAGACTGCTTCTGTTGTGGTACCTACAGTTTAGGCGAGGGTTGTAATCAAATATAATATTACCGTATCGAATTACTCAGACAGTAGGTCGCTGGGTAAACTATCCGGAAATCGGGCTTTTTATTAAATCACTGGTTTATCCGGGCACGCGGTCATTTCTCCCATGAATCATCCCTTACCCTTATGACACAGTCGAAATTCCAGTCTGATAATTAATAATAAGTCTGGACTTCGCTCCTGTGTGGAATACAGTTGTATTTCCTGAAAGAAAGAGGGCGCTTTTTGCGCGGTAACAGATTCGACATTGTAACGGACAAAGTTTGACACATACTAAACAATAGAAAAACGTTTGTCAATGTATGTACTAAATTAGATGCACAATATGCAATACGCAAACCTAGTTATAGGTTTTTATGTGCAAATAGTAATTAATTCATTGTCTTAACGTACTCTTGAAAAATTAAGACAATTCTTAGCATACTCTTAGCCTAGCCTACCAGATTATTCATTATTCTTGAGTACTCTTGAACTATTCCAATAAACATTCATTGTTTTGGCGTAGTCTTGATACCCTAGTCTTTAGATTCAGACATTTCAATTAATTGTAATAATTTATACAATAATTGAAATAATTTTCCATATTTCAGCTATTGCTTTTTATTTTGGTTTGGGTATTTTTTTTTAAATAAAATAATTATTATTCGGCTTAAAAAGAATATATTCAACTGACAACTATTATTTATTTACACATAATATTCAATATTATAGAAAATATGGTATCTGAACTAAAACTATAATACAAATCATCAGAAAATATTGCACAGTTAAAATTGTCCTTTATAAATATATATTATATATTAGTTCTTATTTACATACACACTGCTCTATCACTAAAATTATTCTCACCTCATTTTCTCAAATTACATTTTAAAAATGATAAAACGTATTTTTTTTTTTAAAAAGTTCCGACTGGAATGTTAATATAAAATCAATAACGTGTTAGTTTGATTACAAGACAATATTTGTGTTAAAATAAAACGATCTATAAACTGTGTAGCCTATTAAATCTTCTGTTTTTAAAATGGCTGATACTTTCGGAGATCGACGCGCGCGCTGAAAAGAATTCAACGAGTGGCTGCGCGTTTAGAACGGACGCGAGGAATTGTTGGATTGTGATGTGCCACTGAATTTCCGAGGGTGTTTGCGGATTACCGTTTTTATCGGGGGACGCTTCCAGCATGGGCGCACTACAAGCGGCGGCTGCGGCTACTAGACTATCCTCCGATTCGTCCCTCGAAACGAAGAATTGTTTACCTACATCTCCAAGGCCTAATAAAAGCGTACACACTTCTGCTATAGCGTTATAAGTTGCCTATAATTTTAGAATTATTAAACGTTGTGTTTTTATTCTTATAATTAAATAATTTACCTGGTCTTCCTGTAGAAATTGAAATATATCATAAACAGTTTTCCACAGGGTAATAAAATGCGGTTGGGTCATTTTCGGTACGGCTTTTAGATTAATCTTACTTTCTTTCGATTGCACAAAACTCCTGAAGCTCATCAACGTTTTGGCCTCTAAACTAGTTTCTGCGTTTTGGCTAGAGTTCGTATCTATCGACGATTGTGATTCAAACGATTTCCTAAATTTAAAAAAAATAAGATCACAGTTAGTCAATATCATTACATTACATTTCATTTCATCGTCATAAAATTTTAGTATGTTAAATTTTAGCCGTTTCAAGTGTTTGTGGATTCCGATCAGGAAACGCAGCGTGATTGAATCCTGCCGTCCTTGCCCTCCGTGCCAGTGTCCGAAGAAGAAGAAGAGCAAGGTGACGGTGGCGAAGACGTGCGAAAAGTGCAGTTTTTGGCAGCAGGGGGAGGACACTTGCATGGGAAATGCGTGGAAATTACCTCCGCAAGAAAACCCCTTAAAGCCCAAAACTCACGTTTGTAACTCACAAAAGGTTAGCAAGTGTGATAAGAAAACGCTCTCGAAGGCGTCATGCGATGACGTTAAGGTGTGTACAGATAATTAATTAATTTACGTGTAAGACAAGATTTTTATTTTTCAGGTAAATGTATGCAACGATGTTCCCGAATGTCCGAAACCGACATGGGAGCGTCATCGATGAAATTGATAAGAAAATTGTTACTATAAATAATAAGAATGGTTAATAATAAATTGGAGTAAGAGATATATATTTAGAAATAAAGCATATTGTATTCAGAATATTATTATCATCCAGAAAAAAAATTACTCTAAATTGAATTTGTTCAGAGATTTAAACGATTGTTTAAAATAAACCACACAAGTAATTGGCCTCATAACATATATTTAGGAATAGTGTTGTATTTTGTATTCTACATAAAAACAATTGACGATTTTCATCTAGAAACAAAAATACAACACTTCAAAATAAAATTTGGGATATCGAAAATTGCGATCAGAGGTTTGAACAATTGTTCAAACAATAAACCACACGAGTAATTGGCCTCAAAATCGCAACATCCATTTAGGAATAGTGTATTTTGGATTTTACATAAAAACAGTTGACGATTTTCAATTAGAAACAAAAATACAACACTTCAAAATGAAATTAGGGAAATCGAAAATTGCATTCAGAGATTTAAACAATTGTTTAAGATAAACCACACGAGCAATTGGCCTCGAAATCACAACATATATTTAGGAATAGTGTATTTTGTGTTCTACATATAAACAATTGACGGTTTTCATCTAGAAACAAAAAACCAACACTTCAAAATGAAATAAGAGAAATCGAAAATTGCGATCAGAGGTTTGAACAATTGATTAAAGTAAACCACACTAGCAATTGGCCTCAAAATCACAACATACATTTAGAAATAGTGTATTTTGTGTTCTGCATAAAAACAATTGACGATTTTCATCTAGAAACAAAATTACAACACCTCAAAATGAAATTTGGAATATCGAAAATTGCGATCAGAGGTTTGAACAATTGTTTAAAATAAACCACACGAGTAATTGGCCTCAAAATTGAGACATACATTTAGAAATAGTGTATTTTGTATTCTACTCGAAAACAATTGACGGTTTTAATCTAGAAACAAAATTACAACACCTCAAAATGAAATTAGGGAAATCGAAAATTGCGATCAGAGGTTTGAACAATTGTTTAAAGTAAACCAAACTAGTAATTGGCCTCAAAATCGCAACATCCATTTAGGAATAGTGTATTTTGGATTTTACATAAAAACAGTTGACGATTTTCAATTAGAAACAAAAATACAACACTTCAAAATGAAATTAGGGAAATCGAAAATTGCGATCAGAGATTTGAACAATTGTTTAAAATAAACCACACGAGTAATTGGCCTCAAAATTGAGACATACATTTAGAAATAGTGTATTTTGTATTCTACTCGAAAACAATTGACGATTTTCATCTAGAAATAAAATTACAACACCTCAAAATGAAATTAGGGAAATCGAAAATTGCGATCAGAGATTTGAACAATTGTTTAAAATAAACCACACGAGTAATTAACCTCAAAATTGAGAAATACATTTAGGAATAGTGTATTTTGTTTTCTACTCAAAAACAATTGACAATTTTCATCTAGAAACAAAAATACAACACTTCAAAATGAAATTAGGGAAATCGAAAATTGCGATCAGAGGTTTGAACAATTGTGTAAAGTAAACCACACGAGTAATTGGCCTCAAAATTGAGACATACATTTAGAAATAGTGTATTTTGTATTCTACTCAAAAACAATTGGCAATTTTCATCTAGAAACAAAATTACAACACCTCAAAATGAAATTAGGGAAATTGAAAATTGCGATCAGAGGTTTGAACAATTGTTTAAAATAAACCACACGAGTAATTGGCCTCAAAATTGAGACATACATTTAGAAATAGTGTATTTTGTATTCTACTCGAAAACAATTGACGATTTTCATCTAGAAACAAAATTACAACACCTCAAAATGAAATTAGGGAAATCGAAAATTGCAATCAGAGGTTTGAACAATTGTTTAAGATAAACCACACGAGAAATTGGCCTCGAAATCACAACATATATTTAGAAATAGTATTTTGTGTTCTACATAAAAACAATTGACGGTTTTCATCTAGAAACAAAATTACAACACCTCAAAATGAAATTAGGGAAATCGAAAATTGCGATCAGAGGTTTGGACAATTGTTTAAAATAAACCACACGAGTAATTGGCCTCAAAATTGAGACACACATTTAGAAATAGTGTATTTTGTATTCTACTCGAAAACAATTGACGATTTTCATCTAGAAACAAAATTACACCTCAAAATGAAATTGGGGAAATCGAAAATTGCGATCAGAGGTTTAGACAATTGTTTAAAATAAACCACACGAGTAATTGGCCTCAAAATTGAGACATACATTTAGGAACAGTGTATTTTGTATTCTACTCAAAAACAATTGGCAATTTTCATCTAGAAACAAAATTACAACACCTCAAAATGAAATTAGGGAAATTGAAAATTGCGATCAGAGGTTTGAACAATTGTTTAAAATAAACCACACGAGTAATTGGCCTCAAAATTGAGACATACATTTAGAAATAGTGTATTTTGTATTCTACTCGAAAACAATTGACGATTTTCATCTAGAAACAAAATTACAACACCTCAAAATGAAATTAGGGAAATCGAAAATTGCGATCAGAGGTTTAGACAATTGTTTAAAATAAACCACACGAGTAATTGGCCTCAAAATTGAGACATACATTTAGGAACAGTGTATTTTGTATTCTACTCAAAAACAATTGGCAATTTTCATCTAGAAACAAAATTACAACACCTCAAAATGAAATTAGGGAAATTGAAAATTGCGATCAGAGGTTTGAACAATTGTTTAAAATAAACCACACGAGTAATTGGCCTCAAAATTGAGACATACATTTAGAAATAGTGTATTTTGTATTCTACTCGAAAACAATTGACGATTTTCATCTAGAAACAAAATTACAACACCTCAAAATGAAATTAGGGAAATCGAAAATTGCAATCAGAGGTTTGAACAATTGTTTAAAATAAACCACACGAGTAATTGGCCTCAAAATTGAGACATACATTTAGAAATAGTGTATTTTGTATTCTACTCGAAAACAATTGACAATTTTCATCTAGAAACAAAATTACAACACCTCAAAATGAAATTAGGGAAATCGAAAATTGCGATCAGAGGTTTGAACAATTGTTTAAAATAAACCACACGAGTAATTGGCCTCAAAATTGAGACATACATTTAGAAATAGTGTATTTTGTATTCTACTCGAAAACAATTGATGATTTTCATCTAGAAACAAAAATATAACACTTCAAAATGAAATTAGGGAAATCGAAAATTGCGATCAGAGGTTTGGACAATTGTTTAAAATAAACCACACGTGTAATTGGCCTCAAAATTGAGACATACATTTAGAAATAGTGTATTTTGTATTCTAGTCGAAAACAATTGACGATTTTCAATTAAAAACAAAAATACAACACTTCAAAATGAAATTAGGGAAATCGAAAATTGCGATCAGAGGTTTGGACAATTGTTTAAAATAAACCACACGTGTAATTGGCCTCAAAATTGAGACATACATTTAGAAATAGTGTATTTTGTATTCTACTCGAAATAATTGACAATTTTCATCTAGAAACAAAATTACAACACCTCAAAATGAAATTAGGGAAATCGAAAATTGCGATCAGAGGTTTAGACAATTGTTTAAAATAAACCACACGAGTAATTGGCCTCAAAATTGAGACATACATTTAGGAACAGTGTATTTTGTATTCTACTCAAAAACAATTGGCAATTTTCATCTAGAAACAAAATTACAACACCTCAAAATGAAATTAGGGAAATTGAAAATTGCGATCAGAGGTTTGAACAATTGTTTAAAATAAACCACACGAGTAATTGGCCTCAAAATTGAGACATACATTTAGAAATAGTGTATTTTGTATTCTACTCGAAAACAATTGACGATTTTCATCTAGAAACAAAATTACAACACCTCAAAATGAAATTAGGGAAATCGAAAATTGCGATCAGAGGTTTAGACAATTGTTTAAAATAAACCACACGAGTAATTGGCCTCAAAATTGAGACATACATTTAGGAACAGTGTATTTTGTATTCTACTCAAAAACAATTGGCAATTTTCATCTAGAAACAAAATTACAACACCTCAAAATGAAATTAGGGAAATTGAAAATTGCGATCAGAGGTTTGAACAATTGTTTAAAATAAACCACACGAGTAATTGGCCTCAAAATTGAGACATACATTTAGAAATAGTGTATTTTGTATTCTACTCGAAAACAATTGACGATTTTCATCTAGAAACAAAATTACAACACCTCAAAATGAAATTAGGGAAATCGAAAATTGCAATCAGAGGTTTGAACAATTGTTTAAAATAAACCACACGAGTAATTGGCCTCAAAATTGAGACATACATTTAGAAATAGTGTATTTTGTATTCTACTCGAAAACAATTGACAATTTTCATCTAGAAACAAAATTACAACACCTCAAAATGAAATTAGGGAAATCGAAAATTGCGATCAGAGGTTTGAACAATTGTTTAAAATAAACCACACGAGTAATTGGCCTCAAAATTGAGACATACATTTAGAAATAGTGTATTTTGTATTCTACTCGAAAACAATTGATGATTTTCATCTAGAAACAAAAATATAACACTTCAAAATGAAATTAGGGAAATCGAAAATTGCGATCAGAGGTTTGGACAATTGTTTAAAATAAACCACACGAGTAATTGGCCTCAAAATTGAGAAATACATTTAGGAATAGTGTATTTTGTTTTCTACTCAAAAACAATTGACAATTTTCATCTAGAAACAAAATTACAACACCTCATAATGAAATTAGGGAAATCGAAAATTGCGATCAGAGGTTTGGACAATTGTTTTAAAGAAACCACACCAGTAATTGGCCTCAAAATTGAGAAATACATTTAGGAATAGTGTATTTTGTATTCTACTCAAAAACAATTGACAATTTTCATCTAGAAACAAAATTACAACACCTCAAAATGAAATTAGGGAAATCGAAAATTGCGATCAGAGATTTGAACAATTGTTTAAAATAAACCACACGAGTAATTGGCCTCAAAATTGAGACATACATTTAGAAATAGTGTATTTTGTATTCTACTCGAAAACAATTGACGATTTTCATTTAGAAACAAAAATACAACACTTCAAAATGAAATTAGGGAAATCGAAAATTGCGATCAGAGGTTTGGACAATTGTTTTAAAGAAACCACACCAGTAATTGGCCTCAAAATTGAGAAATACATTTAGGAATAGTGTATTTTGTATTCTACTCAAAAACAATTGACAATTTTCATCTAGAAACAAAATTACAACACCTCAAAATGAAATTAGGGAAATCGAAAATTGCGATCAGAGATTTGAACAATTGTTTAAAATAAACCACACGAGTAATTGGCCTCAAAATTGAGACATACATTTAGAAATAGTGTATTTTGTATTCTACTCGAAAACAATTGACGATTTTCATCTAGAAACAAAATTACACCTCAAAATGAAATTAGGGAAATCGAAAATTGCGATCAGAGGTTTGGACAATTGTTTAAAATAAACCACACGAGTAATTGGCCTCAAAATCGAGAAATACATTTAGAAATAGTGTATTTTGTATTCTAGTCGAAAACAATTGACGATTTTCAATTAAAAACAAAAATACAACACTTCAAAATGAAATTAGGGAAATCGAAAATTGCGATCAGAGGTTTGGACAATTGTTTAAAATAAACCACACGAGTAATTGGCCTCAAAATTGAGAAATACATTTAGGAATAGTGTATTTTGTATTCTACTCAAAAACAATTGACGGTTTTCATCTAGAAACAAAAATACAACACTTCAAAATGAAATTAGGGAAATCGAAAATTGCGATCAGAGGTTTGGACAATTGTTTAAAATAAACCACAAGAGTAATTGGCCTCAAAATTGAGAAATACATTTAGGAATAGTGTATTTTGTATTCTACTCGAAAACAATTGACGGTTTTCATCTAGAAACAAAAATACAACACTTCAAAATGAAATTAGGGAAATCGAAAATTGCGATCAGAGATTTGAACAATTGTTTAAAATAAACCACACGAGTAATTGGCCTCAAAATTGAGACATAAATTTAGAAATAGTGTATTTTGTATTCTACTCGAAAACAATTGACGATTTTCATCTAGAAACAAAATTACACCTCAAAATGAAATTAGGGAAACCGAAAATTGCGATCAGAGGTTTGAACAATTGTTTAAAATAAACCACACGTGTAATTGGCCTCAAAATTGAGACATACATTTAGAAATAGTGTATTTTGTATTCTACTCAAAAACAATTGACGATTTTCATCTAGAAACAAAAAACCAACACTTCAAAATGAAATAAGAGAAATCGAAAATTGCGATCAGAGATTTGAACAATTGTTTAAAATAAACCACACGAGTAATTGGCCTCAAAATAGCAATATACATTTAGGAATAGTGTATTTTGTATTCAACATAAAAACAATTGACGATTTTCATTTAGAAATAAAAATACAACACTTCGAAATGAAATTAGTTTTTTTTGAAATTTTAATCAATTGAATTACTTACTGAAATATATAATTAGGTGTGGTAGGTCCACTGGCACATATATCTTCAGGGGTGAGGGTATCGTTAGCAGCACTGGCTTCTATACTATCGAAAAAATCCGTTGCCTCGGAGGCAATTTCAGCACCTGATTCATTGCGTTGTGGCGACTCTATATCGGACATCCTCAATAGTGGAGGCAAATGGATCGTGTAGAGTAATTTCAGTCTCTGAGCTGGATCCGCCGTGCTGGTCAAACCGATGGCTGCCACCAGTTCCCGGAAATTTAGGTATCCGTCTCTATTTTCATCAAGTAACTATAATAATAATAATATTTGACAGAAACTATACAGAAAATTTTGAGTAATATCTTTCGAAGCTAACACTTGCACAGGAATTACCGTCTAAACCTAATACGAAGTACTTACAGTAAATATTCTAGCTGCCATCGATTCCGTCTGCTCCCCTTTTCCCCAAGGAGATAAAGCTGCGAACAGTAGTTTGAAATAGTCGAAATCTACTTGGTACACTTCGTAAGGTTGTTGCGATGGGTCGTGTTTCTCCGGCATCGGTCGTTTTTGTACTAATAATTCTTCCCGAACAACATCCAATAAATCCTAAAATAAAAATCACATTTGTTGATACACAAACATACCTTATTAAAATATAAATATGGCGATTAATGAAACGTTGTTGCAATTCCAATTATTGGCATTTTATAATTGTAATAAAGTTGTGACGTGGAGTCATTTGGCAAAGGAACGCAAGGGAGTAAAAAAGAGTTGGGTAGATGGATGTAGAAGTGTGAAAGAATGAATGAGAGAAGATGAGGCCGGAGTAAAAATACTGACTGGATTAAGACGGAAAAGAGGGACAAAGGAAACTAGGAGATAGTTGTTTTAAGCAATGATTATGATGAAAATGAGATATGTAATATAATGCCAAATAAATGTTTATATATAATAGTAATAATATAAATATGAGCCCAATTATTCAAAATTTTAAATACCTTGAGTTCAACAGTTGATAAATACCCATCACTAATAATACTCCTTATAATATTCTTCTCATACGTATCTTCCAAATCCTGCACGACCTTCAATCGATGTTTAAGCCTTAGTCGTTCTATTTGGCCGGTTGAGATGCATCCGTATTTTGTATAAGCCGTATAAATTAATGTCTGTATCGAAATTTTCTGTAATGATTATAATGATACAATACAACTTTGTACTTATAAACACCCGTCATACCCTCTTCTGATCATCGTAATTCTTATTGCGAATGGCTCCCCTGCCGAAATCATTATATACACCAAGCAGGAAGTCCGCCAATAACTGCATTGCTTCACCTTCGTCCTTGCACTTCAGCAGTTCATCCTCGTTCCACTCCAACACCGTCAGCGCCGTCTGAAAAATCACTTTGGCTCCATCGTAGAAAAAGCAGTCCATTATATTTACGGCACTTTCGTAAGGCATCACACAGAGGAATATTGTCAGGAACCAGGAGAGCGAGATCATCTTGATCATCCCCAACTGATTGATTTTGTTGTGTAAGGTGGGCAGGTATTCGGCGATGAGATAATCCAAGATACCTTGATCGACCACAGCACCCACAACGCGAGTGTTGTAATAATCGGGCAAGAGGTTTTCGCAAAGCGTGGTGAGCAACCAAAAGGCCTCCTCCTCGGAGCAGTACAATAAGAGTACGGAGGCGACGATGTTCATGGCTTGACAGTAGCCAATGTTGGGGTTGCGTAAAGCGTAAGCACACAGAATCCTGCGCAATGCATTGATGCCTACGTCGTTTTGAAAAGCCGGATGTTCGGGTAAAGATCTATGCAAATCCCTCTCTATTTCCTCATTGGCGGTTGATTGTTGTAACAAGGCTTGGTCTACTAATGTGCGGTAATATCCCGGGTTTGTCGCTTTCTTATTTGCAGCACCTATAAAAATTCAATGTTTAAAAGCTAAATTTTTATTTCTGTCTAATGTACCACAATGTTATGGCTTCTAGCATCCAACATATTTATTTTTATTTACTTTATGAAGTAATTAAAGCTTGTTTTGCGTTTTATATAGTTTTAAACAATCAGTTATTGAATAATGGTTAAAGGGTTCACTTTGTGATACATCTTAAATATTTAAATAAAGTAAAAAACTCACTTTGTATATTACACTATTTATTTCAAAAATGGCTCGAGTTTCAATCAACAGTTGATCAAAACTCGTCACTTTTTAAATAAATAGTGTAATATCAACAAAGTGAGTTTTTTACTTCTTCATCCATCACTTGGTGAAACATAATTTAACGATAAGGTAAATTAGTAATTAATATCACTTGGTTTTACTTGTTTCACAATTTGTGAATCAGTTAAGTATATAAAATTTTAATTGTCTTTTAATAAAGAGTATTAAATTTAACGACAAAACACGATATTTCTTACCAGAAAATGACATCCAAATATCCATTCGTAAATGATCAGGAATTCCGTCCAAAACTAAACTAGCCACCTCCGTAGTTTTATACATCGAAATTCCCCTGCCGTAAGTGTTAAAATGCAATTCCCACTGTTTCTCCTTATCCTCCTGCTTTTTAAGAACGTCAGGTATCGACGCCAACGGAAAGAGTGTCATCAACGCAGGCTCACACTTCCACACGGACACATTCCTACCATCCTCCGAGCATTGCGATTGTGTATCACCACCGCTCAGACTATTCTTGCCACTGTTATCACCCCTAAAAAGTTAAAGACATTAAAAATACTAATTACAATCGTTTTCCAATATTATTTATTTATATGTAATCGTAAATCCTTGCCGATTGTAAAACTGTGAATGAATCGTAAATGTTAGTAAAATGATTATGCGGTGAATAAATTATACAAAATAGTAACGAACTAATAGGTTTACTTACACATTCGTACGGCACAACAACTCAGAAATTTTATCGATTAAAAAGTCCCTATCAGAAATTTGAGCAAAGAGAAAATTACTTTTGTTTATCTCATTCATCGTGGTGACTATGATCGCCTTGTCTAACGAAGTGTTAGAGGCGTTGTTTTCAATTTTTTCCACGATCTTAACATCCCTTAACGGAACTACTAAACTAACTTGGTCTTTAACCTGCAACAGACAGAAACGTTTTCGATTAATAAAATCACAGTGCAGAGAATTTGAAATACACAAAAACACACTTACGCTTACCCTGCTATCGAAACAAATATAATTCTGGGACAAAAACAATCTGCCGGTTACGTGCTTTTTATTGTACGGCGTCAGGAGCGTGCAGTCGATGCACCCGTCCAATTTTTCAGTGGAAGGAAGCCGGAACATTACCCTGTAAGCCTCGGATTGTGCCCTCGCGTCCAAATCGCGTTTCAGGAATGAAGCTTTTTTCGGAACGTTTTTACTAAAATTATAAATTCAACATAACCTATATAGTATAAAAAACAAAACAAAACTTTTACCTTAATTTATTCAGTAGGTCGCGATCTTCATTAAAACTTCTTTTGTCATCAATTAACCTACAAAAAAAGTAAGAATTGTAATTTTCTTATATTTATTATTTAATTATATTATTTATAACTATATTATTTTATATAAGTATATAAGTTTATTTATTAATTGTTATTGTGATTAATTTAATAGGTACCTTTTCATTGCTAAATCGATTAATTGCTCCATCAGGCTGAATGTGTCGTTCTTCTGCAGGAACATGCTGAAGTGGTAGTCCTTGTCGCGTGTGGAAATCTTTATCGAGTCGGGGAAGACCAGGCTGTTCGTTTTGGCCAGGTCGATCACTTCTGACCAACGGATGACCAACTTCGTCTCTACACCTAGGATGAGGGCGTGGAAGTAGCAGTAGTTTATCGATAAGTATAACCATCCTTGACGGGGAATCTTGCCTTTCCAATAACTACAATAACACATGAAAAATTTAAAAAAAATATATATTTGTTAAACACTGTGATACATTTCAAAAGAATAAATTATATTTCTTAAATTAAAAACAAAAACAAAAAAAGACAAATGGTGATGTGGCCATCATAATACTTTCCCTAAATTTTTCTCGAAAACTATGACATTTACGCAAAAATGTCTTTCTTAATAATTTGTTAACTTTTGAATTCTCTAGAATTATTTGTTATATAAATTTCATGTAACTCCAATAGTTTATTAGCAATTCAATTTTTTTTTCTCTCAAAAGTTAAGAATTTTATGAAAACTATGTTTAAATAAAACTTGTTCAGTTTTTCATTCTCTTTTAACTTTTGTTTGAACCGTTTTTTAAAATTATTCATATTTAGAAAAATATCGGTCTATGATTGTTCACCAAAAGCTTTCCAGTTCCAGTTTTTAACGATAAAACCTTAAGTTTAAAGTTTCATAAGATCTTTCGTTTTTGAGATACAGCGCACACAGACACAATTTTGTTTTTCCAGAAATCAGTGTAATAGACTCTGATATTACGAATATTGTTTAAAAATAAAGAACTATCAAAGCCTATTGAATACTAAGCATTGTCAAGTAGTAAAAAATTTAACCTAAATGTAAGAATGACAATTAAACCAGAACTTCTTTGTATGATGATCATTTCTAACATTATTAATCATTTTAAAACACGAAAACATTTTGTAAATATAAGACTACAAAACAAATCACTTATGGAAACAACTACTTTTTTAATTAATACCTCGACAGATCGTGAATTATACAAAAGTAATTTTCGGCGTGTTACAAATAGCACAGCTATAAAATGAATAAATGTTTTTATTTCTGTTAAATAAACTAATAAATGATTAAATACATTTTAAACTGTTTGTGAGTGAGAAATTATGAACAAGAAATGAATTTACGCTAATTTCATTAAAATTAATTAACAAAGCCAATTAAATAATCTAACATTCAAGTTTATAATCAACTGCAGACACGTGTTTCGATCTCTTCAGTACAGCTTTATAATAAAATTGATTTTAAATACAAATTTTTGAATGCAAATCAAGTGTTTGCAGCTTATGTACGAATAATATATGCAGGGTGAGCGGTTATCAACTATCACAACCTCCAATCAAACAATATTAACGAGGGTTTCATCAAAAGAAAACTTTAAATTTAAATATTTATAAAATGAAATATTTACTTTTATCATTATTGATATTAGTATCTAATTATATAAAGAAAACCTGAAAATGTTGTGGTGATTGTAGGGTGTATTAGTAGTCACCCACCCACTCTAAATATTTATAATTTACATCAACAGTATTTGTGATTTTAATTCCATTAAAATTTCAGACAATTCTGTTTGTATATTTCTGAAACAAATAGACTTTCTATAGCTTGTGTACAAAAACATATGTAGGGTGGGTGGCTGCCACTATCTTACCACAGATAAAAGAAAATAAATAGTGTATGAGATGAAGAATTCAATTAATAAATTGAAAATCAAGGTTTCAGTTAATAAATTATTCAAGTAAAAATTTGAAGATGTTATGATAATTATAAGGTGAAATAGTGGACACCCACACACCCAACACATTTATTTTTTTTTATCTACTATCTTAGTAACTTTATATTAGTAAACATACATAATATTAGTCTGAATTTTAAAAAACAAAACGCTTGTTTGTAGTGTGTGTACAAAAAATATATGTAGTGGGTAGCCATTATCACACCCTCTAATCACCACAATACCGTGAATGTTTAACTAAATGCTTCATTAATTATATATATATTGTAATTTATAATTTATTTAAATAAGTGTTCTTTAAAGTGAAATTATTGTATTTTAAATGAAACCCTCTTTAATATTATTTGGTTGGAGAGTGTGACAATGGCCACCCACCCACCCTACATATTTTATTATACAGAAACCATAAACACTTGTTTTGTAATCAAAAAATCACACCAAATTTTATGAAATATTTGCTAACATAAATTCACCATTATAATTGATAAAATAATACTTATGTAGGATGAGTGAGTGGCCACTATCTCACCTCACAGTCACTACAACATCCTCTAACCTTTACCTGAATAATTAATTAATTAAGTTCGAAATGATTCACAGTTTTAAAATTTATATTTTATTTTATAAATCAACCTCTCGTTTTAAACAATTATTGGATAATTAACTAAACACTCGTTAATGTTGTTTTAGTTGGAGGGTGTAATAGTGGCAACCCACCCACCCTACATATATATTTTTCCATCAACTACAATGGTGATTTTGTTTTAAAAAAACATTTCATTAAATTTTGTTTGTAATTTCCGGAAACTAAACGACTGTTTGTGGTTTGTGTACAAAGTTATATATAGGGTGGGTGGGTGGCCACTATCACACACTCTAATCAAAACAACATCAGTGAGAATTTGATTTAAAATTTAATTATCTCATCGATGAGAATGTTTAAAATCAATAATGTATGAAATAAATTATATCTTTTTAAAACTTCAAGTAATTCTCAATTTAATTTATGGATTATTTAAATTAAGGCTAGAAGATGTTGTACTGATTGGAGGATGTTAATTAAGAATGGTATACAATCTAAATTTAATAAATCATTTTATAAATTATTAATTTTAAATGCTATTGTTTAGGGTAAAATAATTGAATTGAAAAATCAAACCCTCGCTAATGTGTTTTGATTGGAGGGTAGGATAGAGGCCACCCGCCCACCCTACACATATTTTGGCAAACAAACTACCAAACAGTCGTTTAGTTTCCGAAAAATACAAACTAAATTGTATACAAGGCAAATCAAATTAAAACCTCCAAAATGGTGATGTGGCCATCATAGTACTTTCCCTATATATTACGCGAAAACTATGGGGTTTACGCAAAAAAGTTATTCTTAATAATTTGTTCAGTTTTAAATTCTCTATAAATATTTATTATAAAAATTTCATGTAGCTCCCATGGTTTATTAGCAATTGGCAAAAAATGACAAAATTTTCAATTTTCATTTTTTTTCTCGATAGTTAAGTATTTTAAGAAAAACATATTCGGATAAAACTTGTTCAGTTTTTTATTCCCTTTAACTTTTGTTTGAACCGTTTTTTAATATTTTTTATATTTAGAAAAATATGACAAAAAAACCAAAAAACGCCTCGAGTAAACACCCACTTCCGGTTTATGAATGTTTACCAAAAGCTTTTCAGTTCCAGTTTTTAACGATAAAACCTTAAGTTTAAAGTTTCACCTCAATCGGATTATTCGTTTTTGAGATACAGCGCCCACAGACATTTTCTCGCACGAAAACAATACTTCCCCTATATATACTATATAGGGAATAGTATATTTCATTAGGAGTCCAGAAAAAAGGATTTTTCCGTGCGCGCGTGACCGTTCCCGTGTGAGGCGGAGCCGAACACGGGAAGTCATGCAAGCACGGAAAAATCCATTTCTGGACGTGTAATGAACGCTATTTTTTATTATACTTATTTGAAAACAACAATATTAAGAGAGATATTTTGATAATTTTTTTTTTCAAAACTGTAATATCTATAATAGTGAAAATATAAGTAGAGTTAATATTAACGAAAATCATATTTAATTGGAACTGTTATTATTAATAGTAAGGTTTATCGTACAATTAGTATTATTGTTAAAGTTTATTCCCCTTAGTATTTCATTTTCTTGAGTTATAATTGCAGATGTTGTATTTTCCGCATGAGATGGGTTAAACAATTTCCTTGAAACTTCTATTTTTCTTTGTATAGATTCTTCTATATATCCTTCTGCTACACTGGAAGAACGCCATCCCTCCGTGCCTTTTCAGAGTAAGCAAGTCACCACCGCTTTCGACCAACATGGTTGCTGAAGAACGCCTTAGGCCATGTCCGGTATATTTTTCGGGATCACTTTGTTTTACCACTTTTTATTAAAATTTAATTTAATAAAAAATGGTAAAACAAAGTGATCCTGTTTTCTTTCTTCATTATAAATTATTGATCATTCTTGATTTAACTAATTGATTATTGAGATAAAGGGATGAGATGTTGTGGTGATTGGAGAGTATAATAGAGGACACCCACTTACCCTACATATTTACAATTTACATCGACTACAACGGTGGTGTTAATTTTATTCGTCTTTAATAAAATTTTGATTGTGTTTTACAGAAACTAAACGACTGTTTGTAGTTTGTGTACAAAATTACATGTAGGGTGGGTGGGTGGCCACTATCACACCCTCCAATCAGTACAACATCTTCTAGCTTTTATTTAAATAATTCATAAATTAAATTGAGACTTACTCGAAGTTTTAAAAAGTTATAACTTATTTTATACATGATTGATTTTAAACATTCTCATTTCGATGAGATAATTAAATTTTAAATTAAATTCTCGTTAATATTGTTTGGTTGGAGGGTGTGATAGCATCCACCCACCAACCCTACATATATTTTTGCACATACATTAGATACAGATGTTTTGTTTCTAAAATTATAATAAAATTTAATGCAATGTTTTTCAAAACAAAATCACCATTGTAATTGATAAAACAAAATAATTTAGGGTGGGTGGATGGTCACTATCACACCCTCCAATCAATACAAGATTAGCGAATGTTTAATTAATTATGTAATAATTTTGTTCTAAACGAGAAATTACAAATTTTAATTGACTTATAAAATAAAATATAAATTGATAAAACTGTGAATCATTCCGAAATTAATTAATTAATTAGGTAAATATTAGAGTATGTTGTAGTAATTGTGAGTTGGGATAGTGACCACTAACCCATCCTACATATATATTATTTTATAAAATACAAAGGTGAATTCATTTTGGGGAACATTTCATAAAAATACTTTCTCTATATTTTATTCGAAAACTATGAGGTTTATGGATAAATTCTCTACAATTATTTATTATATAAATTTTATGTAATTCCAATAGTTTATTAGCAATTGGCAAAAAATATCAAAATTTTCAATTTTTATTTTTTTTCCTCGAAAGTTAAGAATTTTATAAAAAAGATTTTCAAATAAAACTTATTCAATTCAATTCATTTATTGGTGTATGAACATTCGTTTACACAAGTCAGTAGTATATAATAATTAAAATTGGGTATAGAAATATAAAGATTCAATTTAATATTCCCTTTAACTTTTGTTTGAACCGTTCAATGGGTGCATAGTACCCGAAATGTACATCTAGCGAAATAAAAATTAATTGTGAAGAAAGTGTTAGTGTTTTAATCAAGTTTTAATTCCTAATAAACTGTCCGAGTTATATGAAACTTGTATTACAAATAATTATAGAGAATTCAATGGTGAACAAATCATTAAGAATAACTTTTTTGCGTAAACCTCATAGTTTTCGAGTAAAATATAGGGAAATTACTATGATGGCCGCATCACCATTTTTGCGTGTTATTTTTATAACAGCATAAATTAAAATATATAACGTGAGAAAGTTGGACGAGTTGGACGCACAAGCGCAATAAAAACCAGGCGGTCGCTTTGGTGGTGAACGCCGAAAGGGTGTTCATCTCACTTCAATAATACGTCATGGCGGCGAAAATCAAAGGTGCGCATTTTTTTCTCAGGCCAACCCGCTTTTTTATCACATCCACTGCAAAATTCAGTTTCTTCGTACATTCAGTCGCATTTGTTCTTCCGTTAAAGAAACGTCGTGCATATTTATAGAGAACAATATGGCACATTCTCTAAATGATGCCGAATCTTTAACAGTGCTTGACGAAGTAATGCGTTTTTGCCAACAAATTGGTTATCCTGTCGAATCGACTAAAACGCAAAGGATAATCGGTCCGATTGTAGGCAAGCCAGCACCGCCTCAAGGAAGCGAAATTTACGTAGCGAATTTACCGAAATATCTACTCGAAGACATCCTTTTTCCGTATTTCCGACAAACTGGAGACATATATAAATTCCGTTTAATGTTGACAGACAGTAAAATCACTCGCGGTATTGCATTTATTACGTATTTCTCAGTTGAGGTGGCAAACCGAAGCGTGAGTTTATTTAACGGGCGGGAAATTAATTCCGGGTGTAAAATAGTCGTTGAGAAATCCAAAGATAAGCGGAGATTGTACATTGGCGGCATTCCTGATCACAAAACCAAAGATGAAATTTGGCACGAACTAGAGAAATTGGGAATGCAGGGAATCAACGATATTATCGTGCATCGATCATATAGTGCTAGGAACCGCGACAGAGGCTTCGTCTTCGTCGAATTCAATAGTCATCAGGAAGCCGCAAAAGCGAGATTTGAATTCAAGAAAACTTTGGTTTTCAAACAACGCGTGGCTATTGATTGGTCATCGCCTGTTTACAATGTTGAAGATGATGTTATGGCCAAGGTAGGTAAAACCTATATAAAATATTAAGTTATTGTCTCATTTTCATTATTATGTTTGTTTTTTTTTTCTATTTATATCTTCATATTGGGATTATTTATGGATGTGGGATATTTGCGAATTATTACTTAATTGATATTTTTTACATTCCTGTAAATAAATTAAAATTTTAAACATAATTATACTTGGAATAATTTACTTTTTCTTTATATTAAACAAATAATAATCGATTATTAATTTAGAAGCATTATTTAACTTATTGCAAGATATATATATATATATATATATATATATATATATATATATATCATTAAGCTACCAGTAATGGTTAAAATTCCAGAATAAAACTTGTGAGGGTTAGGTATTAGTTATAGTTGTTAATGATGACAAAGTAAACTCGCAGTTTGTGTTTCATAAAAACATCTTTATTAGTTGGTAACATAAGAAGAAATATTTGTAGGGATGGCTGTGCGGGGTGCTACCACAAGTTTGGAAAAACGGCTGTACGAGCAGGTGGTTTCCTCCATGAATACGGCTCAATAATAAGACCATTTCTTTCAGCTGACAATAATAATAACGGATTTGGCAAACAGATCATGATTTAAGTAAAATGTTTGGCATAATAATAAAACTGTTGCAAAACTCATAAAAATTTTATTTTGAAATCAATGTCATGACAAACACTGTGGCTTCTGCAGATGAAGAAAATATACAGATAAAATACCCATTACTTATTATATACTATGTTGCAATTAGTGGGGGTGTGAACATTTTTAAGAGATAAGAAATTGAAAATTCTATTTAATCGTTGATTATATGGCCGGTGTGGAAAGATCTGTTGATTTCTAAATTTTCTAATATGTTTAGTTTTGTGTATAGCGAAACAAATATAATGTTTAAAATAGACCAAACTTGAAAATCTGACAGTGTCATTATCTTAATATTGAAAATGGACTTTCAACTCGTCAACTTCAATCACATATTTTAATGTATGTTCTAGTGTTTTGTTATTCATGTTATCTTATAAATTTATCTGTTAAGTCTTTTTCTAGTTTCTGATATTAATGTTTGTTTCCAGGTCAAAATACTGTTCCTTAGAAATTTAAATGTACGCCAAGGACGTGAAGAGTTTGTAAAGTTATTGCGGGGCGTATTAGATGGTCTTCACACTGTGAATAGGGTTTACAAATTCCGAGACTACGCATTCATCCATTTCAAGACCAGAACAGATGCACAGAAGGCTATGTCGGAATTAAATGGTAAATTTCTATTTTATTACCTAAAAATAAACATTCCCATTTTTATATATCTACTAAAATACTGAAACAGTTAAATTTTATAATGATCACTTAGGTCATTATTAATCTGCTCATATTAATAACCAAATTATAGATTAATGAATTATTATTTATTATCACTGATGAATAATTTGATTACTTCTGTAACCTATACTACATTGGTAAATGATATGTTGAGTTATTTGATCTTTGTGTGAAAACGGTTGTATGCAAAGTTTCTAATAATGTGTAAAAAAATTATTATTTTAAAAGGCTATTATTGCAATTGATTTATTAGCCATTTACATAATTCATAATTGAACACCTTTAAACCGCATTTGTCTTAAGGTTTCATAACTTCATGGCCCTTCATGGCTGGGCAGAGCGTTACCACAAGTTAATACATGCGTATAAATGACAACCATTTAAAATATCTGTTTCTAATATTTTAACATATTTAGTTGCCTAAATACAAATTAACTGAAGCTGGTTTTAAATAATAGTTTTTTTTTTTAGAATATTACAAGAAATATTCATTGGATGTAGAAATTGAATGGGCCAAACCACCGCCAGAAGATTCGAAGAGGTAAAGAAAATAATTATAACATTAATTAGGCACTTTTGATAATATTAACAAATAAGGTAAAGTAGTTATGTGTTGGTATAGTAACTCAAATAAAATTCTATTTTCTAGTAACAATTTTTTAAATTTTATAATATCCTAAATACAAAAAACATGTTTAGAACAGTCTTTATTTAATCTTACGTATTTCGTCTTTGATTAATTTGAACACTAATTTGCAATTAATTTGAATAATGTAATAATAAATGTTTAATTTATTAAAATTACTTTCATTTAAATATAATAAACAAACTATTTTTTTTTTTTATGAATTTGCTAAAACTTTCCTATGTTACTACAAATATTTGAACAACATTAGTCAACATTTTTTTGGATAGTAAAGAATTTACCACAAATTCAAAAATGTTTCCCCAAATGGTATAAAAAGATAATGCTTTTACATGACACAATAAATAACTTTAAAATATGTACTTGCTTTGGTAAGTACTCTGTAGTTGATGATCTTTAATTTATGTCAATCAGATGTTTTAATTAATCGTTTATAAATGAATCGGGAAGATTTTTGAAAAGACATGGAGAAAAGAATAAAACATTTAAACAATTATAAATGAACACAAAAGAATCCAATATCAAAATACAAGTTTTTAGAAGTGAAAAATTATTTATAGACTTCTGTCTAGTTAACAGAACAACTGGAACAGAAGTAAGAGTATCAATAATGTAGGGAATAATAGAAGATACGGGGTAAAAAGTATAAGTGAGATTAAAGCAAACTACAAGAAACACCATTACAAAAGGCATAAAAAGATGTATTGCAAAAAAAAAGAAATGGGCAAAGTACTTACAAACTAAAAATTCAGAACACTACGTAAAATATTAAGAAAAGATAAATGAATTTAGTCTTTTTTTCACAAAAGTGCTCTATAGCACTGTACATAATAATTTTCTTACTAATCATTAGTTTCCTTATCATTAAAAAATGTCTTACTTAAGCAGTTCTTTTTATTTTTGTGTTATAATGTTGATTTCAATCAACGGTTATAATTATATCGTTGATTGAAATATTTTAATCAACGAATATATCTTTACTTGAAACGGTATTTGTTTCATGACTAAGTAATAATTTTCCTACTGTTTTTGAAGCCACCAATTCTTAAATGTCGTCCGAAGGTTCCATTTTTTACAATTATGTCATCAACTTAACACATCTTCCAAAATATTATCTCCATTATTCTCTCGAATATCACTAGTACAATATCATTATATTAACTTCTGTAATAATATTCTTAGTTCTAAGATGTACTTTGATTTACTAATCAATATACGCTTTCAAAATCAAGTGTTGAAAAATAACTCAAACCAGTCGTTAATTCTACAAAGTTGTTTTTAATTAGTGCCAATTTCTTCAATATTCATTCAAAATAAAGTAAAGTAAATTTACTATTGCAGTTAATACAGTTTTTACTTTCCTTATATAGTATATATAGGGGAAGTATTGTTTTCGTGCGTGAAAATGTCTGTGGGCGCTGTATCTCAAAAACGAATGATACGATTGAGATGAAACTTTAAACTTAAGGTTATATCGTTAAAAACTGGAACTGAAAAGCTTTTGGTGAACATTCATAGACCGGAAGTGGTTGTTTACTCGAGGCGTTTTTTTTGTTTTTTTGGTGACATTTTTCTAAATGCATAATAAATTTTGAAAAATCGTTAACAAAAGTTAAAGGGAATAATAAACTGAATAAGTTTTATTTGAAAATATTTTTTATAAAATTCTTAACTTTCGAGAAAAAAAATAAAAATTGAAAATTTTGATATTTTTTTGCCAATTGCTAATAAACTATTGATGTTTCATAAAATTTATATAACAAATAATTGTATAAAATATAGGGAAAGTACTATGATGGCCACATCACCATTTTTTTTTTAGAAATTAAACGGACATTTCAGCAAAAAAAATTTTTCAAAAAAAAATCACGAAAACAATTGTTTTACTTTCATCTTTTTCATGGCTACCCATTTTTTATTTATAATAAAATTTAAAATGACTATAACTCACTTATTTTTAGAAATAACTATGTCGTATGTCATTTTGGATAAAAGAGAAAAAAATTACCTTTTGAATGAGGCCATAGCCAACTATGGTTTCCATTTAAAAAAATGTAAGTTTGCATCATATCTCGGAAAATAATGGCGATAAAAATTTTCTGATTATTTTTTATTAATCTACATAAAATTATCTAAAACTTTGTCCTTTACAGTTTTTTTCTATCTGTTAAAATAACCGAGATATATTGATTTGAAAAAATTGACACTTTTTACTTTTTTCAAAATATCTAGTTACCCTTGACTTTTTTGAAAACTTTGAAAATGGAATTTTATTCGTCTCGTAAATCTACACTTCTTTCCCCATTTAACCGTTTCTCTATCTCTTATAGTTTCCGAGATCCCCATAGAGAACATCGAAAAAAACTCACCCTGTATATACTATATAAGGAAAGTAAAAACTTTTTCTTCAAAATTGTTGACATTTCACCAAAAATAATCGAGAACCAGTTGAAAAAATAACATTTGCTAAGAAAAAACAATTGAAATTAAAAAAGCTACAATTAAAAGAATTGGATTTAACGATTAAAACCTTAAAGATATTTTTAAATTTGCCTAAAAACAGTTGAAATTTCAACTAAAATAGTTAAACGAATTTTACTTAAAAAAATTTGAATTTTACAAAAAAAAAAAACAGGAGAAAAACGAAAAAGTATCTAAATGGAAAAACAATTGACATTCATTAAAGAACTAGTTATATAAAAAGAAAACAATTGATAATTTTCTAAATATGTACATTTTTAAATTTGAGAAAAAAATTCCTTCAAGAGGAAATAATTAAATTAAAATTATTAAAAAAAAAAACAATTAAAATCTCATTTGTTTTTAATAAGAGGAAAAACATTGTCTAAGAAGAAACAATTGATTCACACAGCTCTCTCATAGTTACTGTACAAAAATTATTCAATAGAAGTGAAGAGGGCCGTTTTCGATCTTCATTTATTTTATTTACAAATAAATATGTAATGCTTGAATTATTTTTGCAATTTTAATTATTACAAGTACACTTAAGTCGGCATTTCATAATTAGTAATAATGTAAATAAATATCGACTAGGAACTCGTCGAGTAAGTCACCAATTATTCCAACTGTTTAACATGTACTCGAGAATTCAAGGTCGTGTTGATATCCATAATTAAAACATGACTGTTTACTTTATCACATTCTCACATAACACTGTAGACAGTGTTCACTGTATGAAATGCACAAACTTGTATGAATGGAAAATTTAAACAAAATATATAACAATATTTCCCCTGACTGACGAAAAACCTTTGGTGCTGTATCTCGCTTATTTTTGATCCGATTTGAATAAATAAAACATCAAATTAAATGATTTTTAAAAGACTTTAATATGAACTGTACTGATATTTTTTCTTGCATCCAGTTTTTGACAAAAGATGATCAACTTTTTTTTTTCAAATTGCACTGTATATATATTTTGTACTGATCTGCAAGGAGATTTTTTTCTGAATCTAAATTTGTAAACGATTTTATCCATTCATCAAATCAAAGTCGAGAAATTGAGGATTAAAAAAAAAAATTGAAAACCAAATACCCGTAGTAAACAATATACAGAGCCTATTCCAAATGTCAAAAGTGATAGTGTCAGTCATTGGTACAATACTGCAATGGTTTTTAATAATTTCATAATAAAAATGTTGCAAGATTTCAAAAACTGAAAAACGATTTCTGTAGAAGCACAAAATTCTAGTACAGTGTTTGAAATATTGCAACATTTTAATTATGAAATAATTAAAAATCGTTGCAGTATTGTATCAATGGCTGTCACTGTCACTTTTGACATTTAAAATAGGGTCTGCATATTGTTTACAAAGGATACTTGACTTTTTATTTTTTTTTTTAATCCTCAATTTCTCGACTTAAGTTTGATGTATGGATAAATTTGTCTACAATTTTATATTCAGAAAAAAAATCTCCTTGCGAATCAATAAAAATATATATACAGTGCAATTTAAAAAAAAATGTTGATCGTCTTTTGTCAAAAACTGGATGGAAGAAAAAATATCAGTTCAGTTCATATTAAAGTCTTTTAAAAATCATTTAATTTGATGTTTTATTTATTCAAATCGGATAAAAAATAAGCGAGATACAGCACCAAAGGTTTTTCGTCAGTCACCCTGTATATAGGGAAAGTAATTAAGAGTAGGTTTGATTAAATAGAAAGAAATAAAGTTAGTAAAAATATGTCAATTTAAAATGTTGATTGATGAGTTACTTGAAGATAATGCAATATAAAATTTTATGCCAAGTTGATTTTTTTAAATAGAATAAAACATTCTTATTTAAAAAATCAGCCTTTCAACATCAATTGTTACACGTGTAATTTATTACGACACATATCAGCAATTGAAATATTTTAACAATTGACTATTCTGTAGAAAATTTCAATTGTTTTTGATAATCTCAATCTGGTTTTAATAACAATTCAGCATGCATGACGAAGTTAAAGTCTAAAGAATAACCGACGTTACACTCTCCAGATTTTAAACTTAAATAATGAATTACACAATTGAAGACATTGTTTTTAACCTAATTCAATTTTTAATTAACGATATTTACCTGCAGGAATAGTAGTTGACGAGCTTTTCTTCTTTGCTCTTATTGAAAAGTCGATGGAATTTATCGGACACACTTTTAAACCTCTTGGTATCTTCATCTAAAACAAAAATGATTATAATGAAAAAAAAAAAAAACTTTTTTAGTGCTTTAAAACTCTTTATTTTATATCATTAAAAATTACACATATTTAGAGGTTTTAATTAATTATTAGATCTTTTATGCAAATTAAATCTGACAATTTATGCAACATAACCTTAATAAACTAAAACTATTTTAATTGCTTTGAGCGTTTAGGCACAGCGGTTTTACATTAATACTGCACCCGTAAATCAATATTTCCAACTATCTTTATTGATTATAGCTACTCGTAGGTTAAACTTTAAGTCAAAATTGATTACCACTAAAATAAAATGTTTAATATTTGTCGTAAAGGTTTACTGACCATAAAAAAAAAACAAACGTTTAATACTTATCGCAAAAGTTTACTGACCATCGACTTCGTGGACCTCTTGTGATGAGGCACGTACGGATTCCACCTTGCACATGACGAACTCTGTGATGTCGTCTTCCTTCTCAAACGATTTCAGTGTTTCGTAAACGTTCGTGAATATCCACTCCCAGTCGTTCAAGATTTCCTGGTGTGTCATGGAGGACGCAATTTCTGCAACAACGAAAACTTAATTCAAGTCTTGTTAATTAGCAATTATCAATTGCCAGTCGTCAATCGTTATTAATTAGTTACTTTGCTAATTGTTACTTCTCTAATGTGAGTTAATTGGTCAGTTATTAGTTACTGTCAATTTTCATTTGTCATTCTTCTTTTTCAGTTTATAGTTGTTAGTTATTATTAAATTATCTTTGTCGGGTTTTAGTTATTAGTTGTCAGATTATTGTTCTTATTTGCTTTTTCTAGTGTGTTTGTAGATGTTACTTTTTAATTCTTAATTGTCAATTGTTGGTTAAGTTTTCGAAGTTAAAATCATTGTTCTCATTTATCATTTTATTTTAGTCAGCTGCTAGTTGTTAGTTGCCAGTTATCAGTTACCATATTTCAGTAGTTAGATCATCAACTTGTATTGAAACGTCAACTGTCAACTTTTACAGTTTTCAGTTGTTATTTGTCGCTTGTCTGTTGCCAATTAGCAGTTGACAAAAAACAAATAATTTTTCACATTTGTCAGTTGTTAGGTACAAGGAGGAAATTGTCAGTTCGTAGCTATAAGTAATTAGTTACTATGCTAATAGTTATTTGTCTGTTGTTGTGAGTTATTGGTTGCCAATTATTAGATTATCTTTATCTTATGTATCATTTTCACTTGTGCCTTATTCGTCATTAGTTATAATTAAATTGTTTGCATTTGGTACAAGTCGTCAGTTTTTAGTTACTAGTTGCCAGTTGTTACATTGTAGATTGTTGTTTTTACTTCAATAACCAAACAAGTGAATATGAATTTCAACATATAACAGCCTCATCAGTTAATATAATGTAGATGTAAGTTGTCATTGTTCTCATTTGTTAATTGTTTTTATGAATTGTCGGTTACTAGTTACTAATTACCAGTAGTGAATTCGTAGTTATTGGATGTTATTTTTTGTCGTTAGTTGTCATTTATCATTTGTCAATTGTTATTTCTATTGGTTTTCAAACTTAAAATGATTGTCATTTTTATCAGTTGTCACTTATCGCATATTTTAGCTAGTTGTTAGTTGTCAGTTGCTAGTTACTACTTTCCAGTTGTTAGTTGGCAGATTTTCGTTTTCATTTGTCATTAAATAAAAAATGATTAGTTATTTTTTAGTTACCATTTATCAGTTTTTAGTTACTAGTTGCTAATTATTACTTGGTAGATGTAAGTTGTCAGATAGTTATTCATAATCGTCAATTGTTTTTAGGAGTTAACGGTTATTAGTCACCAGTAGTGATTTCGTAGTTGTTATATGACAGTTTTTAGTTGTTGGTTGTCAATTGCCAGTTTTCAAACATAAAATTATTGATAATAATTAATTATTATTATTAAAACTGCACTAATATTTCAATATTTAATTTGTATATATAAAATTATTGTTTTTATTTGTCATTTTTTTATCAATTGTCACTTGTTACTTGGAAGATGCGAGTTGCCAGTTGTTAAATATTTGATTGTAGTTCTCACTTGTCATTTATTTTGGGCAGTTGCTAGTTGTTATTAAATTGTATATTATGTTAGATACAATTTGTCAGTTTGTCAGTTACTAGATGCCAGCTGTCACGTGGTAGTTATAAGCTGTAAGATTATTGTTTTCATTTGTCATTTATTTTTCAGTAGTCAACTGTTGTGTTGTTCTCAGTTGTCATTTATTCAAGTCAGTTGCTAGTTGTTAGTAACCAGCTACGAGTTACTACTTTCCCGTTGTTCATTATCAGAGTTTCGTTTTTATTTTTCATTAATTAGTATTGTTTATCAGTTGACAACTCTTAGTTTTCAATTGTTATTTTTCAGTTGTCTGTTATCAATGAGCAGTTATAAATAATCAGATTATATTTTTCATTTGTCAGTTGTTTTTATGAGTTGTCAAATTTGAAATTACTATTTTCATTGGTCGTTTTATTTATTAGGTACAAGTTATCAGTCTTCAGTTATAAATTATAAGTATTTATATGTGTATTGTTTTAATTCGTCAATTGTTTTTATGAGTGTTGACAGTCACTAGTTACCAATAGTGAATTCGCAGTTGTTAGATGTCAGTTTTTAGTTGTTGTCACATTTGAAGTTATTATTTTCATTTGTCATTTTTCCTTGTTGGTTGCATTTGCTTAGTACAAGTTGTCCGTTTTTTAGTTACTAGTACTTACTACTTGTAAGTTGTCATATTATTATTATTATTCTCATTTGATAATAGTTTTTATTTTCAGTTAATAGTTGCTAGTAGTAAACTCGTAGTTACTAGTTGTCAATTGTGAGTTTTCAAACGTAAAATTATTGTTTTTACTTGTCAGTTTTTATCAGTTGTCGATGTAAATTGTCAGTTGTCAAATATTTGATTGTTGTTCTCACTTGTCATTTATTTTACTCAGTTGCTAGTTGCCAGTTATCAGTTACTACTTTTTAGTTGTTAGTTGTCAGATTTTCGTTTTCATTTGTTATTAACTTTTGTTAGTTACCAATTGTCATATAAGTTTATTTTAGTCGTCAGTTGCTTGTTGTATTTGTTAGATACAAGTTGGCAATTTTTAGTTACTAAATATTTGCCAGTCACGTGGTAGATGTAAGTCGTTAGATAATTGTCCTCATTATTGTTATTTAATGAGTTGCCGGTTACTACTAGTCTGTAGAGAGTTCGTAGTTGTTAGATGTCAGTTTTTTTTGTTTTCATTTGTCAGTTGTTACTTAGTAGATGTGAGTTGTCAGTTGTCAAATATTTGATTGTTGTTCTCACTTGTCATTTATCTAAGTCAGTTGCTAGTTACTAGTAATTTGAAGTTACCGTTTTCATTTGTCATTTTTCGTTGTTATTAAATTATATTTGTTATGTACAAGTTGTCAATCTTCAGATACAAATTGCAATTCATTAATTGTTTTTATGAGTTGACAGTCACTAGTTACCAGAAGTGAATCCGCAGTTGTTAGATGTCAGTTTTTAGTTGTTGTCACATTTGAAGTTATTATTTTCCGTTTTTTAGTTCCTAGTTGCCAGTTGTTAATTAGTAGAGGTGTAAATTGTTTTTGTTGGAAGTTACTAGTTGCTAGTAGTAAACGCGTAGTTGTTAGTTGTCAAATATAAAATTATTATTTTTAAAAGTCGTTTTTATCAGTTGGCGATGTAAGTTGTCAAATATTTGATTGTTGTTCTCACTTGTAATTTTTTTTTAACTCGGTTGCTAGTTGTGAGTTGCTAGTTATCAGTTACTACTTTGCAGTCGTTAATTGTAAGATTTTCGTTTTCATTTGTTATTAATTTTTAGTAGATACCAGTTGCCTTAGAAGTTTATGTTAGTCAGTTGCTAGTTGTATTTGTTAGATACAATTTGGTAGTTGTTAAATATCAGTTTTTAGTTGTTAGTTGTCACTTCTCTGTTTGCAAACTTCAAATTATTGTTTTCATTTGACATTTTTATCAGTTGGCACTTTACAGATTTAATTTGTCAGTTTGTCAAATATTTGATTCCCCTTCTCACTTGTCATTTATTTTAGTCAGTTGCTAGTTGTCAGGTACCATTAGATTGTATTTGTTAGTAACCAATAGACAGTTTTTAGTCGTTTTTATGTCAATTATAGGTTTTATTCTCGTTTGTCATTTGTTACTTGGCAGATGTGAGTTGTCAATTGTCAAATATTTGATTAGTTTTAAGCCAATTCTACGTTTTGTTTTAGTTACTAGTTGCCGCTCGTTACGTGGTAGATTATTGTCCTCATTAGTTATTTCTTTTTATTAGCTGCCGGTTACTACTTACCAGTAGTGAGTTCATACTTGTTCGATGTCAATTTTTTATTAATAGTTGTCAGTTACTACTCTCCAGTTGTTAGTTTTTAGATAATTGTTTTCCTTTGTTATTAATTAATTATCAGATGTTAATTGTCAATTCTTAGTTTTCAATTTTTATTTGTTGGTTGTCTGTTACCCGTTAGTAATGATTAAATATCAAAGTATTCAATTGAAAATGTGGTTACTAGGCGACAATTGCCAGTTATTAGTTGTCAATTGTTTTTATAAGTGGTCAGTTGTCAAATTTAATATTATTAACTATTTTCATTTGTCAGTTGTAATTATTAGTAACCAGTTGACAAGTTTTTAGTTGTTAAATGTCACTTTTTAATTATTAGTTGTCAATTGTAGGTTGCCGGTTATTTTCATTTGTCCTTTTTTATTAGCTGTCATTTGTTACTCGGCAAATGTGAGTTGACAGTTGACATCAAATATTTGATTATCGTTCTCTCTTGTCACTTATTTTACTCAGTTACTAGTTGATTGTTATCGGTTACTACTTTCCAGTTGTTAGTTGTCAGATTTGTGGTTTTATTTTCAGTTATTAGTTGTCAGATTATTGTTCTCATTTGTTAATTGTTTTTATGAGTTGCACGTTACTAATTGGCAGTAGTGTTTATAGTAGTAAAATGTTACTTTTTAATTATTAGTTGTCAATTGTAGGTTGCCAGTTGTTAAATATTTGATTATCGTTCTCAATTGCCATTTATTTTTAATAAGTTGTTAGTTGTCAGTTGTTAGTCATCAGTTACTACTTTCCAGTTGTTAGTTGGTCAGATTTTCATGTATCATTTGTTATTAAATGTTATTAGTTATCAGTTGTCAATTTTTAGTTTTCAGTTATTAATTTCAGTTGTTTTACCAGTTAGCTTTAAGTACTAGTACTTTAAGTTACTAGTCACTTGTTTTTTAAGTTGTCAGAAGTTGTCAAATTTAAAATGATTCATGTTTTTCATCTGACATTATTTTTCCTTGTCAATTTTTAGTTGTCATTAGAATGTATTTGTTAATTATAAGTTTTCAGTTTTGGTTACTAATTTCCAGTTACTACTTGGTAGATGTAAGTTGTCAGATTACTGTCTCATTCGTTAATTATTTTTATGAGTTGACAGTTACTAGTTACTAGTAGCAACTGACATTTTAGTTGTTGGTTGTCAATTTTCGGTTTTCAAACTACTAAAATAACATGCTTGTCGTCAGTTGTCATTTATTTTAGTCAGTGGCTAGTTGTTAGTTGTCAGTTACTACTTTCATTACTTTCCAGTTGTTAGTTGTGTTTATAGTTGTTAATGTCATTTTTTTAGTCGTTAGTTATCAATTGTAGGTTGCCATTTGTTCTCATTTGTTATTTTTGTCAGTTGTCAATTATTTGATTATCGTCCTCTCTTGTCATTTATATTACTCAGTTACTAATTGTTAGATATCAGTTACTCTTCAGTTTTCGTTCTTATTTGTTATTAAATTTTATTAGTTATTATTGTAAATTGTCAGTTCTTGGTATTTACTTATTATTTGTCGGTTGTCTGTTACGAGTTAGTTGTAATCAAATATGAAAGCATTCAACTGAGAATGTCAGTTATTAGTTACTAGGAGATACATGTCAGTTATTAGTTGTCAGTAATAATTAATAATTTTAAATTTGGCAATTGACCTAAACAAATCACAACTGGCAATGAAGTTGTGATTTGTTTATGTCAATTGTCAAATTTAAAATTATTAATTATTTCAATTTGTCAATTATCAGTATATTGTATTTATTAGTAACCAGTTGACAGTTTTTAGTTACTAGTTGCACATTGTAGATGTAAGTTGTCAGATTATTGTTCTCATTTGTTGTCAGTTGTCCTTTGTTACTTGGCAGATATGAGTTGTCAATTGTCAAATATTTTATTATCGTCCTTACTTGCCATTTATTTTACTCAGTTGCTAGTTGTCAGTTATCAGTTACTATTTTACAGTTGTTAGTTGTCAGTTATCATTTACTATTTTACAGTTGTTAGTTGTCAGATTTTTATTTTTCATTAACTTTAATTATTTTTCAATAATTTGTCAATTGCCAAATATCAGTTGTTAGTTTTCAGTTATTATTTGTCAGTTATTTTTTCAGTTAGCTATAAGTAAATTGTCAAATTACTGTCTCAATGGTTAATCGTTTTTAAGAGTTACTAGTTACCAGTAGTAACTGTCATCTTAGTCGTTAATTGTCAGTTTTCAAAATTGAAATTATTGTTTTCATTTGTCTGTTTTTATTGGGAAGATGTGTGTTGATAGTTGTCAATCAAATATTCGATTATGGTTCTCACTACACTAGTCATTTATTTTAGTCAGTCGTTGGTTGTCAGTTGCCAGTTACTACTTTCCAGTCGTTAGTTGAATTTATAGTTGTTAAATGTCACTTTTTAATCGTTAGTTGTCAATTGTAAGTTGCCAGTTATTCTCATTTGTCAGTTGTCATTTGTTACTTGGAAGATGTGTGTTGACAGTTGTCAATTATTTGATTATCATCCTCTCTTGTCATTTAAGTTACTCAGTTACTAGTTGTTAGTTATCAGTTACTACTTTCCAATAGTTAGTGGTCAGATTTTCGTTTTAATTTGTCATTAATTTTTATTAGTTACCAGATGTCAATTGTCAGTTCTCGCTTATCCATTATTATGTGTCTGTTGCTTGTTGTGAATTAGTAGTTATCAAATATGAAAGTATTCAATTGAAAATGTCAGTAGTTAGTTACAAGGAGATAATTGTCAGTTATTAGTTGTAGGTTCATTTTCAGTTTATCTTTTGTTTTTATAAGTTGGCAGTTGTCATTACATTGAACATGTTAGTAGCCAGTTGGTAGTTTTTAGTTAGTAGTTGCCAATTGTAGATGTAAGTTGTCAGATTATTGTTCCCGTTTGTTAATTGTTTTTATGAGTTGCAAGTTACTAGTTGCCAGCTGCGAATATAGTTATTAAATGTCACTTTTTGTCAATTGTATTTCTCAAATCTCATTTGCCATTTATTACTTGGCAGATGTGATTTGACAGTTGGCAAATATTTGATTATCGCTCTCTTTTGTCATTTAGTTTACTCAGTTACTAGTTGTTAGTTATCAATGACTACTTACTAGTTGCTAGTTGTCAGATTGTTTTCATTTCTCTTTAACTTTTATTAGGTTATCAGTTATTAATTGTCTGTTGTGAGTTAGTAGTTATCAAATATAAAAGTATTCAATTGAGAATGTCAGTTGGTAGTTACTAGGAGACAATTGTCAGTCATTAGTTGTCAGTTGCGCCATTTGTTTTTATAAGTTTTAGTTGTCAAATTTAAAATTATTAATTATTTTCACTTGTTATTAGATTGTATTTGTTAGTAACCAGTTGACAGTTTTTAGTTACTAGTTGCCAGTTGTTATGTGGCAGATGTAAGTTGTCAGATTATTGCTCTCATTTATTAATTGTATTTATGGGCTGTTGCAGGTATCTAGATAATGGTTGTAGTTGTTAAATAACTTTGTAGTTCTGTAATTCTGATTTATTGTTTTTGTCAGTTGTCATTTGTTACTTGGCAGATGTAAGTTGTCAAATATCCGATAACCTTTGTCACTTGTCATTCACTCCTATAAGTTGCCAGTTGACAAAAGTCGATAATAAACGGTTAGTTGGTTAGGAAGTCAATTTTAGCTGTTGTTAGTTCCTAAATGGTAGATGTAAGTGTTCAGACTACTGTTCTCATTAGTTAATTGTTTTTATTTGTTGCTGGTTACTATTTGTTAGTAGTGAGTTTGTAGTTGATAGATGTCAATTTTTAATTTTCATTTGTCATTTATTTTAGTTGTTAGTTGTCAGATTTTTTTTTTCTTTTGTTATTAACTCTTATTAGTTATCAGCTGTCAATTGTCAGTTATCTGTCATGAGTTAGTAGTTTTTAAAAAACAGAGTATTCAATTGAAAATGTTAGGTTAGTTACCAGGAAACAAATGGCAATAACTGCCAGTTGTCAGTTCTTAGTTATAAGTAATCATAATAAGTTAATTGTTACTTGTCTAAAGTCAGTTATTGGTTGTCATTTGTTTTTTTTATAAGTTGTGAGTTGTCAAATTTAAAATTATTAATTATTTTCATATGACATTTTTCTTTGGCAGTTTTTAGTTACTAGTCATTAGATTGTATTTGTTAGTTACCAGTTGTAAGTTTTTAGTTACGAGTTGTTATTTGTTGGATGTAAGTTGTCAGACTATTATTTTCATTTGTTAATTTTTTAAGTTTTTATGAGTTTCAGGTTATTAGTTGTCAATAGTGTTTATAATTGTTAAATGTCATTTTTAGTTGTTAGTTGTCGATTGTAAGATGTCTGTTGTTCTCGTTGGCAGTTGTCATTTGTTACTTGGTTGTCCGTTGTTGAATATTTAATTATTGTTCTCATTTGTCATTTATTTCTGTAGGTTGACAGTTGTCAAAAGTCAATAATAAAAATTTAATTGGTTAGGAAGTAAATTGTTACACTTGTTTAATTTAATTGGTAATATTATTGATATAAAAATATAAAAAATTCACTTTTACATATTAATCACTTGACGATAGGCCTTCTAAAATTAATAAAATATCATTTATAAACCCATTTGCTAATTAATTTTTAAATTATATTTGAGGTTAGGAATACCCGTCAACTTATACATACGAAAAGTGAAAATTTGTGTTTGTAATTTTAGGTTAGAAAATAATTTTTTGTTATTATTAATAACGATAAATTTTTATTTAACTTACGGTAATAAAGTTTGTAATTTTAGGTTAGAAAAGAATTTTTTGTTATCATTACTATTAAAAAAATCATCTGTCACTACAATCATTTTATTAATATCCTCAATTACAACCTATCAAGCAGCATCCAAAGGAATGACAACATCGCTTTAAAAAATTCTTCATAAAAATGCGTTATTATTATTACTAACGATAAAATTTTATTTAACTTACGGTAATAAACCTCTGAACAGGGTGTCCGATGTAAGATCCTGTAAGGTGGGGGTTTCGTGTCGAAAATGCTGTCCATTGTTCCGACAAGAAGAGAGGAGAGTCCTTTAGATTTTCCATGGCCTTTCCGATGTTGCAGCACAAAGTATAAACTGGATTCCTCCGTTTCCCTACGATATTGATATTAACAAATTTATACAGGGTGAGTTTTTTTTAATAACACTTAAGGTCGCACGGTAAATATTTAAAAGTAAAATACAATTTTTTATTAGATATTGGCTATATCCAAGCAATGCTAAATACAATTTATATATGAAGCTAATAACTGTAAAAAAGGATTTATACAATCAGAAATAGACGTAGACTAATATAAATATGCGTGACCGTGCTCGTGGCTACAGATTGGATATCTCAGTGAAGGGTTTTTTTTACACTTCGGACTCCCTTACTAATACAAATACTAAAAATTCAATTATTTCTTGTATAATTTGTGAATTAAATTCTTCACTCAACTATTATTAAAATAATTCTTTATAAAAATTCTTCCCGCATACGCTCGTGATATCTCTCGCAACGAATAACTATTTTTAAAAATAAAATAATTATTTTTGAACGTAATGTGCTCGTGCCCGAGATATCTTGGGCTAATGCGGGAAGTGGTTAATGAAGAAGAAGTTACAATAACTTATAGAATTCTTTTATTGTTCTTCAAAAATTGTTTCGCTCTACAGTGGCTTTCAAATGACAGCACCAGGGGTGGTTTTGTTTTTGAAACAAAACACTGTAGAATTCATATCGGTTTATCTATAATTAAAACACTTGAAACAATTCCGTATTTATATTTAAAACCGAGTTTTGTTTTCGCATGATAACGTGTTATCACTCGATACGTCGGAATGTCAACAGAAGTAATCAGTAGTTTACTGTTTATCACCCGACTAACGAATTAATCTAATTGCTAGTTATTATTCAAAATAAAAACGTAAACATACCAGAGGGCATTAGCCAGGAGCACCTCCGATGGTTTCACCCACATTGTTCAAACAACAACAACAGACCGCACCGCAATATTTGATTCTCGTACGCTTCTTGTGGAAAAAACTCGTCAGCATCTTATTACTGAGCCCCGACAGTCGGAACCGTTATCGGACACGGACATCGGTGGTTTTTAATTTTCTGTACAGATACGACGACGACGAGGAGGTTGAAAAAAAATACAAGTTTTATCTGAATCTATTTTGACAGACACGGATGTGTCAAAATTTAAGATGCGTTTTATAATTCATAGATGGCGAAATATTTTACAGAAAGTATTAATTTAAATGTGTATTACTTAATCATAGATGGCGGTATATTCAATATTAAATAGAATTATGTTGATTGATTAAAACACTTGGTTTCATTATTTAGTGTTTTAATCAATCAAGATAACCTTAAAATATTTTATTTTAGGTTAAGTAAGAATTTAAAGATCGATATATTATACAGAATTATTTTTTTTTACAGAAATCTTTAATTTTAATTGGTAAATGTTTATTCCCTACATATTTATGTAGGGATATATAAAAGGTATTACAGTTCGATGTTAATTCATACATGGCGACATAATCAATTTTAAACGTATCTGTTTAATTTTACAGAATGCGTTAATTTAATATATTGATACTCATTCATAGATAGCGATATATTTAATTTTTTTACAGGAATCATTAATTATAAATAGTGATATTTTTTAATAGATGGCGCAACAATCAAGTTTTTTTATAGGATTCATTAATTTCATTTGGTGATATTCTTTAATTAAAAAACCTGTCTTTTATAGTTAAAAATACAAATAAATCAATAAATTAAATAAATTTTAATATTATTATGTACAAATCAATTTTTTTGAAATGAGTGTTTGTATTGTTCGCACACAGATGTCTCTGTATACACCTAGTTTTGAATTTTCCATGTCGGAACTTATTGAAGGTAATCGGTCTCTTAATAATACCATAAAGGTAGATTTACGATCTTAATTTATTAATTCGACTAGACAATTTACGATTGAGGAAATTGTACGAATATGGTGTAATAATTTTGATTTACCGACGTTCCTAAAACGGTAAACGCTATTAATTCATTGGTATATAATGTCTTGAAAAAATAATAAGCTCCTGCACGTATTAAGAATGTGTGGTATGCAAGTATCTTTAGTCGTAATTAGGTTTATAAATTTTCCACGATAAGACAAGCCAACAGTAAATTTAAATTTAAATGCGCGTTGAATTATATTTATAGTGTATCAATGATTGCAATTGTTTTTACATTTATAATCAATTGTTTTAATAATCCTGAAGACTTTTAAACCGGTGGCAATTGTTTTTATATTATGTTACAGCCCGAGAAATTGTTTTGATTGTTTTAAAGTTAGTAATAAATTTGGGTTGAATAATCTCAAAAATTATTAGAGAAATAATGATTTTGTTTTTAAATAATTAATTTCTAATCAATTGGTGTTAATCCTGGAAAATTTTAAGCCGATGGCAATTGTTTTTATATTATTTTACAGCCCGAGAAAATGTTTTGATTGTCTTAAAGTTAATAATACATTTGGGTTGAATAATTCCAAAAATTATTAGAGAAATAATGATTTTGTTTTTAAATAATTAATTTCTAATCAATTGGAGATAATCCTGGAAAATTTTAAGCCGATGGCAATTGTTTTTATATTACTTTACAGCCCGAGAAATTGTTTTGATTGCCTCAAAGTTAATAATAAATTTGGGTCGAATAATCTCAAAAATTATTAGAGAAATAATGATTTTGTTTTTTAAATAATTAATTTCTAATCAATTGGAGATAATCCTGGAAAATTTTAAGCCGATGGCAATTGTTTTTGTATTATTTTACAGTCCGAGAAAATGTTTTGATTGTCTTAAAGTTAATAATAAATTTGGGTTGAATAATCTCAAAAATTATTAGAGAAATAATGATTTTGTTTTTAAATAATTAATTTCTAATCTATTGGGGATAATCCTGGAAAATTTCAAGTCGATGGCAATTGTTTTATATTATTTTACAGCCCGAGAAAATGTTTTGATTGCCTTAAAGTTAATAATAAATTTGGGTTGAATAATCTCAAAAATTATTAGAGAAATAATGATTTTGTTTTTTAATAATTAATTTCTAATCAATTGGGGATAATCCTAGAAAATTTTAAGCCGATGGCAATTGTTTTTATATTATTTTACAGCCCGAGAAAATGTTTTGATTGCTTTAAAGTTAATAATAAATTTGGGTTGAATAATTTCAAAAATTATTAAAGAAATAATGATTTTGTTTTTAAATAATTAATTTCTAATCAATTGGAGATAATCCTGGAAAATTTTAAGCCGATGGCAATTGTTTTTAAATTATTTTACAGCCCTAGAAAATGTTTTGATTGTCTTAAAGTTAATCATAAATTTGGGTTGAATAATCTCAAAAATTATTAGAGAAATGACGATTTTGTTATTAAATAATTAATTTCTAATCAATTGGAGATAATTCTGGAAAATTTTAAGCCGATGGCAATTGTTTTTATATTATTTTACAGCCCAAGAAAATGTTTTGATTACCTTAAAGTTAATAATAAATTTGGGTTGAATTATCTCAAAAATTATAAGAGAAATAATGATTTTGTTTTTAAATAATTAATTTCTAATCAATTGGAGATAATCCTGGAAAATTTTAAGCCGATGGCAATTGTTTTTATATTATTTTACAGCCCGAGAAATTGTTTTGATTGCCTTAAAGTTAATAATAAATTTGGGTTGGATAATCTCAAAAATTATTAGAGAAATAATGATTTTGTTTTTAAAAAATTAATTTCTAATCAATTGGAGATAATCCTGGAAAATTTTAAGCCGATGGCAATTGTTTTTATATTATTTTACAGCCCGAGAAAATGTTTTGATTGTCTTAAAGTTAATAATAAATTTGGGTTGAATAATCTCAAAAATTATTTGAGAAATAATGGTTTTGTTTTTAAATAATTAATTTCTAATCTATTGGGGATAATCCTGGAAAATTTTAAGCCGATGGCAATTGTTTTTATATTATTTTACAGCCCGAGAAAATGTTTTGATTGCCTTAAAGTTAATAATAAATTTGGGTTGAATAATCCCAAAAATTATTAGAGAAATAATGATTTTGTTTTTAAATAATTAATTTCAAATCAATTGGGGATAATCCTAGAAAATTTTAAGCCGATAGCAATTGTTTTTATATTATTTTACAGCCCGAGAAAATGTTTTGATTGCCTGAAAGTTAATAATAAATTTGGGTTGAATAACCTCAAAATTTATTAGAGAAATAATGATTTTGTTTTTAAATAATTAATTTCTAATCAATTGGGGATAATCCTGGAAAATTTTAAGCCGATGGCAATTGTTTTTATGTTATTTTACAGCCCGAGAAAATGTTTTGATTGTCTTAAAGTTAATCATAAATTTGGGTTGAATAATCTCAAAAATTATTAGAGAAATAATGATTTTGTTTTTAAATAATTAATTTCTAACCTATTGGACGTAATCCTGGAAAATTTTAAGCCGATGGCAATTGTTTTTATATTATTTTACAGCCCGAGAAAATGTTTTGATTGCCTTAAAGTTAATGATAAATTTGGGTTGAATAATCTCAAAAATTATTAGAGAAATAATGATTTTGTTTTTAAATAATTAATTTCTAATCTATTGGGGATAATCCTGGAAATTTTAAGTCGATGGCAATTGTTTTTATATTATTTTACAGCCCGAGAAAATGTTTTGATTGTCTTAAAGTTAATCATAAATTTGGGTTGAATAATCTGAAAAATTATTAGAGAAATAATGATTTTGTTTTTAAATAATTAATTTCTAATCAATTGGGGATAATCCTGGAAATTTTTAAGCCGATGGAAATTGTTTTTGTATTATTTTACAGCCCGAGAAATTGTTTTGATTGCCTTAAAGTTAATAATAAATTTGGGTTGAATTATCTCAAAAATTATTAGTGAAATAATGATTTTGTTTTTAAATAATTAATTTCTAATCAATTGGTGATAATCCTGGAAAATTTCAAGCCGATGGCAATTGTTTTTATATTATTTTACAGCCCGAGAAAATGTTTTGATTGCCTTAAAGTTAATCATAAATTTGGGTTGAATAATCTCAAAAATTATTAGAGAAATAATGATTTCGTTTTCAACTAATGAATTGGCGATAATCCTGGAAAAGTTTAGGTCGATAGCAATTGTTTTTACATTATTAAATGTAGATGGTTGTATCACGAATGAAATAGGTTTACTCTATTTTATCGCAGTGTAATTTGTTAGGGAGGGGGGGGGGGGGCGTAAAGAAGCGTGGAGGAGGGCAAATGAAATAATCATTTAACAGGCGGCGATTTTTTCTCCCGGTGAGACGGCCGCACAGTGATTTTTATCCCGATCGTTACAGATGAAATTGAAAGGAACCCTTCAGCGGAGATCAACCGCACATTTTATTCGGCCCTGTCGCCCAAAACCGAGGCCCATCAATCACCTGCCAAATAATCTGACCTGCGGATTTCTCTGCGGTTTGCCGGAAAGAAGACAAACATTTTTCTAAACGTACCGGGGGACGAGAAATAAAGAACAGAAAAAAAAATAAACCGGGAGGCTAATTAAACGTAATTTATTTTTACGTCGGTGAAAAACTCGTCACCGGAGCGGGCAGGTAAAAGACAGCGAGGACCATTAGTGGCTTATGCAAATGGGATATAATTTCATTAATTTGCACAGCCGGTGATATATTATAGAGTGCTAAATTTTAATTAAGCCCGAGAAATAAATAAGCATATTTAGACATATGTATTAATTTTTTTTACGAAAAAATCATTCGTATTTAATATATAAACGTTATGTTTGGTGTGTAATTTATAATATTACAATAATTACTGGTGTAATGTAATAAAATGTGATCGCTGGCACTTTACCAGCCGACACGCTCTAGTAACGCTAATTTCCGATGACCCCTCGTACAAATCTCCGATAAAGTAACAGCGCGAACCATCGGATTGTAAATAATTGCGCAGATTTATATAGGAATGATGAACGCGCAACATCTTGCTGATATATGGGATTTTATTTCTAAGGAAACTATCACCCAACTTCCCTACTAAATAATTTTAATGGCAACAATAACAGTTCCATATTTTACTTTAATTGTCGCGAAATTTCGACGTTTTGTTTCTTTTTAAACGCTACATTATTTCGTTAATTATTAATTACAGAAAATAATGATTGATTGATTAATTGATAATCTTCAATAATTCCTAATAAAGAGAAATTACAGGTTATAAGGCCACAATATACAAATCTTTCAAGAATCTTTTTTGAGCAATTTCTCTGTGATCCTTTCTTGCAGACATTTCACTTCTAAATTGCGAAATTCATAGATTTTGCAAGAAATTTCGTAGCAAAATCTTTTTGATAGAAAAATTTTCTGAAAATAATTTAGATATTTCCCTTCTAAATTTTCTTCGAGAATTTTAAAATATTACTGTAGTTTTACTTCCTTTTGCCTATAGGATACTATCTGGAATTGTTATTGCAGGATGCAAGAATTTTCTTCAGAAAGAAATTCTCTAATAATTTATTTTTTTAATTGCAAGATTTTTCTTAAATGTTAAATGTAATTTCACTTGTTTTTTTTTGGGACTTATTCTTTCAAAATTTCAAGGGTTTTAGAATTTTCCATTTTGTTTTTGAGTTTCTTCTAAATTGCAATATATTTTTTCAAAAGTGTATATTTTTCCTACAATTTCTTATTTAGTTTGTAAGATTTTTTTTCTTCATAATTTTATAATTTTCGAAAATTTTTCACTAATTTCTTTTCCACAATTGAGAGTTTTTTCCTTTAAGAGGTAAGAATTTTTCAACAAATTTTTTTTTTCTGATTCATAGAATTTAATTGGAATTTATCTTCTAAACTGAAAGAATTTTCTTAGGATAGCAATTCTTTGGTAACTTTATTATCAGCTTTTGAAGAATTTGCTAGAAATCTGTCTCCAAAATTTCTATAGTTTCCTAAAATGGCTCTACATGTTTTTCAGTAATTTTACTTCAATTGTTTGAGTATAATTCTTTAAACATTTCTCTTGAAATTTGAGAGTCTTGATTTTTCGTTTTATGGGTTTTTTTTCTACAAAATTGCCATATTTTTCATCGAGGATTCAGATTTTATTAACAAATTCTCTTCCAGTTTGCAAACATTTTCATTTAGGGTTACAGAATTTCCTTTCTCCCATTTTCTGAGAAGATCCGATATTTTTCTTGCAATCTGGAAGAGAAATTGAAATATTCTAAGCTCTTGAAGAAAACTCTCGCAATTTGAAAAGAGAAATTTCGAAAATATGGAAAAGAAATTCCTAGAATATTTTCAAAATTTTAAAATCTACAAAACTAGTAAATACAAAGGGTGAATGACCGCTGGTCGATAGCCACAGATTAGAAGAAATTCTAAGTCTGACATACTTTATAAAGACTTCTAATATAAATATGTTTTCTCTGTAGTAAATACTGATAATCTGGAAGATACATTTTAGAACGCTAAAGAAAAAACACGTAATTGGGAAAATAAATACCTGGAGAATTCTCAAATAGAAAAAAAATTACTTGGAAAATTCATTAAAACCAGATAATTTCTCAAAATATGTTAAAGAAATTTCTAGAAAATTTTCAATAGTTTAAACCCACTAAGAAAAGAAACAAGCAATCTGGTTGAGAAATTACTAAAAAAAATCAACAACAATCGCAATTTTGAAAAATACATTCTCAAAAATATAGAAATGAAATTGCTAAAAAAAAAATTGAATTAGTAATATTTATAGAAGACATAAAACTCACAACTTTAAAGGGAAATTTCCTGGATTCTCAAATAATAATAAAGAAATTTCTCGAATGTTCAAGAAATTCTTATCAAGTTGATTTCTTTAAAACTCTTTAGAAAATAAACTTTAGTCAAATTCAGTTAAATCTGGTAACGTTTTGAAAAAAGAATCATAGAGAAAAAGTCTCGAAAACTCTAGAACTCTTGTAGAGATAAATGACCGAAAAAATAAAGTAAAATTTACGGAACTAAGGGAAGAAATTTTTGAAACATTTTCAAAGAATGGAGAAGAATCTTTTGGTAGATTCTAAAGCACTCGAATGAAATCTAGTGACCACTAATACAAATTGCTGAAAATTTCTAGGAGCTTTAAACTTTTTCGATAAGAATAAGTAAACAATTATTGAAAATTATCAACAAATGAAAGAAAACCTTACAATATGGAAAATAATTTTCCAAAAATTCTTAACCCTCAAAAATAACTCTAGCTAAATTGGTTTAAACTAAAAATTACTTGTTTTGTTTCACAGATAATTTTGAACGTTTGAAGAATTAAACTAAATTACTAGAGAAATCTTATATAGAAGAAAAATGATAAAAGAACTTTTTGGAAAGAAAATTACTTGAAGAATTTTAAACAGTCTAGGCAATTTCTCAGAATGAGGAATAGAAATTTCTGGAAAATTTCCAAAATTATAAAAACCACGAAGGAAATAAAAGCCTTTCAATTTGGTAAAAAATTGCTGAAAAAATATTAACCCTTAAAAAAACTATCGCAATTTGCTAGAAAAAATACCAAAGTAGACAGAAAATTTTAAAACAAGCGATAACAATTATTTAAGAGAAATTTTCAAGGTATAATTTAAAAAATTGTACAACCTTATAAGAAAACTAGCAATTTTAGAGAAGAGAAATTTTTAGAAAATTCAATTTTCAAAAAACTAAGGATGAATTACTAGAGAATTCCCATCAGAAGAAAAAAATTAGATTCTGGTAAGCAAAGGGAAGAAAAATTACAATTTAGATGAGAAATATCTGAATCATTCTCAGAAAATAAGAGGTACATTGCTAGGAAATTATGTAATCCTAATTGAAAATGTTTGCAAGCTGGAAGAGAATTTGTTGAAAAAATCTCAACCCTCGACGAAAAATATTGCAATTTGATAGACAGCATCCAAAAACTGACCCTCAAAAACCTTCAATTTTCAAGAGAAGTTTTTAAAGAATTATACTCAAAAAACTGTAGAGAAATTACTGAAAAAATTGTAGAGCTATTTAAGAAATTACTGAAAAAATTGTAGAGCTATTTAAGAAAACTCTGGCAATTTTGCAGAGAAATTTCTAGAAAATTCTTCAAAAGCTGATGATAATTAGTAGAGAATTACTACCTCAAGAACATTCTTGCATTTTAGAAAATAAATTCCTATTAAATTCTGATAAACAAAAGGAAGTAAACTACTGGAATATTATTAAACCTTCGAAAAAAAAAAACTCTCGCAATTTAAAAGAGAAATATCGGATTTCGGAAATGGAAGAGATATTGCTAAAAAATTCTGTAACTCTCAGAGGAAATTCTTTGGAAACTCTCGAAGGACATTCTTTCAGTCTGGATGATATTTTTTTCGAAAATTCTAGTACTATTGCAGTGGAAATATTAAAAAAAAATATTAAAAACCCTTGAACAAAATTCTCCAAATTTGGAAAGAAAATTCTCAAAATAATGAAAAGTGAATCTCAATTTTCAAACTTTTAAATTCACGAAGAAGAAAATAATCCTGCAATCTGGAAGAGAAAATACTGAAAAAAAAGCGTTGTAGGCTTGAAAAACAATTAGCAATTCGGAACAATTATACAGGAATTCTCTAATTGAAGAAATTGAAAAATATTACTTGGAAAATTTAAAACCGTTCAAGAAAATTTTCAGAATGTGGTAAAACAATTCCTGGAAAATTTCAAAAATTAAAAAAAAGAAGAAAAGAGAATTTTTGCAATCTGGAAAAGAAATTTCTGAAAAAAATCTTTTAAAAAATCGCTGAAATGAACTCAAATGAAGGAGAAATTTCCCGGATAAATTTAAAGCCTCGTAGAAAATTTTCCCAATAGAACAAAGATATGTTACCGGAAAATTTTTAAATATTGAAGAGAAAGTCACACATTTTGGAGAATTTTTTACTCTAAAACAGTCAAAGAAAATGTTTGTAAAAAAAATTGCTCACAAATTTTAAAATTATAAAAAAAATTAAAGACATTGCTGGTAAATTCGAAAACATTCCTTCTAAAACCTTCTCAGATCCTTAAAGTAAACTCTCAGATTTTGATAAGGTTAAGCAGGAAATTGTGGAAAAAATTTCAATAAATGAAAATAGAAAATTCTCACAATTCGAAAAAGAAATTACTAAAAAAAATCTAAACTTTCGTAAATTAAAAAAAAATAACAGAAAAACTGCTTGCAATTGCAATTCGGAAAATAAATACCTTGAGAATTAGAAAAGAAAGAAAAATTACTTGGATAATTTTAAACTGCCCAGGAAGTTCCTAAAAAAGTTTCGAAATTATACAATCTACGATGAAATAAATTCTTGTAATCTAGAAGAGAATTTGTAAGCCCGAAAAAAAAAAATTCTTGCAAACTGGAGGAGATAAAATATAAAACTTGTCGAAAATTTTAAAAATAATTTCTTGGAAAAATCTTACGTAATTCGGAAAAGGATTTTTGAAAAAATTTCTTAAACACACAAAAGTAATCTTATAATCTGTAATTCAAATTGTTGGAAAAATTCTAGAAGCCCTAAAGAAAATTTTCTCAGTTTAGAAGTTTCTGGTAAGGATGAGAAAGAAATGGTGACGATTTTCGACAAATAAGAAAAGAAAATTCTTGCAGAGTGAAAAGAAATTACTAAAAAATTTTGAAGCCTCGAAGAAAACTCTCGTAATTTGGAAAGACAAATTCTCAAAAAGTAGACAAATCAACGAAATGAAAAAAATCTTGGAAGGGAATTGATGAAATATTCTAGAATATTTGAATTAAAAAAACTCTTAATTGGGAAATTAAATTTATGAAGAATTCTCGAATGGAAGAAATGAAAGAAAAATTACTTGGAAAATTAATGTCGAAATGAAAACACTGGGATTATTAAAAAATCTTTGAACCCTTGAAAAACGTCGCAAGTGGAAACATTTCTCAAATTGAAGGAAGGAACTTGAAGAGTTTTAAACCCCTCAGGAATTTTTTCCGAATGTAGAAAAGAAATTCCTGGAACATTTTCGAAATTATAAAAACTACGAAGAAATGAACATGCTCTTATAAGAAGTTTCCTTAATGAAACAAATGTAATGTCGAAAAATCTAAAAGCTTTAAAGAATAAGACGTAATTTACAAAATTAATGTTGAAAAAAGTTAAAAAAATTATTTTGAAGTTTCTCAAACACACGAAAATATTCTTACAATCTGTAATTCAAATTACTGAATAATTTTAAGAAGTCTTAAAAAAAATTCTTAGTTTAGAAGATTTTCATATGGACAAGCAAAAATTTTCAACAAATAAAAGAATATTCTTGCAGCGTGGAAAATTAATTGCCCAAATTATTGAAAAAAGAAACCCTTACATATTCAAAATTGAAATTAATTTCCATTTTTCTATTTTTTGAACATAAAATCCTAGAAAATTTTCAAACTTTTAAAATGAAATTCTTCTAATCTTAAAGAGAAATTGCTGATAGATTCAAGAACCCTTGAAAAAACAAACAAACCATTTGGTAGAAATGGAAGAATGGAAGAAAATTTAAAACCGTGTAAGAAATTTCTCAGAATGTCCAAAAGACATTTCAGGAAAATTTATAAAATTATAAAATTCATGAAGAGAAGGAGAATGTTTCCAATCTGGAAGAGAAATTGCTGAAAGAAAAAGCTCCCGAAGAAAGCTTTTGCATTGTGGCAAGTGAAAATCCCAAAAGAATGAAATTAATGGAAAATTTTTAAAATTCTAAATCCCATGAAGAAAAGGAAATTTTTGTAATTTAGAAAAGAAATGAATGAATAATTTAAAAAGTTCTCTAGTTAATTCTGTATAAAATGAAGATATATTGTCAGAGAATTGTTATCCCAAGAAAATTCCTGCATTTTAGAATAAAGTTTACAAGAATATTTCACTTTCAGATAGATTTCCGGAAAAAAAAAAATTTCCATTTAGTTTTCCAGGAATTTGTTTTCTCTGATTTCTGATTTTTAGAATATTTCAGTATTATTTTTTCCAGATTGCATGACGTTTCTTTTCTTCATTATTTTTCAGTATTTTCTTTTCCACACTTTAAAAATTATATGGAGGATTTAATCTTTTATTCCATTATTTTAAAAATTTTCCAGGAATTTCTCTTTCAAGTTGCCAGTTTTCTTTAAACACAATAGAATTTTTAAAAAATTTCTGTTTCTGATGGAAACAATTAAACTTAAGGTTTATAAAACAAAAACAATATTTTTTTTTTTTTTTTTGAGAACTTGCTAGGAATTTCTCTTTCTTTGCGGGTGTAAAATACTCCAATATTTTTCCTTTCGTTTTTTGTCTTACCTTATTTGAATTTTAATAGAACTTATCTATTAAATTGTAAGGTTCTAGTATTTACTAGAGCAATTTCTCTTTCAGGTTGCAAGAATTATCTTCGTGATTTTCAGAATCTTCAACCAATCATTTTTCCTTTATTTTGCAAAATTTTTACAGCTCTCCAAAATGCAAACATATTTTTTAAGTGTCTTGGAATTTTCCAGCAATATCTCTTTCATTTATTTTTCTTGCTTTCTTTTGATGTATCTTATATTGAGATAATTTTCTTCTAAGGTTTCAGGTTTTTTCAAGTAGAGTAAGAATTTTCTGTTTACATTACATAATTCAGCATTTACTGTATATAATATAATTATTTATTTCAACTAGCGTACTCTTGACCTACCACAATCAGTTGTATATTGATCTCGCGTTCTCTTGACCTACCTCAATAATTTATGCATTGACCTAGCGTACTATTGATTTGCTCGCTTGGATAGCCTAAATAAATGCGTTCATGAAGGTCAATGACACGCCAGGTCAATGCAATCTGTATTGTGGTAGGTCAAGAGTACGCTAGCTTTATTATTTATTATTTATGGTATTATTGTGGCGTAAAATGTAAGGATTATATGATATTTAAACACTCCAAAACCATTTCTTCTTTAAAAAATAAACTCCTTATTATAAATAAATAAACAGAACTTTCTGATCTCGAAAAGAAATTGCTAGAACGCTTCGGAAATTGAAAGCTCGCAATTGGGAAAATAAATACCATGATAATTCTTAAATGAAAGAAAAATTACTTTGAAAGTTTAAAATCGTCAAGGAAATTTCGCAGGTTGTTGAAAACATAGTCTTGAAAAAGTTCGAAATTTTAAATCCATTAAGCAATCTAAAAGTTAAATTGTTGAAAAATCTAAGCTCTAAAAGAAAACTCGAAATTGAAAAGAGAAATTCTCAGAAATATTATTTCTTTCTAATATTTCTAATATTTCTGGGAATTTATCTCTTTTGAATTGCGAGTTTTCTTTTAGAGCTTAGATTTTTCAACAATTTCACTTTTAGATTCCTGAAAAATTTTAAAATTTAAAATTTAAGAAAACGAGAAAAATTTGGCACTATGGAAGAGAAATTTTAGGACGTTTGAAAAAAAGAAACTCGTAAATGGGAAAACAAATTACTGGAAAATTCACAAATTGAAAAATTATCTATCCTTGAAGAAAACTCTCGTAAATTGGAAAGAGACATTTCCCGAAAAGGAAGCAAATTCTTGCATTTAGATAAATTCCAGTTAATTTTTTTTGGAATAAAATCTATGAAGAGAAAATTCTTGCAATCGGTAAATGAAATTGTTGAAAAATTCTTACTTCTTGAAGGAAAAAAAGCAATTGGGAAAATAAATTCTTAGGGAAATTATTTGGAAGATTTAAAGTTATCTAGAAAATTTCTCCGTGGAAAAGAAATTCCTGGAATATTTTCAAAATTATAAAAGCCACGAAGAAAAAAAATCTTACAACCTGGAGAAAATATTGTTGGAAAAATATATACTCTTGATTTTTGAAAAACTCAATAACAAAATGGAACACTTTTAAAGTTTTGAAAGAATAATTCTTAAAAATTAAAGGGAAATTACTGGAAAATTGCAAAACAAAACATTTGAAAAAAAATCTGGAAAAATTCTTAGTTCTTCGTACTTTATTTCATTCAATGTACTCGTCCCTTGTTTTAAAAAACTAGAAATAAATTATTAGAGAATTTCCTTCCGAAGAAAATTCTTTCATCATGCATCTTGCAAGATCAATTCCAGATAGTATCTGATGAGCAAAAAAGTAAAATTATGGTTATATTCTAAAATCCTCGAAGAAAACTGTCGTAATTTAGAAGAGAAATATCTAAAATATTTTCTGAAAATGGAGATTTTGCTAGAAAATCTGAACGAGATATTTCTGGAGTATGAATTTCGCAATTTAGAAGAGAAATTTTTGAAAGACTTTCAAAATAATGGCAGAGAACCCTAAAAGGAGATTCTTGTAATATTGATGAACAATTTCATAAAAACTGTAAAACTTTTGCAGATAAAGTTTTTGAAAAAAGAAGAAGAAGAAATCACTTGGAAAATCTAGAACCCTTGATTCCAAATTATTGGAAAATTTATAAGGCCCCGAAGGAAACTTTCTCAGTTTATTATATTTCGATAAAGATAACCAGGAAATTGTAAAAAAAAAGATAATTATTGCTATGTGAAAAAGAAAAATGCTGAAAACATTTTAAAATTCTAAAATCCAGGAGGAAAAATTTCTTAACTTTTGAAGAAATCTCTCGCAATTTAAACAAAAAAATTAAATCCACGACAATAAAAATTATTACAATCTAAGTTGGTGGAAGAATCTTAATATTCGTAGAAACCTATCAAAATTTGGAAAATAAAATATCCCAATTTTCAAAAGAAATTTCTCCAAATTGTTTAAAAAGATGAACATAAATTATTACAAACTTCACCTTGAAGCAAATTCTTGCAACTAGGAAAATAAATTTCAGTTAGATTCTGACAGGCAAAGAAAGTAATATTACTGGAATATTTTAAAATGCAACGTGGAAAATAAATTACTGAAAAATTCTGAACTCATGAAAAACTATTAAAATTTGGAGAGTGGAATTTCCAAAATAAAAAAAAAATACGAATGAGAAATTTCTTGCAATCTGAAAGGAAAATTTTAAATTCTTAATTAAATAATTCTCAGAAAATGGAAGAGATATTACTAAAAAATTTTGTAATCTTCAAAAAAAATTCTTGCAATTAATAAGAGATATTTCTGAAAAGTATAAAATTTTCTGGAATATTCTCAAGAATTGTAGAAAAATTGTTAGAATATTTAAAAACCAACTTAGAAAATTTTTCAGCATGTGGATTTTTATTTTGAAAATGTACCAAATTTTAAAATCCACAAAAATCTTGCAATCTGAAGAAGAAGTTGTTGAAAAAATGTATACCCTTGAAGAAAAATAATCACAATTTGAAAGAAAACACCAAAAGCACGGGAAACATTTAAAAATAATAATTCTCAAAAAATTAAAAAAACGTAGAATAATTTAAGAAGTATCGTAATTTTGAAGAAATATTTGTGTAAAATTCTTTAAAAATGAAGTGAAATCACTGAAAAATTATAGAAACTCTGGCAATTTTGAAAAAAACAATTATCCAAAAATTTTCAAAATTTAGCTCAAAGAAAAACCAATTAGATTCTTAGTAGTAACATATATTTATTGACAAATTTTGTACATATTTACATTGGAATAATGAAGAATGAATGAGGTGTTAATGTATTAATTTGTCAAAAGGCTATCGACCAGAGGTCTTTCTGCCTTTTTTTTGTCCAGTCATATGGCGTCAGTCGTTAAGGCGTAAAAGGATGAAATGATGAAATGAAATCAAATATGGTTGAATTGGGATTTTTAAATTTAGGGTTAATATTAGGGTTTCTGGGAAGACAATATTGGGATAAGATATGGAAGTTGAAAGGATTTTTGGAGAATTTTTCTGATAGGAATCGAAGGCGTTCTAGGATAGGGATAACTAAAGTGGTATCATAGAGGAGCTGATTAGATGGATTGTGTAAAGGATTAAGAGGATGTCGGAGTTTGGTTAGGGTACGGAGGGATGCTCGCTCGCTAACTTCAATATTACGGGATGTTGGATTGCTGGGATTGGTATAGAGGGCACAACCATAGTCAAGAAGTGGACGGCAGATCATTTTGTATATTTTAACAGCTGTTTTTGTGTTAATACCACTGTTTTTATAAGTTAAACTTCTAAAGCATTTTGCTCTAGAAGTAATTTTACCTTTCATTATGGCTGTATGTTTTTTAAAATTGATTTTTTGATCTATGGTTATGCCCAAGTACTTAACGGAAGCTGTGGGAGGGATCATGGTTTGAGAAATATGGACTTTGTAAGGTGAGTTATTAGTGCGATGATAAGGAATTAGGAGCTGGGATTTGTGGGGATTGATTTTAATGCGCCATTTTGCAAACCACCTTTGAAGGGAGTCAATAAGCTCTTGGAGGAATTGAAGGGCTTTTGGTATTAGATTCTTATTTATTTAAATATGCAAATTAAATATTGAAATTTGTAGTGCAGTATTAAAATAAATCTCTATGAGCGTTTCTGCATTTATGTTTTACATTACAATACTGACGAAGAAAACTGTCACAAGAGACATCTCTGAATCATTCTTTAAAAATGGAGGAGATATTTCTGGATAGTTCTGTAATCTTCAAATAAAATTCTTACAAGCTGGAAAATATAAGAGAAATATCCTTGAAGATTCCCAAATTATATTAAAGTAATTCCTAGAAGATTTCAAAAACCCTCGAATGAAATTCTCCAAACTGGATAAAAAATTTCTTTAAAACTTTAAATCTATCACAGTTTGGAATATTCCATATAAATGATAATACTATACATAGAGCAAGAAATAGTGGAGATAGTTCAAAAAATGCGAAAGAAATTACTTTGGAAATTTAGAAACCTTATAGATTTTTGTTTCAATGGAACAAAAATATGTTTATTTTTGGAAACATTCATATAATAGAAAATAATAGTTTTGAAGGTTCAAAAACGAAAATAAATTTCTTGCAATCTGAAATTGTTCTAGAAATTCTAGAAACCACGAAGAAAACTTTCTCAGTTTAGAAGATACTCTTCTCGTAATATTCTAAACTGAGAAAGTTTTCTTCGTGGTTTCTAGAATTTTCCAGCAATTCAACAATTTCAGATCAGAAGCAGGAAATTATGGAAATTTTTTTACAAAATAAAAACAATTAAATGAGTTACACTGCTTATTTACACACACACACACTCACACAAAATACACAAATAATACGCGGTCAATTGACCACGTGGTCAATAGCCAAACACTTCTACTACTAAAAACAGTTTTTGTAATATAGAAAAGTAATTGATGAAAATTTTTAAACCGATGAATAAAGCATTTTGGAAGGAGAAATTCCCCAAAATCAGGAAAAACAGAAATTCTTGCAATTTACGAGACAAGGTCATATTTTAGAATACTTGAAGAAAAACTTGCAATTGGAAAAATGAATTCCTGGAGAATTCTTAATCGTAAGAAATATGAAAAAAAATATTACTTGGATAGTTTAAAATCTTAAAATGTAGAAAAGATAAATTTTTAAATCTACAAAGAAAAGAAAATTCTTACAATCTGGAAGAGAAGCAAGAGAAACAATCTTGCAATGTGGAAAAGAAATTGCTGACAGATTTCGAACCCTCCAAGAACACTGATTAAATTAAACTTAAAATACCTTTCGAGAAATACTAAAGTTTGAAAAAGTTTCAAAATATTTTGGAAGAAAATTTTTGCAGTCTGTAATATGTATTTGCTGGGAAATTCTAAAAGCCTTGAAGACAACTTCCTAAATTTATAAGATTTCGATAAGAGTGAGCAGGAAATTGTGGAAATTTTACAATGTGTAAAATTTTCTTAAAATTTTCTACATTTTGAGATTTCCTAGATATTTTCAAACTATCCAAGCAATCTATTTTCATCTTTCATCATCGTTTACGAAACTTAACTTTATGAATAAAATCTAAAGACAGTGAAATTGCTAAAAAATAAAAAAATATTGGCAATTGGGAAATTCAAATCTTAAAATATAAAGCATTCTTAAATGTTTCTAGCATTTAATCTATCTAGGGAATTTCTCAAAATGTGAATAAGAATTTACTGGAAAATTTTCAAAATTATAATATCTATGAAATAAAAACAATCTGGAGAAGTTGCATAGATATTTTTGCTCGGAGAAAAATAACGCAATTTGGAAGAAAAGCAGAAAAAAATAGAAAACTCTAAAATTCTCGAAAATTTCAAAGAATAATTCGCAAGGAATTGAAGTCAAGTTATTAGAGAATCGAATAATCATTGCAATTTTTATTAAATATTTCTAGAAAATATATAAACTAAAAATGATTTATCGATGGAAACTAAACTTTTGATGAATGTAATCTGACATTTTTGCAGAAACACGTCCGTAGATTTCATGTTAATAGAAACAAATGAATGAAAGGATGCTACCAAATTAATTATTAGTGTAGCTTCGTAGATTATCAATCAAAGTTTTTCCAACGTTGTTTAATAAAAAATGGCGTCGATGGAAACTAAACTTTTGATGAATGAAATCCGACGTTTTCACAGAAACACCTCCATAGATTCCCCGATAATAGAAATAAATGAATGAAAGTGAGCCAACAAATTAACCATTAGTGTAGCTTTATAGATTATCAATCAAAATTTTTAGAACGCTGTTTAATCAAAAATGGCGTCAACATCTCCGTAGATTCCATGTTAATAGAAACAAATGAATGAAAGTAAACCATCAAATTAACAATTACAGTAGCTTCATAAATTTTCAATTAAAATGTTTCCAACATTCTTTAATGAAAAATGGTGTCGATGGAAACTAAACTCTTGATGAATGAAATTCGACTTATTCGTAGGAACGCCTCTGTAGATTCCTTGTTAATAGAAACAAATAAATGAAAGTAAGCCATCAAATTAACAATTACTGTAGCTTCATAGATTTTCAATTAAAATGTTTCCAAAATTCTTTAATGAAAAATGGCGTCGATGGAAACTAAACTTTTGTTGAATGAAATCCCACTATTTCGCAGAAATACCTCCGTAGATTTCATGTTAATAGAAACAAATGAATGAAACGATGCCAGCATATTAATTATTAGTGTAGCTTCGCAGATTTTCAATTAAAATGTTTCCAACATTCTTTAATGAAAAATGGCGTCGATGAAAACTAAACTTTTGATGAATGAAATTCGACATTTTCGCAGAAACATCTCCGTAGATTCCATGTCAATAAAAACAAATGAATGAAAGTAAACCATCAAATTAACAATTACAGCAGCTTCATTAATTTTCAATTAAAATGTTTCCAACATTCTTTAATAAAAAATGGCGTCGATGGAAACTAAACTTTTGATGCATGAACTACGACGTTTTCGCAGAAACACCTCCGTAGATTTCATATTAATAGAAACACATGAGTGAAAGTAAGCCAGCAAATTAACAGTTAGTGTAGCTTCATAGATTTTTAATCGAAATGTTTCTAATTTTATTTAATAAAAAATGGCGTCGATGGAAACTAAACTTTTGATGAATGAAATCCGACTTCTTTGAAGAAAAACCTCCGGAGATTCCACGTTAATAAAAACAAATGAATTAAAATTAGCTAATTAATTATATTTTATATTTTTTAAAACAGTCAAAGCAAACTTTTTGTTTTAAATATAAGTATAAAAAAATAATTTGATCGTGTAAATTATGACCATTTCAGATATGCTATTAATATTATTACACTTACAGCCATAATACAGACATGCGGTAATTTATGGGATGAATAGGAAGGGAAGTATATAATTCGCTGATGTGGTATCGGATATCGGGAAATTGAAATTATGTGAGGGATGCCAATTTGGTATTTTTGTCCGTGGCGGCGGTTATAATTCATGGCAAGTTTCAATATCCATGAAATGTTTATTCTAGAATGTCTATAAATTGTGGGTCTGTATGTGTGTGTGTGTGTATTCGTAGGAAACTATGACTAATGAAGCATATATCACCAAAGTGCCACGGAAAGGACAATTGAAGGGTGAGGGGGGAAGTAAAAAGCCAGCGACGCTCCTGATGGTCCGTATATCAAAACTATGACACCCTGAAACAATAACTCAGCTGCTTTACAACCGAAATAGACAAGAAGGGACGCGAGGCGTCTCTATATTATTCTAGATGGCGTCCCGTCTCTCGTCTTCTCGATTATATTTCACGCATAAACAACGGCCAGCACAAAGAAAGAGAGAGACTAATAAATATACAAATACGATTACATTATTTATTTCGGTGTAAAATATTTTCCTTACCACTTCAGCCAGCTAGATGTAATATACATACATATATATATACGAGACAAAACGGAATAAATTCAAGCGCTCGTAAAATTTTAATATCGACCTTCAATCACTCGCGGCTGTTAATCGAGGTCGATCACTTTTTGTAAATTAAAACACAAAATTCCTCAATTTATTTCGCGACCTCCGCGTCCACTCAATAAAATACGACTCCTTTCTTCAAGTTCAATTTTCTCTCTCACCGCAAAAACGGCGACTTTATATAGATAAGGATAATCTCAGTTTTACGGTCCACTCATTGGACATTTCATATATAAAGTAACTGCTGTCAAATTAAAGTATCTTTATTGTAATGGAATTCACAATGTATATATGTATATGTATATATGTGTATATAGGAGAGTCCAGTTAGTATGTGATATAAGATTGACAGTGACAATGATGTCGCGCCGGGCTCTAAAGCAGTCGGACTTTTATCGCCGAATTATGCAAACGACTACTATTTGTATTGATTATACATGTGACTGAGCAAGCGACACTCAGGTACTTTCTGACTTTCTGTGCTCACTTCCAAATGCACCAATGCGTCCTACATACATACTATCTATTTACTAACGCCATTTATATATATATACGATATCCTTTTCCGGATAGGAGATATATAAATCATACGAAATAAACACATTTATTGATAATCACAATCGAAATGAATTTCATTACTTTAATCGATCATCGAATAACTAAATTACAAGATATTACATGACAACAATACTTCAAATAAGTATAATCACTTATTTTAACACAAATAATTGAGTAATAATAATACTAACAAAGTAATCAACTCATTTAGACACATATAAACACACAAGTAATACAAAGGAAAAAATATTTAAACAACTAGTACAATAAATCGATTCTTCTCCTCAAGACACAAATTATCAATTATGTTGATAATCAATATTTTATCTGATAAAAATTTGTCCTTGTATATTAACAATTATTAACATATCGGTGATGCACACGTTGTATTTCGAAGTCGAATCGAAATAATAAAACGCAAATCTCGTATAGTACCGACATGTACCGCCACTACTGCGAGGCGCCTTTTCCGCTTAGCTCCGCACTTACATATCCGTTTCAGTTTGGAGTTGTGTAATAGAGTCGGTCCCAGTGTAGATCCTAGATGAAGTTCGCCAGAGAGAGAAATATGGCATTGATGTTCACACAAGATTACTTCCGTCTTATTATTGGAAGTATTTTACACGACGCCGCTTCTTTGTTTAAATTTAAACCTTTATATTTATTGCTACTTCAAATATAATCAATATTTCTAACATAAGGGTTGGATTAAATTAGCAAACTTGGTTTTATTTATTAAAAAAATTAATTAAATGCGGAATGTTTACTTTACATCGACGCCATTTCTCACTAAATAATGTCGGAAAAATTTTGATTGATAATCTAGAAAGCTACACTAATTGTTAATTTACTGGCTCAGTTTCATTCATTTGTTTCTGTTAGCAAGGTATCTACGGAGGTGTTTCTGCGAAAACGTCAGATTTCGTTCATAAAAAGTTTACTTTCCATCAACGCCATTTTTCATTAAAGAATGTTGGAAACATTTTAATTGAAAATCTATGAAGGTACAGTAAGTTTTAATTTGATGGCATACTTTCATTCATTTGTTTCTATTAAGATAGAATCTACGGAGGTATTTCTGCAAAAAAGTCGGATTTCATTCATCAAAAGTTTAGTTTCCATCGACGCCATTTTTTATTAAATAACGTTGGAAAATTTTTGATTAAAAATCTATGAAGCTACAGTAATTGTTAATTTGCTGGCTTACTTTCACTCATGTGATTCTATTAATATGAAATCTACGGAGGTGTTTCTGCGAAAACATCGGATTCCAATCATCTAAAGTTTAGTTTCCATCGACGCCATTTTTCATTCAAGAATGTTGGAAACATTTTAATTGAAAATCTATGAAGCTACACAAATTTTTAATTTGATGGCTTACTTTCATTCATTTGCTTCCATTAAGATAGAATCTACGGAGGTATTTCTGCGAAAAAGTCGGATTTCATTCATCAAAAGTTTAGTTTCCATCGACGCCATTTTTTATTAAATAACGTTGGAAATTTTTTGATAAAAAATCTATGAAGCTACAGTAATTGTTAATTTGCTGGCTTACTTTCACTCATGTGTTTCTATTAATATGAAATCTACGGAGGTGTTTCTGCGAAAACATCGGATTTCAATCATCTAAAGTTTAGTTTCCATCGACGCCATTTTTCATTCAAGAATGTTGGAAATATTTTAATTGAAAATCTATGAAGCTACACTAATTGTTAATTTGATGGCTTACTTTAATTAATATGTTTCTATTAACATGGAATCTACGGAGGTGTTTCTGTGAAAAAGTCAGATTTCATTCCATCGACAAATAATTTTTAGTTTATTGAGAATTTTCTAGAAATATTTAATGAAAATTGCGATGGTTCTACAATGTTTTAACAATTTTACTTCAATTTCTTGCTTTATCTGGAATTTATATTCTTCTGTATCATCCAGATTGCAAGAATTTTCTTCGAGGGTTTTTAAATCTTTCAGCCATTTCTCTGCCATAATTTGATAATCTTCCAAGTTTCGAAAATTTACCCGAAAGAGAAATGTTCCTGTAATTTTACTTTATTCTAAAATTTTAATTTACTTTCATCTTCTAGAGAAATTTCTAGAAATTTCTCAAATATTTCAGCAATTTTATTTCCAAATTACAAAAATTTTCCTTTCTACATGGGTTTGAGAATTTTGAAAATTTTCCAGGAATTACATTTCCACATCTTTTTCATTTTTATTTTTGAAGTTTTTCACAATGCAAGAGTTTTCCTCGGGAGTTTTTTTTCAGCAATTTCTCTTCCAGATCCCAAGAATTCTCCTTAATGGATTTTATAATTTTATAAATTTTCCTGAAATTTCTTTTCGACATTCTGAGAAATTTCGTAGTTTTAAATTTTCTTCCATTCTTCTATTTCTTCCATTTGTGTATTTCTCTTTATCAAAAAAAAATTTAAAAATTTTCTCTGAATTGCTTGTCAATTTTTTTTAGAATTTCAATTTTCAAAATATAGGAGTTTTTTTTCAGGGATTTAGAATTTGTCAGCAATTTATTTTCCTCGCTCCTAATTTTTTTTATATTAGCCAAAAATTTTTTTTCATAATCTTCTAAACTGAAAAAATTATCTTCAAGGCTTCTTAATATTATTCAGCAATTTGAATTACAGATTGGAAGAATATTTTTGAGTGTTTGAGAATCTTTAAAGTGATTTTTACCATTCTTTTAGAATTTTACACTCTATAAAGGTATTCTCATTTCTTCGTTTTATAATTTCGAAAATTTTCCATGAATTTGTTTTCTACATTCTGAAAAATTTCCTGGGCGGTCTAAATTGTCTAGTTTCTTTCGTTTGTGAAATCTCCAGGTATTTATTTTTCCAATGGCGACGTTTTTCAAACGTTCAAAGATTTTTTTAGGAATTTCCCTTCCAGATTGCAAGAAGTTTCTTTTTTTTTTTCATTTTTTGGGAATTTCTTTCCAATTTACGAAGGTTTTTTTCAAGGGTACAAATTTAGCAATTTCTTTACCGAATTGCGAGAATTTTCTGTTTTCATTTATTGAATTTATTCCACAATTTCCTGCTTCTCTAAGGAGAAAGTTTGCAAGAGTGTTCTTCAAGGATCTGAGACGGTTTTAGAAGGAATCTTTAAAATTTTTGAAACGAAAAGAGTCTAAAATTTTCCAGCAATTTATATTACGATTTCTTGGACTGTTTTAGAAATTTTCCAAAAATTTTCCCCAAATTGTGTGACTTTTTCTTCAGGATTTTAGAATTTTCCGTTAATATAATAATAATCTACAATTGGGATAATTTTCTACGAAGGTTCTAAATTTTCCGAGTAATTTCTCCTTCATTTCATTTCAAAATTTTCAGGAATTTCTCTTTCAGATTGCAAGAATTCTCTTTTCTTCAATTAAATTCTTGAATGGTATAAATATTCCATTTTTCCATTTAAGAATGATTCAAGAATATATTCCTAATTGTTAGTTGATTTTCCAAGCGCTTTAGATTATTTCAGCAATTTCTTATTCCTAAATTAAGAAAATTTCCTTCAGGGCTTCTAGAAGAGTGTAAGAATGTTTTCAAATATTTAAGAATCTCTAAACCAAGAGAAATTTCTTCATTCTTTGAAAATTTTACAGAAATTTCTTTTCTAAATTACGCAACATATTCTCCAAAGGTTTTAGAACTTTTTGACAATAAATTTTAGTTCCATTGAGAGAACTTTTTTTCTTTATTTATTTTTTTTACAATTTCTCGCTTTATTCGAAATTCATATTATAAACTGCTATAGTTTTATAGTTTTACAGATACTTAATTTTATTATAATTCTAAATAAATATTATTATTCTTATCATTCAGATTGCAAAAATTTCTCTATTATTATTTGAGAATTTTCTAAGAAATACTTTTCAAAATTGCCAGTTTTTTTTTTTTAAATATCTCTCCCAGATTACAAGAATCTTCTTTGGGGGTTACAATTTCTCTTCCAGATTGTAAGAATATTTATTGTATCGTGGATTTTAAAATTTCGAAAATTTTCAGGAATTTTCTTTATATATTGTAATAAATTTCTGCGCAGTTTAAAATTATCCAAGTAATTTTTATTCTATGTAGAAATTCTCAAGGTATTTATTTTCCTAATTGCGATTCTTTTCAAGTTTTTTTGAGCAATTTCTGTCCCAGATTACAAGACGTTTTTGTAATTTCTTTTTCCAATTTACGAAAGTTTTGTTCGTCATTTTTTTATATGTATAAATTTTTCAAGAATGTTCTATTTTCATTTATTGATATTTTTCAACAATTTGCCGCTTGGTATGAGCAAAATCCGAGGAAAAGTTTGCAAGAGTTTTCTTCAAGGATCTCAGAAGGTTTTAGAAGGATTTCAAATTTCCTAGCAAATCTTTTAATTTGTTGAAATTTAAGGATTTTCAGTTCTTTCAGATTGTAAGAATTCCCCTTAATTTTATAATTTTAAAATTTTCTAGGATTTTTCTTTCACATTCTGAAGAATTTCTTGAACGTTTTTAAATTTTCCAAGTAATGTTTCCCTATTTCTTTGAATATTAACCTAGCGTATATCTGAGCCCAAACAAAAGTTTACATATTGGGCCAGCGTACTCTTGACCTATCCCAATAGTCTATATATTGACCTAGCGCACTCCTGACCTTTCCCAACATTCTATAGATTACCCTAATATACACTTGACCTTGTCAAATAGCCTGAATTTCTTGTTAGCGAACTCTTGACCTACCTCAACAGTCTACACATTAGCCTAGTGTACTCATAACCTATCCAATGTATAATCTGTTGCGGTAGGTCAAGATTACGCTCGATCAATGCAAATATTAATACAAAAGTACGGAGTTCATACATGACAGAATATATTTGTAAATGTATGTAATAAATAATAAATAACTTGTAAAGGTCAAAATTTGAGAGAAAGCAGATGTCAAACAAGGTAAACAAATGAAAGATTAAATTAGCATAATAACAAATAACAGATGATAAATGATAAATATGAAAATCTGGATATTTTGCAGATTACAGATCTCATATAATAGATGATACATGACAGATGAAGGATGATAGATAATAGATTATGTTTGCAAATAGAATAGACCATATTTGACTGATAACAGTTGTCAGATAATAGGTGACAGATGACAGATAACATTCAATAAAACTGAATATATTTTTATATGTATTTTACAAGAATAGAAATATAGATTTATATTCTATATATTTAGTAGGTGGCAGATAACAGATGACAGATGACAGATGATATTTCATAGATGAGAGATATTTCGCAGATGACAAATCACAAATAATAGTTGACAGCTATTATCTGTCATTTCCAATTTCCAATAATATAATATTTGTTTTTATAATTACTTCAAGCCTCTAAAAAAATTCAAACAATATCGAAATTTGCTACAGTTTGGTTTAAAATATTTGAATATCCTTAAGCTGTATAAGTGTATTTATAAATTTGTAATAATTTTACGTATGTTTTCAATATATTTAATCATTATTTCATCGGTAGCGTTTGTTTTTACATTTATTTGAAGCCTCTGAAAAAAAACTATTTTCAAAGTTGCTTACGTTTGATTTAGAATATCTAAATATCTTGAGTTATATTAATGTATTTATAAATCATACATTATTTTATATATATATATATATATATATATATATATATTAAAAAAATTGGATCATTTTTTAATCGATAGCATTGGTTTTTGTATTTATTTCAAGCATATAATTTTTTTTAGCATTTTTAAAGTTGCTTACGTTTGATTTTCTCATCTAACTATCTTGAAGTTATATTAACGTATTTATAAATCAGACAGTATTTTACATACAATTTAAATAATTTTGACAATTTCTTTTATCGACAGCATTTGTTTTTATATTTATTACGAACCACTGAAAAAATATGACAATTTTTAAAATTACGTTTACGATTACATAAAATATCTGAAAATCAGGATTAGTTTAAAATGAAATTATACATTCTTAATGTTAGATCTTTATTGAGTATATTTACTAGATTTTAAGTCGATAGATTTCGTTTTTATATTTATTTGAAGCTTCTGAAAAAAATATAATAAATATAAAAAACAGTTTTCGTTTGATTCAATATATTTAAGTATACTGAAGTTTTACATGTTTTTGTAAATTAATCGTAATTTCACATATATTTTAAATAAATCTGACATATTTTTTAATCGATAGCATTTGTTTTATATTTATTTCTAAGCACTGAAGAATTATAACAATTTGTAAAATTATGTTATGTTTACATGAGAATACTTAAAAATCTAGAGCATTTCAAAACGAATTTATAACACCGTTATACATTTTTTTGTGTGTAATAAGTGCTTTTGAAAGAATTCAAGTAGATAGCTTTTGTTTTTAGATTTAATTCGAGCTTATAAAAGAATTAAATTATTTTCAAAATTGTTCAAGTTTGTTTTAAAATTGTTAAATATCTTCAGGTTGTATAAATGTATTCATACGTTAATCTTAATTTTACGTAATTTTCAGAAAAATTTGGCCATTTTATTACCGATAGCATTTGTTTTTATGTTAATTTTGACAGATGCCGGAAGAAAGATAGAATATTTTTGCAGATGACAGAGAAGAGATAAATATTAATAGATATTTGGATAATAAACGTCATACAACATATGTCACATAATAGTTGTCAGGTGACATAATAGATTACGGATTACATTTATAGATGACAGATGGCAGATAATATTTAACAGATGACAGATGTTAGATAGTAGATAACAAATGACATAATAGATGAAATTTAATTAATTGCAGAAACAGATAGTATTTGACAAGTTACAGATAATTGTTGATAAATGATGTTTAACAATAGACGAATGAAATATCATAAATGGTAGACGACAGATGTCAGATTATAATAGATTATGTTTAACAGATGACAGTTTATATATGTAGATGATAAAAAACAGATGATAGATGACTGGCAATATTAACAAAGAACAGACAAAATTTGATTTTATATGAATAAAGACTAAAGATACAAACAAAAAATAAAATAAGTAATAGATATCATAAAATTAAATAAAGAAAACACTTAACTTTTTTATACCACTTATATTTTTATTTCTCGTGACTAGTTTCAATTACAAGGTAATCATTATCAAACTGTGTATTACCTTGTAATTGAAACTAGTCACGAGAAATAAAAATATAAGTGGTATAAAAAAGTTAAGTGTTTTCTTTATTTAATGATCGAAAATGTACCACGAAGTAAACGCCTCCAAAATTCAAGATATCATAAAAGATATTTAGTATATGACAAATAACAGATGATAGATGTTATTTCATATTTTCTCTTCCAAACTCCGAAAGTTTTCTTCCAGGGTTAATATTTTTTCAGTAACTTCTTTCTCAGATTGCCAGATTTTTCTCATCTTGGTAGATTTTATAACTGAAAATTTTCCAGAGTTTTTAGTAAGATAGTAAGATAGTAAGATATTTTATTGGTGCTAACAGATTCCATCATCTTTACACAAGTCATATACATGGTAGATTACAATATCAAATAAGTTAAAAGTATAAATAATTTTACAAATATTAAAATAATAACACATTTTACAATACAATAAGAAACAGATTAAAAGTATACAATAAATAAATTTAATTTTAATTACACAGTAAATAATTAAATTAAATTATCTAGAACTAAAATTCATAAAGTCATTAATTGCGTATGGCTCTACATTTACTAGTATTTCTCTTACCTTAGATTTAAATAGTTTTAATGGCATATGTTTCAAGCTTTCTGGTAATTTGTTATACAAATTTGTCTGCGTAGAATTAATAGCCAATCTGGTATACTTGGCTCTAGTGCTTAATATGTGAGATCCGTACCTAGTAGAATACGTGTGTGACCTGTTTACATTGGTAAATTTACTACGATTTTTATGTATATGCACACAAGTTTTAAAAATGAATAGGGCCGGCACTGTCAATAGATTTAATTGTTTAAAATGGCCCCTGCACGATTCGCGTCTGCTTATGGTTGCTAATATACGGATCGCCTGTTTCTGTAAAAGAAATATTCGAGATGCCCCACTAGAGTTTCCCCAAATTCGTAAACCATAAAGGACATGACTATTAAATAATGCATGATAGGCATTTAATAATGTTTTTTTACATATCCATTTGTCTAGTTTTCTCAATAAGAAAAGTGACTTATTGAGTTTTTTTGCTAGTATATCGATATGATCTAGCCATTTTAAACGACTATCCACACGAATCCCGAGAACAGTTACAGAATCTGTTGTATTTTCTTTCAGGTTTGGAGAAATAATTAATTTTTGGGTTTTCAAACAATTTAATTTTAACTTGTGAGCATTAAACCAGTTAATTATCTTATTCTCAGCATCTGTTACTATGTTTTCAAGAATGTTCGGGTTAGTATGACTGCAGATATATGATGTATCATCTGCAAACAAAATAAGTTTAGTTGGGGCCATATAGGTTGGCAAGTCATTTATATATATAATGAAGAGGATCGGACCCAAAACAGATCCTTGAGGTACCCCGTGTACTACATCTTTAAAGTTGGAGTTAATATTATTAATACTGACACATTGCTTACGGTTGATAAGATATGACTGAAAAAAATTTAACGCAGATCCTCGAATGTTATACATTTGTAGCTTTTCTAGCAGTAACCTATGATTAACACAGTCAAAAGCTTTAGTTAAGTCGCACAGTGTAATGGACGTATACTTATTTTCACTAATATTACTTATAATGGATGATATTAGTTCATCCACGGCCAACTCTGTACTTCTGCTTGATCTGAACCCGTATTGACAATCGGTGAAAAACTTATGTTTATAGAAATATGAAAGTAAACGCTCCTTAGCCAAGATTTCTAATACCTTGCCTATTATAGGAATAATCGCTATCGGTCTATAGTTTGAGACATCCTTGTTATCTCCTTTCTTATATATAGGAACAATGCGGGATATTTTAAAACACGTAGGAAATATTCCATTATAAAAACAGCTATTAAATAAATTTGCTAAATATGGGGCGATCATAGCAGATATTCGTTTAAGGATAAGTGCGTCCATATTAAATATGTCTTTCGACCTACTATTTTTTAGATTATTAATAGTACGAATAACTTCCTCGCTATCTGTAGGTATGAAAAAGAAGGATTCACTAGAACATTGTATATTTGGAGAGGGTAGACATACGTCGGGAATATTTCGAACAAGTTCATTTATATGGTTTATAAAGAAATCGTTAAAAGCTTCTGAGGAAATAGGAGGTATTTTAAAATCGTGGCCTGCATTTCGTTCATAATTAATGAGTTTCCAAGATGCCTTTGCTACATTACTAGAATTTTCTATCAAGTTATTATAACTAAGTCTGCGTACGTCATCTAATTTTTTCATATACCTTTTCTTTTGATCTATATACATCTGTTTAGCTGTGGTTGTTTGAACTTGTATAAAATAATCATAAAGAAAATTTAATGTATTCCTCATATGTACTAACTCAGAAGTAAACCAATTTTTTTAAACTATATCGTTGAGAGGCGATTTTTGGTCTAGATACATTTCCATAGATTCAACTACTGCATTGGTAAGGTACGCAGCAATATTTTCTACGTTATCACTTAATACCAAATTGTCGCCAAGTCGATTGTCTAAGAGATCTATATTAATATAAACCCTCTTTATCAGTTTCTGATGTGATTTTAATATTATTTTAGTTTTAATAAATTGACCTACATGATCCGAAATATTTTCATTAATCGTACCGGAAGTATAATTTATTGAATTAGTTAATATATTATCAATACAACTCTTAGATGTTTCAGAGATACGTGTGCTATCAAATATAGTAATTTCTAATCCATATGACTGAATGAGTGAAATTAGTAATTGTTGGATAGGCATTTTTATACTGAAATTAATATTAAAATCCCCTGCTACAAATATAGTGGAATATTTATAAGAGGATTTATTACTTATGTAATGAAGAACATCACTTAATTTATCTATGAACATATTTGCATCTCCAGTGGGCGACCTATATATACAAATTACAATAACATTACAGCATGGTACATATATGGCGCAAAATTCAGAGACCTTATCTATACAATATCGATCCAAAGAAATTATATCACTAAATAAGTCCTTCCGAGTATAAATACAAGTTCCGCCATGGATATATTCTGTTCTACAGTAGTTTGCAGCCAGAACGTATCCTGGTATAACAGCAAAATTCATCATGTCTTGATTATTCCAATGTTCTGAAATGCACAGAATATGGTAAGATTGTTGTAGTAGAAAATGGGATAATGCGTTTGTTTTATTATTTAGTGATTGAACGTTTATATGAAATATATTAAGTTCCATGTTCTCTCTTATGCTGTCCTTGATGGTGCTTTGTTTCGTCGAAAATTCTGTGATTTCTTCGAAAAATAGAATGTATTAATAAAGGTATGTTCAGGCCAGAACTGCGGATCATTTAAAATAGTTGTTAAGTTTGATGGGATGCCTATTTTAAAAGAGGCGTATTCGGCACCTTCATATTTTGGAGTAACTGATTCAACCATTAAACCATCTGCTCTATTGGTTCCTTTTTTTAAAAAGTCCATAACATCGTTGGTACTAGTATTTTTATCTAATCTTGAGATAAATAGCCAATTCATACTCTGTTTTGGCATTGCCTTTAAAGATTTATCTTTAGATTGGCCTATAAAACCATTATTCGTCATTTTTGACCTTTTTTTATTATTTTTGGATTTATTTTCTACAGTAGACCAGTTATTAGAGTTAGGTAATTCATTAGAAGAAATAATTGAGTTTAGTTTAGATAACTCACAGGTATCACGAGTTTCTTGTTTCTCGGTGGCTGTAGAGACATTAGAACCGGGCAATGGGAAATCGGATTCTTCAGCGACTGGTGATATATTAATGGTTGGTAGATTAATAGCCTGTACTTGTTGCAGTTTCTTGATGATTCCGGAATTTGATGACACAGATGTTTGAAACAGCTGATTTATTGATAACAATAAATCCATTTTGAATTTATTCAATGTTTCAGTCATGATTTTTTCTAGCGTAAAACACTGAGATTCTTTTAATTTTATAATTTCTTGTTTTAGGCTTACATTTTCAGCTTTAATCAATCTTAGTTCTTTATCCATAGCAGTAAAATCAAATGCCTGACTATTGATGTCAGGTGATGATGCAAATTCCTTTTTGTCGCAACTGGGGCATTTATCAGGTGATGTTATGGTAACATCATAATCCTTATAGTTTTTATAGTATGTAATACAACCCGGATGGTATCTTGTTTTGCAACGTTTACATTCAACAGCGATTTGTAAAATCGCCTTCTTACATTTAAGACAGTTCATTTTAATGTTAAAAAATTTTATTCCGTAAAATAAATTCACACTGCAGAGTTCAATCACCGATAAAAGTTTTTATGCGTCCAAGGCGATCTATCGCGAGGAGGAACCACGCGGAAGGCCGTTTCGCGCACGGACACTTATTTCGTTGTAGTTGGGTTAAAAGTATATAAAATCACTTTAAACTTACATACACACACTGTCCGTAGTTCAATGCGTCAGGAACAGTAGACACTTGATACGTTACACTTGATAAAAGTATTAAACTTGTACGGGATAAATAGTAATTATAAATTACTTGTAGAGCCGATGTGACTCGTGCGGCAATCGAATTGATTAAAATTATATTTATTTACTGTTTCTTTTCTTATTTTTTATGTATATATTTTCCTTTAATTGTATTATTTAATGTCTATATTTGTAAAATGGTAATACCGTAAATAAATAAATAAATAAATTTATTTTTCCGAGACTTTTTCTGGTCGATTTTAAGTTTTCTAAGTAATTTTTCTTACATTTAGAAATTCTCCAATTCATTATCTTCTGTTGTTTTCAAACGTTATAATAATTTTTCTTTTCTCATAAATTAAAAAATTTTACATTTTATATTTTTTCATTTTTAGGAATTTGTCTTTTCAAATTTCTTCAAGAAAATTATTCAGTAATTTCTCTTCCAGATTGCAATAACTCTCTTTCCTCGTGGATTTTGCAATGTTTTTTGTTTTCTAAATTTTCTACATTCTTAAAACAAAAATCCTGAACGATTTTAAATTATGTAAGTAATTTTTCTTTTATTTCTTTCATGTAGGTTTTGTTTCTAGTTCTAAAATATGGCAATTTTTTCTCTTTCAGATTCCAAGAAATTTTTCTCTTTCATGCACTTAATAAAATATTTTATAAATGTTTTTTTTGGAAATTTCTCTTTTCAACTGGCGAGAGTTTTCTTCAAGAGATCAGAATTTTTGAGCAAATTTTCTTTGATGGTTACAGAATTTCTTTGCAATATGTTTCCTTTTTTCTGAGAATTATTTCTTTTGTAAATTGAAAGTTTAAGATTTCTTTCTGTTGTTTAGCAGAATTGGAATTTATATTCTAAAATACAAAAGTTTACTTTGCATATGAATTTTTTAATAATTTATCTTTTTGAAAATTTTCTAGATATTTCTCTTGATAAAATTCTTACTTCTCCAAATTGCGATAGTTTTTCTTATGTATTAATATTTGTTCATAAACTTATTTTTCAGATTGTAAACTTTTTCTTTTCTTCATAGATTTTACAATTTTTAAAATCTTCAGGTATTTCTTTTATAAATTCTGAGAACTTTCCTGGACGGTTTTAAATTTTGCAATTAATTTTTCTTACATCTTTCTTCCATTTCAGAAGTCTCAAGTATTCTATTTTCCCAATTGCGGGTTTTTTTCTTTTCCAGATTGCAAAAAAGTTTCTCATCGTGAATTTTAAAATTGTTAAATTTTTTTTGGGTACTTTTCTTTCTAAATTCTAAATGTTTTCTTCAAGAGTTCAGAATTTTGCGGCAATTTTCTACTAGAATTTCTTTTATAAATTCTGAGAATTTTCCTGGACGGTTTTAAATTTAGCAAGTAATTTTTCTTACATCTTTCTTCCGTGTCAGAATTTTCAAGGACGTTATTTTTCCAATTGAGAGTTTTTTTTTCTTCCAAATTACAAAAACTTTCTTTGCATCGTGGATTTTAAAGATGTTGAAATTTCTTTCTTTTTTTTTGGGGGGGGGCTTCTCTTTCCAAATTGTAAGAGTTTTCTTCAAAAGTTCAGAATTTTGTGGCAACTTTCTACTAGATTGCAAAACATTTCTTTCTCTTCTCTCAATGGAATTTATAATTTTAAAAATATTTCAGGAACTTTATTTCCACATTTTTGGACGGTTTTAAATTTTCCAAATTATTTTCATCTATGTGATATTTCAATTGTAATTCGTTTCACGAATAGCGAGTTTTTTTTCAAATGTTTTATTTTTTCCAGCAATTTCTCTTCCAGAATTTCATGTATTTTAAAATTTTAATTTTTTTTTAGCAATTTCTATTTCTAAATGCGATTGTGTCCTTCATGAGTTCAAAATTTGTCACCAATTTCTTTTTCACATTGTAAGAAATTAATTTTTCCATTTATCGACAATTTCCACAATTTACCCTTATCGTAATCTTTTTTCCAGGAATTAGTATTACAGGTTGCAATAATTTTCTCCGAGTGTTTTAGAACCTTTCAGTAATATATTTTTGTTCCATTGAAAGAATTTTCTAGAGTTCTTTATTTTTCGAAAAAGCTTGTTTTTTGCTTTATCTGAAATTTATATTTTAAGCTGTGACAGTCCTAAAGTTTTGCAGAAATTTATCATCCAGATTTCGACTTCTGTATTCTTAAACAACTTCTATACTATTATATAAGAATCTTCAAGAAAATTCTCTTCCAAATTACAGAAATATTTTTTCATCCAAAAATTTCATTCGAAGATTTTAAAATATTATTTTTTTTGGTACTTTCTCTTACAAATTGCAATAGTTTTCTTAGAGGGTTTAAATTTTTGACCTTTCCAGCAATTTCTCTATCATTATTTAAAATTATTTTCTCACCAATCGCGAGTTTTATATTTTTCAGAAATTTCTCGTTTAGGTTGCAAGAATTTTCTTTAAGAGCAAATTTCTTTTATTTTCTGAGATTGATTTAGATATTTATGATTTGATTTACTTCAATTTGAAAATAAATTTTCCTGCAACTATTCAAGGATTTTTAAATCTTCCAAAATTATTTGAGAATCTTCTAGAAAATTCTCTTCCAATTTCCGAGTTTTATATTTCCCAGAAAATATCTGGAAGAGAAATTTCTAGTGGGTAAATAACTAGCAATATCTTTTCTATTTTCGGAAAATGATAATTGTCTTCTAATTTGTAAGAGATTGATAAGGAACACTTTGTGTACATTTAATTAATAAAAGCAAATTTGTGAAAAAAGTGCTAATATTTTGAACACCATTTCCTTAATGTTTATTAGAATCTAACTGGAAATGCAGGAATTTTCTTTGGATAGGAATTCTTTAGTAGACTTCTGCTTGATGCAGCCACTATATGGTGAAACATGTTGCAGAGTTTAACAATAAATGTGAATTTTCTAGTAATTTATCTTTTATTTTCTACAAGTTTTTATAATTATCAATAGAAGTATTACTGTTAATGCTAGTTTCCATAAATATCGTTGATGTGTTTTGATGTTAATAATTGTTGATGTGTTTTGGTCTTAAATATGGATCCATGATAACAAGAGCAAGTTAAAATGTAATCTTTTTCAATTAAGTATAAAAATATTAGATAAGTAGAGTGGTTATTTATTACGAGGAACAATTTTCAGGGAATGAGTAATAGGTGTGAGATTTTGTGAAATATTTTAGTAGATAGACATTCAATTCTCTGGCACAGGCGGGGGGTTGGATTCATGCTATTTATGAAAAATTGCCCCAGTCAGTGGGTACATGTAGCGCATGCCATCACTACTTGAAGGCGATCAATTCACCCCGACGAATTTATACGAGGATTAATAAGAAAAGAGAAAAAAAACAAAAAAGAGAGAGGACGGTTCCAGAATTACTTACTGCACTCGAGAGTCGCCGCTAATTTGTATTCTTCTGGAGACTTTTTAATGGCACCGAATTATCCGTAATTTTATATATGCGTCCTTTTTCCGTGCACGCTTACCTATGTATTAGGGGGGTTGGCGGGAGTGGGACGAAGCGGGGAGCTTATATAAATAACAGGTTGCGCTCGCACTCAGCTGACTGCGTGGTTATACAAACGTTCGTTTCTTATTCGCCGTTTCTGTGCCTGTTGTTCTGTCAATCAGACGAACAGATATGCTGTCTTTTGTGAACCATTACCAATGGCTTCTCAATAATGGACATACAAAATGGCCACCCAGTTAAATGTATTTCTAGCCAATAAAAAAACTTTTACAGTAAATATTTAATAAAATAAAGATAAAAACATTTATCCATTAATGTAATGTATTTAACTTTTATAGTTACGTAATTGTTGAAATTATCGCTGTTGACAGTTTATTAATAGTCTGTGATTTGTTTACTCATTTAGGAAAATTAGTGCAACGTTTAGATAATAGATGTCACCTTGGTGGTTTCTTTATTCTTATCGGATTAACTCTATAATATCATTTAATTTACTTATGCCATATATTTTTAACCATACAATTAGTGAAAAGTAAGCGAGGGTTTTATTAAAATGAAAATTTATGTTTAATTTATAATCTATTATCGTACTAAACCAGACATAACGTATCTTTAATATAACATCAAAATAATTAATGTTGTGTAACTAGAAATAAAATCGTCGCAGACAAAACTTGAATTGAAGGAAAATCAAAAAGTTGCATTCGGCGGATTTAAGAATTATAGAGGAATAACTACGAATGGGATTGGCTTTAAAATTTCAAAATCTATTCATAAATAACGTATCTTGAATACCTCATCAAAAGAATTAATGTTCTGCAACTATAAACAAAATGGCTGTAGTCAAAACTTGAATTGTGGGAAATCGAAAAGTTACATTCGGCGGTTTTAAAAATTGTAAAAAAATAACTACGAATCGGATTAGCTTCAAAATTGCAAACTCCATTTAGAAATGAGGTATCTTTAATACTTCGTCAAAAGAGTTAATGTTCTGTAGCTAGAAACAAAACGGCGGCAGCTAAAATCGATTTGAAAGAAATCAAAAAGTTGCATTCGGTGGTTTTGAAAATTGTAAAAAAATAACTATGAATAAGATTGGCTTCAAAATGCAAAAATTTATTCAGAAATAACGTATCTTTAACACCTCGTCAAAAGATTTAATATTCTGCAACTAAAAACAAAATGGCGGTAGACAAAACGCGAATTGAAGAAAATTAAGAAGTTGCATTCGGTGGTTTTTAAAATTGTAAAGAAATAACCACTGTTGGGATTAGCTTTAAAATTTCAAAATCTATTCATAAATGATGTATCTTTAACACATCTCCAAAACAGTTAATGTCTTTCAACTAGAAATAAAATGGCGGCAGTCAAAACTTGAATTTACGAAAATCAAAAAGTTGCATTCGGCGATGATAAAAGTTTTAAAGAAATAACTACAGGTGGGATTGGTCTCAATATTTTAAAATCTATTTATAAAGGACGTATATTTAACACCTAATTAAAAAAATTAGTATTCTGCAACTAGAAACGAAATGGTGGCGGTCAAAACTTGAATTAAAGGAAATTAAAAGGTTGCATTCGGCGGTTTTAAAAATTGTAAAGAAATAAATACTAATGGGATTGGCTCCAAAATTTCAAAATCTATACAGAAATGATGTATCTTTAACACGGCATTAAGAGAATTAATGTTTTGCAACTAGAAACAAGCTGGCGGCAGTCAAAACATGAATTGAAGGAAATCAAAAAGTTACATTCGGTGATTTTAAGAATTATAAAGAAATAACTACAAAAGCGATTGGCCTTAAAATTTCAAAATCTATTCAGAAATAATGTATCTTTAACACCGCATCAAAAGAATTATTGTTTTCCAACTAGAAACAAAATGGCGGCGGTCAAAACTTGAATTGATGGAAATCAAAAAGTTGCATTCGACGGTTTTAAAATTTGTAAGGAAATAGCTATAAATGATATTACCTTGAAAGTTTCAAAATCTATTCATATGTGATTTGTCTTTAACACTTCATCAAAAGAGTTAATGTTTTGCAACTATACACAAAATGGCGGTAGTCAAAACTTGAATTGAAGGAAATTAAAAGGCTGCATTCAGCGGTTTTAAAAATTGTTAAGAAATAACTTTAAATGGGATTAACTTTAAAATTTCAAAATATATTTACAAATAATGTATATTTAACACCTTGCCAAAAGAGTTAATGTTATGTAGCTAGAAACAAAATGGCGGCAGTCAAAACTTGAATTTACGAAAATGAAAAAGTTGCATTCGGCTATGTTAAAAGTTTTAAAGAAATAACTACAGAAGGGATAGGTCTCAATATTTCAAAATCTATTTATAAAGGATGTATATTTCACATCTCATCAAAAGAATTAATATTCTGCAACTAGAAACAAAATGGCGGCGGTCAAAACTTGAATTAAAGGTAATTAAAAGGTTGCATTTGTCGGTTTTAAAAATTGTAAAGAAATAAGTATTAATGAGATTGGCTTTAAAATTTCAAAATCTATTCAAAAGTAACGTATCTTCAATACTTCATTAAAAGAGTTAACGCTTTCTTATTAGAAACAAAATGGTAGCGGTCGAAACATGAATTGACGGAAATCAAAAAGCTACATTCGTTGGGCATTGGAATTGTGAAAAAATAACCACAGTTAAAATTGACTTTAAACTTCTAAAATCTATTAAAAAATAATGTATCTTTAACACTTCATCAAAAGAGTTAATATTTTGCATCTAGAAACAAAATGGCGGCAGTTGAAAGTTGAATTGAAGGAAATCAAAAAGTTGCATTTGGCTGTTTTAAAAAGTGTAAGATGATAACTACAAATGAGATTGGCTTCAAAATTTCAAAATCTATTCAGAAATAATGTATTTCTTCATCAATAGAGTTACTGATTTGTAACTAGAAACAAAATGGCGGCGGTCGAAACTTGAATTATAGGAAATCAAAAAGTTGCGTTCGGCGGTTTTAAAAATTCTAAAGAAATAACTACGAATGGGATTAGCTTCAAACTATTAAAATGTATTTATAAATAATGTATCTTTAATAGCTCATCAAAATAATTAATGTTCTGGAACTAGAAACAAAATGACGGTAGTCAAAACTTGAATTGAAGGAAATCAGAAAGTTACATACGGTGATTTATTGAATTATAAAGAAATAACTACAAAAGCGATTGTCCTTGAAATTTCAAAATCTATTCAGAAATAACGTACGCTTAACACCACATCAAAAGAATTATTGGTTTACAACTAGAAACAACATGGCGGCGGTCAAAACTTGAATTGATGGAAATTAAAAAGTTGCATTCGGCGGTTTTAAAAATTGTTAAATAATAACTACAAACGAGATTAGCTTCAAAATCTATTAAAAAATAACGTAACTTTAACACCTCATTGAAAGAGTTAATGTTTTTATAACTAGAAACAAAATGGCGATGTTCGAAACTTGAATTGTAGGAAATCGAAAAGTTGCATTCGGTGGTTTTAAAAATTGTAAAGAAATAAATACTAATGCGATTAGCTCTAAAATTTTAAAATCTATGCAGAAATAATGTATCTTTAATACCTCATTAAAAGAATTAATGTTTTGCAACTAAAAACAATATGGCGGCGGTTAAAACTTGAATTAAAGGAAATCAAAAAGTGGCATTCGATGGTTTTAAAAATTATAAAGAAATAACTGCTAATGAGATTGGCTTTAAAATTTCAAAATCTATTCAGAAATAACGTGTCTTTAATACCTCATTGAAAGAGTTAATGTTCTGCAACTAGAAACAAAATGTGGATTAAAGAAAATCAAAAAGTTGCATTTGGTGATTTTAAAAATTTGTAAAGAAATGACCACTGTTGGTATTAGCTTCAAAATTTCAAAATCTATTCACAAATGACGCATCTTTAAAACCTCATGAAAAGAATAAATGTACGGTAACTAGAAAGAAAATGGCGGGCGTCAAAACTTGAATTGAAGGAAATTTAAAAATTGCATTCGGCAGTTTCAAAAATTGTAAGATGATAACTACAGATGAGATTGGCCTCAAAATTTCAAAATCTATTCAGAAATAATGCATCTTTAGCACTTTATCAAAAGAATTAACGTATGGCAACTAGAAACAAAATGGCGGCGGTCAAAACTTGAGTTGATGGAAATCAAAAAGTTGCATTCGGCAGTTTGAAAATTTGCAAAAAGATAACTACAAACGAAAATGACCTCAAAATTTTAAAATCTATTCAGAAATAATGTATTTTTAAAGCTTCATCAAAAGAATTAATGTACGGCGGCAACAAGAAACAAAATGGCGGCCATCAAAATTTGAATTGAAGGAAATTAGAAAGTTGCATTCGTCCGTTTTAAAACTTGTACAGAAAGAACTGCAAATAAAATTGGCTTCAAGATATTAAAAAATAATGTATTTTTAACACCTCATCAAAAGAGTTCATATTTTGCAACTAGAAACAAAATGGCGACAGTCAAAACTTGAGTTAAAGAAAATTAGAAGTTGCATTCGGCGGTTTTAAAAATTTTAAAGAAATAAATACTAATGCTATTGGCTCTAAAATTTCAAAATCTATGCAGATATGATGTATCTTTAACACCTCGTTGAAAGAATTAATGTTTTGCAATTGAAAACAATATGGCGGCGGTTAAAACTTGAATTGAAGGAAATCAAAAACATTCGATGGTTTTAAAAATTATAAGGAAATAACTACTAATAAGATTGGCTTTAAAATTTTTAAATGCATTCAGAAATAACGTATCTTTAATACCTCGCTGAAAGAGTTAATGTTCTGCAACTAAAAACAAAATGGCGGCGATCAAAACTTGAATTGAAGGAAATCAAAAAGATGCATTCGGCACTTTAAAAAATTGTAAGATGATAACTACAAATGAGATTGGCCTCAAAATTTTAAAATATATTCAGAAATAATGCATCTTTAACACCTTATTAAAAGAATTAACGTGTGGCAATTGGAAACAAAATGGCGGCGGTCAAAACTTGAATTGAAGAAAGTTAAAAAATTGCATTCGGTGGTTTTAAAAATTGTAAAGAAATAACTACTAATAAAATTGGCTTAAAAATTTCAAAATCTATTTACAAATAACGTATCTTTAGCACCTCAGTGAAAAAATTAATGTTTTGCAACTAGAAACAAAATGGCGGCGGCCGAGACTTGAATTTGTGAAAATCAAAAAGTTGCATTCGGCGATTTTAAGAATTGTAAAATGATAACTACCAATGTGAATGGCTTCAAAATTATAAAATCTATTCAGAAATAACGTATCTTTAATACGTCATCAAAAGACTTGATGTTCTGCAACAAGAAATAAAATGGCGGCGGTTAAATGTTGAATTGAAGGAAATTAAAAAGTTGCATTTAACAGTTTAGAAAATTGTAAAGAAATAACTACAAATGTGATTGGCTTCAAAATTTCAAAATCTATTCATAAATAATGTATCTTTAACAATTTATCAAAAGAGTTAATGTTTTGCAACTATAAACAAAATGACGGCGGTCAAATCTTGAATTGAAGGAAATTAAAAAGTTGTATATAACGGTTTAAAAAATTGTAAAGAAATAACTACAAATGTGATTGGCTTTAAAATTTCAAAATCTATTCATAATTAATGTATATTAAACATTTCATCAAAAGAGTTAATGTTTTGCAACTATAAACAAAATGGCGGCGGCCAAAACTTGAATTAAAGGAAATTAAAAAGTTACATTCGGCGTTTTAAAAATTGTAAATAAAGAAATACTAATGCGATTGGCTTTAAAATTTCAAAATATCTGCAGAAATGATGTATCTTTAATACCTTATTAAATGAATTAATGTTTTGCAACTAAAAACAATATGGCGGCGGTTAAAACTTGAATTGAAGGAAATCAAAAAGTTACATTCGGTGATTTATTGAATTATAAAGAAATAACTACGAATGTGATTGGCTTCAAAATATCAAAATCTATTCATAAATAATGTATCTTTAACATCTTATCAAAAGAGTTAATGTTTTGTAACTATAAACAAAATGGCGGCGGCCAAAACTTGAATTAAAGGAAATTAAAAAGTTGCATTCAGTGGTTTTAAATATTGTAAAGAAATAACTGCAAATGAGAATTAGCTTCAAAATTTCAAAATCTATTTAAAAGTAACGTATCTTCAATACTTCATTAAAAGAGTTAACGCTTTCTTACTAGAAACAAAATGGTGGCGGTCGAAACATGATTTGACGGAAATCAAAAAGCTACATTCGTTGGACATAAGAATTGTGAAAAAATAACTACAGGTAAAATTGACTTTAAACTTCTAAAATCTATTCAGAAATAATGTATCTTTAACACTTCATCAAAAGAGTTAATATTTTGCATCTAGAAACAAAATGGCGGCAGTTGAAAGTTGAATTGAAGGAAATCAAATAGTTGCAGTCGGCGGTTTTAAAAATTGTAAAATGATAACTACAAATTAGATTGGCTTCAAAATTTCAAAATCTATTCAGAAATAATGTATTTCTAAGACTTAATCAATAGAGTTAATGTTTTGTATCTAGAAACAAAATAGCGGCGGTCGAAACTTGAATTATAGGAAATCAAAAAGTTGCGTTCGGCGGTTTTAAAAGTTCTAAAGAAATAACTACGAATGGGATTAGCTTCAAACTATTAAAATGTATTTATAAATAATGTATCTTTAATAGCTCATCAAAATAATTAATGTTCTGGAACTAGAAACAAAATGACGGCAGTCAAAACTTGAATTGAAGGAAATCAAAAAGTTACATTCGGTGATTTATTGAATTATAAAGAAATAACTACAAAAGCGATTGTCCTTGAAATTTCAAAATCTATTCAGAAATAACGTACGCTTAACACCACATCAAAAGAATTATTGGTTTACAACTAGAAACAACATGGTGGCGGTCAAAACTTGAAATGATGGAAATCAAAAAGTTGCATTCGGTGGTTTTAAAAATTGTAAAATGATAACTACAAATCAGATTAGCTTCAAAATTTCAAAATCTATTCAGAAATAAAGTATTTTCAATTCCTCATTAAAAAAGTTAATGTTTTATCACTAGAAACAAAATGGCGGCTATCAAATCTTGAATTAAAGGAAATTAAAAAGTTGCATTCGGTGGTTTTAAAAATTGTAAAGAAATAACTGCAAATGAGATTATCTTAAAAATTTTAAAATCTATTCAGAAATAATGTCATCAAAAAAGTTGATGTTTTGCAACTAGAAACAAAATGGCGGCGGTCGAAACTTGAATTGAAGGAAATCAAAACGTTACATTCAGCGATTTTAAAAATTGCAAAAAAATAACTACGAACGGGATTAGCTTCAAAATTTCAAAATCTATTCAGATATAATGTATTTTTAACACCTCATCAAAAATGATAATGTTCTGCAATTAGAAACAAAATGGCGATAGTCAAAACTTAAATTGAAGGAAACCAAAAAGTTGCATTCGGTGGTTTTAAAATTTGTAAAGAAATAAGCATCAATGAGATTGGCTTTAAAATTTCAAAATCTATTCATAAGTAACGTATCTTCAATACTTCATTAAAAGAGTTAACGCTTTTTTTTAGAAACAAAATGGTGACGGTTGAAACATGAATTGTCGGAAATCAAAAAGCTACATTTGTTGGACATTGGAATTGTGAAAAAATAACTACAGGTAAAATTGACTTTAAACTTCTAAAATCTATTCAGAAATAATGTATCTTTAACACTTCATCAAAAGAGTTAATATTTTGCATCTAGAAACAATATGGCGGCAGTTAAAAGTTGAATTGAAGGAAATCAAATAGTTGCAGTCGGCGGTTTTAAAAATTGTAAAGTGATAACTACAAATGAGTTTGGCTTCAAAATTTCAAAATCTATTCAGAAATAATGTATTTCTAAGACTTAATCAATAGAGTTAATGTTTTGTATCTAGAAACAAAATGGCGGCGGTCGAAACTTGAATTATAGGAAATCAAGTTGCGTTCGGCGGTTTTAAAAATTCTAAAATAATAACTACCAATGGGATTAGCTTCAAACTATTAAAATGTATTTATAAATAATGTATCTTTAATAGCTCATCAAAATAATTATTGTTCTGGAACTAGAAACAAAATGACGGCAGTCAAAACTTGAATTGAAGGAAATCAGAAAGTTACATACGGTGATTTATTGAATTATAAAGAAATAACTACAAAAGCGATTGTCCTTGAAATTTCAAAATCTATTCAGAAATAACGTACGCTTAACACCACATCAAGAGAATTATTGGTTTACAACTAGAAACAACATGGCGGCGGTCAAAACTTGAATTGATGAAAATCAAAAAGTTGCATTCGGTGGTTTTAAAAATTTTAAAATGATAACTACAAATCAGATTAGCTTCAAAATTTCAAAATCTATTAAGAAATAAAGTATCTTTAATACCTCATTAAAAGAGTTAATGTTTTATGACTAGAAACAAAATGGTGGCTATCAAATCTTGAATTAAAGGAAATTAAAAAGTTGCATTCAGTGGTTTTAAATATTGTAAAGAAATAACTGCAAATGAGATTGGCTTCAAAATTTTAAAATCCATTCAGATATAATGTATCTTTAACACGTCATCAAAAAAGTTGATGTTTTGCAACTAGAAACAAAATGGCGGCGGTCGAAACTTGAATTCAAGGAAATCAAAAAGTTACATTCAGCGATTTAAAAATTGTAAAAAAATAACTACGAAAGGGATTAGCTTCAAAATTTCAAAATCTATTCAGAAATAATGTATTTTTAACACCTCATAATGTTCTGCAATTAGAAACAAAATGGCGACAGTCAAAACTTAAATTGAAGGAAACCAAAAAGTTGCATTCGGTGGTTTTAAAATTTGAAAAGAAATAAGTATCAATGAAATTGGCTTCAAAATTTCAAATTCTATTCAAAAGTAACGTATCTTCAATACTTCATTGAAAGAGTTAACGCTTTCTTTCTAGAAACAAAATCGTGGCGGTCGAAACATGATTTGTCGGAAATCAAAAAGCTACATTCGTTGGACATAAGAATTGTGAAAAAATAACTACAGGTAAAATTGACTTTAAACTTCTAAAATCTATTTAGAAATAATGTATCTTTAACACTTCATCAAAAGAGTTAATATTTTGCATCTAGAAACAAAATGGCGGCAGTTAAAACTTGAATTGAAGGACATCAAAAAGTTGCAGTCGGCGGTTTTAAAAATTGTAAAATGATAACTACAAATTAGATTGGCTTCAAAATTTCAAAATCTATTCAGAAATAATGTATTTCTTCATCAATAGAGTTACTGATTTGTAACTAGAAACAAAATGGCGGCGGTCGAAACTTGAATTATAGGAAATCAAAAAGTTGCATTCGGCGTTTTTAAAAATTCTAAAGAAATAACTATAAATGAGATGAGCTTCAAAATATCAAAACCTGTTAAAAAATAATGTATTTTTAACACCTCAGCAAAAGAGTTCATATTTTCCAACTAGAAACAGAATGGAAAACCTGTTAAAAAATAATGTATTTTTAACACCTCAGCAAAAGAGTTCATATTTTCCAACTAGAAACAGAATGGCGACGGTCGAAACTTTAATTGTAGGAAATTGAAAAGTTGCATTTGGCGGTTTTAAAAATTGCAAAATGATAACGACAATTGAAATTAGCTTCAAAATTAAAAAATCTATTTAGAAATAACGTATCTTTAACACCACATGAAAAGAGTTACTGTTCTGTAACTATAAACAAATTGGCCGCAGTCAAAACTTGAATTGAAGGAAATGAAAAAATTGCATTCGGTGGTTTTAAAAATTGTATAATGATAACTACAAATGAGATTGGCTTCAAAATTATAAAATCTATGCAGAAATAATGTATCTTTAACACTTCATCAAAGAATTAATGTACGGCAACGAGAAACAAAATGGCGGTGATCAAAACTTGAATTGAAGGAAATTAAAAAATTGCATTCCGTGGTTTTAAAAATTGTATAATGATAACTACAAATGAGATTGGCTTCAAAATTATGAAATCTATTCAGAAATAACGTATCTCTAACACTTCATCAAAAGAATTAATGTATGGCAACGAGAAACAAAATGGCGGCGATCAAAACTTGAATTGAAATAAATCGAAAAGTTGCATTCCGCGGTTTTAAGAATTTTAAAGAAATAACTACCAATCAGATTGGCTTAAAAATTTCAAAATCTATTCAGAAGAACTGTATTTCTAAGACCTCATCAATAGAGTTAATGTTATGCAACTAGAAACAAAATGGCGGCGATCAAAACTTGAATTGAAGGAAATTAAAAAGTTGCATTCGGAGGATTTAAAATTTGTAAAAAAATAACTACAAATGAGAATGACCTCAAAATTCTAAAATCTATTCAGAAATAATGTATCTTTAACACTTCATCAAAAGAATTAATGTACGGCAACGAGAAACAAAATGGCGGCGGTCGAAACTTGAATTGAAGGAAATTAAAAAGTTGCATTCGGCGGTTTTAAAATTTGTAAAAAAATAATTACAAATGAGAATAGTTTCAACATTTCAAAATCTATTCATAAATGATGTATCTTTAATACTTTATTGAATGAGTTAATGTTTTGCAACTATAAACAAAATGACGGCAGTGAAAACTTGAATTGAAGGAAATCAAGTTGCATTCCAACTTAACCTCGAAATCCTTAGTTCTTTTTTGGCGTAGTTTAATAATAATAAATTTATCTCCTACTATTACTTGTTTATCTTACCATTATTATTTAATACACAAATTAATTAGTTATTGGGAGTACATTATATTCGAACGAATTCGAAATGATGCGCGTTGAGTAATTTATTTTAACGGTCCATTTTATCGCGTCCGCATAAATAAAACGAAAATTGATGAGCTCACTTGCGTATTGTATTTGCATTTAACATGCACACATTAAATAACGGCCAAATTGCGGTGCACGGCAACAATGTGCCTCGTCGAATTAACGAGAAGAAGAATCGCGTGAATCGCGTGAATACCGCGCGTACGTCATTCACCATCGATAGTCGAGGGCTTAAACTATTTTATTTATTCGGAGTGTTTTTCGCTGGCCGGGCACATAAAGTAGCTGGTGTGCAACATAGATATTTACAATACATATTGTGAAGTCAGTAGTGTTCGTCATGCGGTCACAGGCCTAAACAATGGACCCGCGAAGGCAGGTACTAAATCAGGCTGCGTAATAAATCGCCGGCTCCTGTTACGAATGCATCCTACCTTTTCTAACTTTTAGATTCGTGCCTATGCCCTCTGGCCATTTGCATTATTTGTGTTTAATATGTTTTACTTAATCCCGTATTAAGACATTATCAACAAGAAATATCAACAGATGACAGATTGCAATTAAAATTAAAAAATTGACATTAAGCGTTGTTTATAGAAAGGCACTTGGTTGGTTTCACAATTTCTACGTTTTATTCCGACTAGTTTCGATTTTTACATCATTATCTAGGAATGGTACAGAAGGTTAAATATTTTTGCTTAAATACTAAAATTTATACATCCAGGTAATGAGGGCGGTCATAATTGGGGAACTACAGATTTCATGATGGAAGAAAAATAAAAAAAACAGTTTGTGGTGATTGCTAAATGATCACATCACAAAAAATGGGATATCACAAGTAATATAAGACAGATGAGGGATAGAAAATAACAAAATATCACATGATTAATTTGTAACCAAATTGAGTCTTCAAAAAATTTTAACCTAATTCTTACGAATGTCTTAGTAATTGGAGGATAGGTTGTTGGCCACTTACCCACCCTACATATGATAATTATAAAAGTAGTGAGAAATATGTAAGGTGGGTGGGTGATTATTAACTCATCCTTTGATAATATAATTTCAACATTGACAGTTTTAATAACATCAAAACTAATCTATTCATTTAAAAAATATGAATGTTATCTATTATATGCATTAATAATTAACAAAACATTTGTGTGAATTAAATGGATTGGAGGTTAGGATAGTGGACACCCACCCTACATGTTTCTTTAAATTTAAGCTAAAATATTGTGTGTAAATTCATTGACATCAACAGCAAAAGTTTTGTGTATATTTTTGGAAATCAAAGCAGTCAATTCTGATGCAAATATATAATTATATGTAGGGTGGGTTGGTGGCCTCTAACCTACCATCCAATCTCAACACAGCCAAAAATTTAATAAAAGTTCGTAATGTTAAAAGTAAATTTATAATTGTAAATTGTGTTTTTTTTTGACACAATTCTTTCTAATAAAACTTTCGTTTTTGATACAATTACTGGAGGGTGGGCCACTCATCATATACATACATATTCTTTAGTATTTAAACAATACTTCTTTAAACCACCCTTCAATCGTACATTCCAACCAAATCAAAATCAACGAGATGAAAAGCTGCATAAAAAACGAATTTTTGTATAATAAATATAAGTATTATATAACAAATTAAGCAAGTAACAATTAATTTAATTATTTTTTCAACTGTGCTTTATGAACTAGAGGCTACAATACATGCCACCCACCCACTCTACATATAATCATTTTACATCCATCACTGTAATAGTTTTCATTCAAAAAAGAGTCAATAGTATTACTGATAATGATGTAGAACTTCAGGATACTTTTTAACTTAAATTTAAAAAACATATATAGGGTGGGTGGGCGACCAGTATCACACCTACCAAACAATCAAACACGAACAAGGAGGTTTTAAGAAGAATATTTGTATATCAAATGAACAAACTAAACCAGAAATTAAACAAAAGTTTTAATTACAAATAGCGTTTTTTTATTTAATTGCTTTTAATTAAAATTTTGTTTATGGTGTAATAATTGAAGGGTGTGATAGTGGCCACCCACCCACCCTACATATACAGTAAAATTTAAGCTAAAACACTGCGTTAATCTTCATTAACATTAACAGTATGATTTCTATCGATATTTTTGGAATTTAAAATGGTAAGACTGATGAAAGTAGTAAAACAATTTTACCCACCCACCCTATATTATTATCTTGTCTATTAATCTATTCGATATTAACACTTTTGACTTGGTTGACGTTTTGAAATTATCTTTTAATTTAAAAAAAGGTTAAATGCGTTAAAATGTAGGTAAAACACATGTTAATATTTTAAAGAATTTGAGGGTGGGTAGTTGCCACCCAACTACCTTAAATAAACAAGAAAACTTAAGCTGAAATATTGCGTTTAAATTCATTAACATCGACATTAAAACTGCTGATGATAGTTTTTGCAAAATCATTCAGTATTGGTGATAGAAGTAAATAAATATATGTAGGGTGGGTGGGTGGCCTCTATCCTACCCTCCAACCCCAATATCATACACCAAAGACTTACAAAAGATAAAAATTGTTCTAAGCGCATTCATAATTGTAAATTGTGCCTTTTCTAAATATTGTTTTCTAATTAAATTTTTGTTTGTGGTTAAATTATTAGTGGGTGGGATAGTGGCCACCCACCCACCCTACATATACAGTAAAATTTAAGCTAAAACATTGCGTTACTCTTCATTAACATTAATAGTAATATTTCTACCAATATTTTTGGAATTTAAAGTGGTAAGAATGTTGAAAGTACTGAAAAATATTCATAATGGTTAATCCTATCTTTTAATTAATTTAATTAGAATTAGAATTATAATTTGTTTGTTCATTACATAGTTTGTTAACAATATTAGACACGTCAAAATAATTTTGATTATTAAAGTTTCGCAACTAATCTATTAATTTTTATTGGTGCTATTAACATTTTACATGTTTTACACAGGTCTTAGTAATTGATTTTGTTATAATCATCATCAAGGTAATAGCAGATGTATACATTAATATTATAATAAATATGCAAAACATTCAAAGTACAAGTTAAAATACAATTTAAAATGACATTACAATTATTAAAAACACAACAATTTGTGTTAATAACGATAAATAAAATATATATACAAATAATAAATTATAAGAAGGTTAAATCTATCCTTTCAATGGATTAAAATTTAAGTAAAACACTCGTTATTATTGTATGGATTGGAGGGTAGGATAGTGTACACCCACCCACCCTACAAATTGATTTAAATTTAAGCTAAAATATTGCTGTAAATTATTTACATCAACACTAATAATGCATTGTATAAATTTGGAAATTAATACAGTGATAGTGATGGAGATATATAAATATATGTAGGGTGGGTGGGTGGCCTCGAACCCACCCTCCAACCCCAACACCATACGCCAAAGATTTACTGAAAGAAATAAATATTATATATAAGGTCTTTTCTGCACATTTTCCCAATGATTATAAATTTGCTATCTATGATATTAAAGTTGGTAGGTGGGATAGTGGACACCCATCCATCCTATATATATATATATATATATTTAAATTTTATTTAAATATTGCGTTTAAATTCATTAACATCAACATTTAATCTGCTGTTGATATTTTTTGTAAAATCATTCAGTAATGGTGATGGGCTTAAATGAATATATGTAGGGTGGGTGGGTGGCCTCTATCCCACCCTCCAACCCAAATATCATACGCCAAAGATTTGCTGAAAGATAAGAAATGTTCTAACCAAATTTATAATTGTAAATTGTGCCTTTTCTAAACATTGTTTTCTAATAAAATTTTTATTTGTGGTCAAATTATTGGAGGGTGGGATAGTGGTCACCCACCCACCCTACATATATAGTAGAATTTAAGCTTAAACACTGCGTTAAAATTTATTAACATTAATATTAATATTGATATTTTTTGAATTTAAAGTGACAAGAATGATGATAATATTTATAACGGGTGGGTGTGTTAATCCTATTCTGTAATTCATTCAATTAGAATTAGAATTATAATTGTTTGTCCATTACATTGTTTGTTAACAATATTAGACACGTCAAAGTAACAGTTTTGAATATTAAAGTTTCGCAACGAATCTATTAATTAAAAGAAGGTTAAATCTATCTCTTCGAGGGATTTAAATTTAGGTAAAACACTCGTTATTATTGTATGGATTGGAGGGTAGGATAGTGTACACCCACCCACCCTACAAATTGATTTAAATTTAATCTAAAATATTGCTGTACATTATTTACATCAACACTAATAATGCATTGTATAAATTTGGTAATTAATACAGTGATAGTGATGGAGATATATAAATATATGTAGGGTGGGTGGGTGGCCTCAAACCCACCCTCCAACCCCAACACCATACTGAAAGAAATAAATGTTATAAGCAAATTTATTCTTGTAAATTTAGTCTTTTCTGCACATTTTCCCAATGATTATAAATTTGCTTATATCTGTATCTTATGATATTAAGGTTGGTAGGTGGGACAGTGGCCACCCACCCACCCTATTTTTATATTTAAATTTAATTTAAATATTGCGTGTAAATTCATTAACATCAACATTTAATCTGCTGTTGATATTTTTTGTAAACTCATTCAGTAATGGTGATGGGGGTAAATAAATATATGTAGGGTGGGTGGGTGTCCTCTATCCCACCCTCCAACCCAAATAGCATATGTCAAAGATTTGCCAAACGATAAAAAAATGTTCTAAGCAAATTTGTAATTGTAAATTTTGGCGAATTTAATATTTCAGAGTCAATTGATAATCTTTTCTCAGATAGTATTCACCATGTTCCTTACTCATTTACTGTCAAATGCACAGATGATCCTGATCAACTTCAATCTGATTTATTTAATTATAATTTTAAATCACTGAATCAATTGATTGGAATACTATTCTTAAGGATTCGGACATAAATGTATCATCTAAACACTTTTATGAAGTGATAAACATGGATTTTGAATTATTTGTCCTATTGAAACGTAGGAAAACGTCTACTTTTCCTAAATGGTTTAATTAATAGCTAATCAGGCATAAAAAAGCACATGCGGAATATAAACCGGATTCTACTTTAGATAATTATTAAAAAAATCAGCTCAGATTTAAGTACAGTTCTTTATAATGAATTTGTTAAAACGGCTGAAGTAAATATAGCACATAATCCAAAAGCGTTTTGGAATTTTGTCAGTGACTGCAACAAAGTTCGTGGTTTTCCCAAGATGTTCTATGAACAAGAAAATAGTAATATAGGAGTTGATTGTGTAAACTTGTTAGCAAGCTTCTTTTCTAAAGTATACAGTAATGATAACTCTCCCATATCTAGGTTGAGTAATTTTGAAAATGCTGATACTTTGAATTCTTTATCTGTTAGTACATCTGAGGGTTTTGATTGTTTGAATGGTTTGTCTGATTCTCTTGCGGCTGGACTAGATGGATTACCACAATATTGATTTATTGAAACAGCCATTCATATTTCCCTTACATAAAGATGGTACAAGAGAGAACGTTGCTAATTAGCAAGGTAATACCTACAGAGGCCATACCTAAAGTACTAAATCAATTAGTAGATAAGCAGGTGATGTGGGATTGCAAAAATGTTATTTGTGAAGAGCAGCATGGTTTCTTGAAGGGTAGATCTCTATTGATCAATTTATTATCATAGTTATATTTTCTACTAAATACTTTAGAGAAAGGCCATCAAGTGGATTCTATTTATTCTGATCTATCTAAAGCATTTCATCGCCTGTTAAACAAGCTTGTAGATCTTGGATTTGGTAATTTAGTGATTAGTTTGGTTTTAAAGTATTATATTTTCTCGGGTAAAAATTGATAATTATATTTCGAATGTTATGCATGTCACATCAGGGGTCCCTTAAGGTTCCCACGGTGTCCCTATTCTATATTTGATCTGTGAGATTCGTGGCACCGTCTTGTTGAAACCACACATCGTTCATCATCGATATCACCCAATATAGGCGCAGAGAGTTGTTTTATCATGCCACGATATCGACCACCAGTAATATTCACTGCTTGTCCAATTTTAATTTCGTAAATGTATGATCTAATGATGAAATCCACCAATTGAGTAGAGTTATATTGATACATAACAGTTCAAATTATTAATATATCTATCTGAAATAATATAGTATTAAGATAAAGAAAATAAAAAACGCGATAAACAAATGACAATTTTATGTTGGTGCACTTGATCCCGTAAAATAATATTTCAATATCTTTTTCATTAATTTATATTTCAGAAATTTCATTTCCAAGAGAATTTTATAAACAAGAATTTTTCTGAACTAGATATTCCTATATTCCTATATTTTTCAATATTTTTACCATTTTTCAGCGAAAAACCATTTACTTTTCTTCTAGTATTGTCCCTCATTTAATTTTTGAAGGTTACTACAAATTTTCTTAAATAGATGCTCTTAAATTGTAATTAAAGTATTGTCACTTTCGTGTTTCGAAATATACATCTAGTGAAACAATTTGTAAAGAAAGTGGTAATACTTTAATTACAATTTACTACAATATTCTTCACGTAACTTTAAAAAATATATTTCTACATGCTCTTAGTCCACCTGAGGTCTTTCTGGCCTGTCTTGAATTTAGTAGTGAAAAGAAAAAAGTATCTTTGCTAGCTAGCTGAACTGTCCTGATGATTCGCACAAATGAATTGTGAGGGGAGGATGTTGATATTTAGAAGGGATATTTGGATATAAGGGAATGTAGAATTTGGTAAACTCCAGAAATGATTTTTCTAGATTTCAAGATATTCAAAGAATGTCTAAATTACACATTCCTAAAATAAAGGTTTCTGGGTTTTAGAATTTTTCAGAAAATTATATTATTTCTTCATAGATTATTTTTTTAATTTTTTGAGTAATTTATCTTTACACTCCTTCTCTTCAAAAATTTTATATTTTCCAGTAATTTTCCGACAAATTCTAATTTTAATGATTTTGTGTAAGAATTTTATAACATTTTGTAAAATTCACTTTAGGGACTTTTAGATTTTATATGTATATATTTAAATTTAATTTAAATATTGCGTTTAAATTCATTAACATCAATTAAATCTGCTGATGATAGTTTTTGCAAAATCATTCAGTATTGGTGATGGAAGTAAATAAATATATGTAGGGTGGGTGGGTGGCCTCTATCCTACCCACCAACCCTAATATCATACGCAAAAGATTTGCCAAAAGATAAAAAATGTTCTAAGCAAATTTATAATTGTGAATTGTGCCTTTTCTAAACATTGTTTTCTAATTAAATTTTTGTTTGTGGTTAAATTATTAGTGGGTGGGATAGTGGCCACCCACCCACCCTACATATACAGTAGGATTTAAGCTTAAACACTGCGTTACTCTTCATTAACATTAATAGTAATATTTCTACCAATATTCTAGGAATTTAAAGTGGTAAGAATGTTGAAAGTACTGAAAAATATTTATAATGTTAATCCTATCTTTTAATTAATTTAATTAGAATTAGAATTATAATTTGTTTGTTCATTACATAGTTTGTTAACAATATTAGACACGTCAAAATAATTTTGATTATTAAAGTTTCGCAACTAATCTATTAATGTTTATTGGTGCTATTAACATTTTACATGTTTTACACAGGTCTTAGTAATTGATTTTGTTATAATAATCATCAAGGTAATAGCAGATGTATACATTAATATTATAATAAATATGCAAAACATTCAAAGTACAAGTTAAAATACAATTTAAAATGACATTACAATTATTAAAAACACAACAATTTTTGTTAATAACGATAAATAAAATATATATATACAAATAATAAATTATAAGAAGGTTAAATCTATCCTTTCAATGGATTAAAATTTAGGTAAAACACTCGTTATTATTGTATGGATTGGAGGGTAGGATAGTGTACACCCACCCACCCTACAAATTGATTTAAATTTAAGCTAAAATATTGCTGTAAATTATTTACATCAACACTAATAATGCATTGTATAAATTTGGAAATTAATACAGTGATAGTGATGGAGATATATAAATATATGTAGGGTGGGTGGGTGGCCTCAAACCCACCCTCCAACCCCAACACCATACGCCAAAGATTTACTGAAAGAAATAAATATTATAACAAATTTATATTTGGAAATTTAGTCTTTTCTGCACATTTTCCCAATGATTATAAATTTGCTTATATCTGTATCTTATGATACCCACCTTACGTATACAGTAAAATTTAAGTTAAAACATTGCGTTAAAATTTATTAACATTAATAGGGACATTTATATCTATATTTTTTTAAATTTTTAAAGTGTGTATGAAAAATATTTATAATGGGTGGGTGGAATTAATCCTATTCTGTAATTCATTTGATTAGAATTATAATTTATTTGTCCATTACATAGTTTGTTAACAATATTAGACACGTTAAGTACACAAAAATAACAGTTTTGATTATTAAAGTTTCGCAACTAATCTATTAATTAAAACAAGGTTCATGCAATCTCTTGGATGGGTTAAAATTTAGGTAAAACATTCGTTTATGTTGAATGGTTTGCAGGGTAGGATAATGGCCAACCACCCACTCTACACATTCATTTAAATTTAAGCTAAAATATAGCGTGAAAATTCATTGCTAATACTGCTGTGCATAAATTTGGTAATTAATACAGTCATAGTCATGGAAGTAAATAAATATATGTAGGGTGGGTGGGTGGCTTTTATCCTACCCTCCAACTCAAATATCATACGCTAAAGATTTGCCAAAAGTTAAATAATATACTAAGCGAATTTATAATTGTAAATTTTGCCTTTCCTAAACAATATGTACTAATTAAATCTTTGTTTGTTAAATTATTGGAGGGTGTGATAGGGGACACCCACCCACACTACATATACAGAAAAATTTAAGTTAAAATATTGCGTTAAAATTCATTAACATTAATAGTAATATTTCTAATGCCATCTCTTTAATGGATTAAAATTTAGGTCAAACACTCCTTTATGTTGAATGGATTAGAAGATAGGATAGTGGCCACCCACCCACCCTACATATTCATTTAAATTTAAGCTAAAGTATTGCCTGTAAATTCATTAACATCAACACTAATACTGCTGCCTATAAATTTGGAAATTAATATAGTAATAGTGATGGAGACATACGAATATATGTAGGGTGGGTGGGTGGCCTCTAACCGACCCTGCAAACCTAACATCATAGGCCAAAGATTTACTGAAAGAAAAATATATTGTAAGCAAATTTATGTTTGGAAATTTAGTCTGTTTTGCACACTTTCCCAATAATTATAAATACGCTTATAACATTTTTTTCCCTTCGGTATATCTGTGTGTTATGATATTAAGGCTGGAAGGTGGCCTCTAACTCACCTTCCAACCCCAACATCATACATCAGAGATTTATTCAAAGAAAAAATAATTATAAGCAAATTTGTCATTCTAAATTTAGTTTTTTTCTTCTTTAAATTTTCTCATAATTATTTTTTCTTCGTTATGTCTGGGTGTTTTGATATTAATGTTGGAGGGTGGAATAGTGGCCATCCATCGGCCTTACATATATATTAAAATTTAAGCTCAAATAGTGCAATAAAATTAATTAACATCAAGATTAATGTTTCTCACAAAATGGTTGGAGAATAACGTAGCAAGACGAATAAAAGTGGTGAGAAATATATAAGATGGGTGGGTTATTTCTATTCCATTATTTAATCCATTACATATTAACAAATTTTGACTTTTAACGTTTTTCCATCAGTAATTAATCGTACGTCATTTGTTGTGTATTTTTGTTTACTAGTATGTATCATGTTTATTGAAGATGTTGGACGACATTTTAAAGAGTGCTATCCCATCTAATTATTCTGTGCAAACTCGTAGTCAAAAAGTTAAAGAAAGTGTATCATGTGAAATATGTAATATGGAAATTCATCCACAGAATGTGTCGGAGCATAAGAGTGATCCAGAAAAATTTAACAGCTACCATCCTGGTGAGATTGAGGTTAGTCTGAGCAAAGATAATTATTCGACAGAAATACGACTTAGTAACTCCAAAGTAAGGATGATATCCTCATGGAAAACAGAAAACTCCAGAACGAAAAAATCACATTCCTTGAAAAAGAAGTGGAAAATCTATGCAACAAGTTGGATGAACAGGTGGGAAATTTAATTATTAATCCGCAAATTAGCCAGCCACGCACCGATAAATCTAGAGCTCTCGATGACAATGACAAACACAAGGATAAGATTAGTATCCTCAAAAGAAATGTAAACCCTGATAAATCCATAAACATCGGTGCAGTTAACAGTTAATATTTCGCAATCTAGTTAAGAATTTACTTAGCATTTTGATTCCTTCAATAAATCAAGTTAATTTTAAATAAATGTAGAGAATTTCAAATTCTTAGCAATTGTTTTTGTCTTACTTCCAACCGGTTTCATAATATATTATCCTTAGGTGATGTTTAGCTGAGTTTAACAGTAATTTAGTTGAGGGTTGATTACAGATTTTTATTGATTTAACAAGTAGAATTAATTTCGAATGAATTCGAAGAATTTCACGTTTGTGGCAAATGTTTTTAATTTTTTTTCAATTGATTTTATAATTTATTGCGCCAAACTGATAATATGGGGGGGTTAACAGTGATTATTTCGTAATTTAATTAAGGGTTGACTACAAATTTTTATTTCGTTAGTAAGTACAATTAATTTAGAATAAATTTAAAGAATTTCGTATTTGTAGCAATTGTTTTTATATTATTTTTACTCGATTTTAAAATTGGTTGCTCAAAACTCATCAGTTTGGGGTTTAAGATGAGTTTAACAGTGATTATTTCGTAATTTACCTAAGAGTTGACTCCAAATTTTTATTGCGTTGGTACGTAGAATTAATTTAGAATAAGTCTAAAGAATTTCATACTTGTAGCAATTGTTTTTATATTATTTTTACTCGATATTAAAATTTTTGCACCAAACTGATGATATGAGGAGTTTACATTGATTATTTCGTAATTTACTTAAGGGTTGACCCAAAATTTTTACTTCGTTGATAAGTAGAATTAATTTAGAATAAATCTTGAGAAGTTCATGTTTGTGGCAATTGTTTTTATATTACTTTTACTCGATTTTAAAAGTTGAAAAGTTGTTGCCGCAAACTAATCAGTTTGGGTTTAAGAGGAGTTTAAATATTGCGTTTAAATTCATTAACATCAACATTTAATTTGCTGTTTTTGTAAAATCATTCAGTAATGGTGATGGGTGTAAATAAATATATGTAGGGTGTGTGGGTGCCCTCTAACCCACCCTCCAATCCAAATATCATACGCTAAAGATTTTCCAAAAGATGCGAATTTATAATTGTAATAGTCACAATTTTTCTATTCATTATTTTCTAATTAAATTTTTGTTTGTGGTTAAATTATTAGAGGGTGGGATAGTGGCTACCCACCTTATTAATTTAAACTCAAGTTGAAACATTGCGTTTATATTCATTAAAATTAATACTCATAGTGTTATTACATTTTTGGAAAATAATACAGTTATGGTGATGAACGTAAAGAAACATATGTAGGGTGGGTGGGTGGTCTCTATCCCACTCTCTAACTTTAACATCAAACGCCAGAGTTTTACCTAAAGAATACATTGTTATAAGCAAAATTATAATTGTCTTATTTTCTATACAATTTTATCTAATTAAATTTAAGTTATTAATATAAATTCCGAATGATGGGATAGTGGCTGTCTGTAGTGTGGTTTAGAGAGACGAATCACGTGACCAATATAATAGTATAGTTGACACGCCATGGATGATTTGATTTAGAATTTCCATTCGTTAAAATTAGTTATATTGTTGATACTTGAGGCTTCTGCTTTTTATACTAACTTTATTTAAATATTTACAACTATAACATCATGTAGATATAATACATGTATATACATTGTAAATAAAAATTTCTCTGGCTTCTTCCCTTTTTCTTCACCTCGAGATTGCCGGTTGTTTGGTTCCATCTTCGTTAAATATTTTGAAATATAAAATAAAACACTTAGTTATTTGGTTTATTGTTATTTTCTTCTAAGAAAAATCGGAGATTAGCTGCCTGTATAGACTTATGTAAAAATATCTGCGAAGAAGGTGAAATCTAACTTGTATTATATGAGCTCTTCGAGTAACTCAACAAATAAACCATCAGAAATACTTGATGGATGTTCTTTGCTGTATTTGGTTTACCAAAATCCTAGCAGAATGATATACTGATACTACTTTCAAAATCTGTTGAACTTCCCACAGAACAATTTATTTATTTGCCTATAGAATTTATTTACGGATAGAAAAGTATATAATTTTGTAGATTGTTTTAAAAATTTCTAGTAGAGAGATAAACATTTTTATTAAATAAATTATTGCAACAATACAACACAGCAATTATAATAATAATGCTTCTTCGTCCTTCTCTTTTTGGTTATCAATCATAGGTTTTTCAGCATAATTTCTAGTATTTTTCAGTAATTTTTAGAATTTTCTCTGAAACTCTTTTAAGAATTTTCAAACTTTATTGATATATAATATATTATATAGAATAATCATATAATTCACAGAATTTCTCCTCTAAATTGAGAAAATTATTTTCGAGTCTTTTAAATGTTTTCATCAGATTTGCCTGTAAGTTTTTATAATTTCCCCCATTTTGTATTCTATCTTTTTATGATTTAATAAATTTTCTCCAAACTGAATTTTCTTCGAATGTTGTAGAGTTTTCCAGCAATTTTGCATCAAACTTTTTAGAATTTTTCACCTTTACTTTAGAATAATTAGTATTTTATAAAATATCTTGAATCTTTCTTCGAAATTCTTGATTTGAAATGAAAATTCATATTTTTTGAAATTATTCTTTAAAGATTGTAGTATTTTCTACCAATTTCTAGTATTTTCTCTTCAACTTTTCAATTTTTTTTCACAATTTCTTGCTTTATCTCATCGGATTTTTTTTACAGAAATTTCCATTCAAAGTTTTTCTCTTAGCAAATTCGTATAAATTGTTTTAATTTTTCACACATACTTTCATTGAAACTTTTTGCAGTTTTCGAGAAATTTCATTATTTCTTATTAAACAATAACGTTTACTATGTTAATATCACACTTTATAAAGTGTGATATTAACAAAGTAAACGTTTTTGTTTAATATTTCAAAATGTATCACGAAGTTAACGCCTTAACCACTAATCAATTCATTATTTCTTGCTTTTTCTTGTCGTTTTTTTTTTTAATTTGGCTTTTAAATCGTGAAAATTTTCTTTCAATCTTTTATAATAATTAAGATAATTTCTACATAGATTTATATATCATTTTCAATTGACAAACCCTCGTTTGTGTTTTAATGACGGGTGGGTGGCCACTATCCCACCCTCCAATAATTTAAACCGACTCACAATATTGACTTAAAAATATTTGATGAAAAGAACATTTCAATTGTTTAGTTAGGTAAATATTTTTTTATGGACAATGTGTTTCTGTGAAAATCGAAGAGTATGGTTAGCTAATAACCACAGTTATTATTTTTTGTTTGTTTAATCATCACTCATATTTAGTTATTTTTATATATATTATTATATTATATATATTATGTTTAATTGTTACATAAAGACGTTTTTAATATTATTAATTAAAGACCCTCGTTTATAATAGATGAATTGGAGGATGGGATAGTGGCCACCCACCCACCCTACATATTTGTTGTTACTTAAACTAAAACTCTCGTTTTGTTTCATTGGCTGAAAGTCGCTTTTTACTGTTCAATTTTTAGGAAAACTAAATCCACTATTTGTGGTTAAGTTTAAAAAAATATGTAGGGTGGGTGGGTGGCCACTATCACACCCTCCAATTCATGTAACATAAACGACGGTTTCAATTAATTTTCAAAACATTGTATACCTAAATAAAGGACTTTTGTTTGATTGTAACATAAACGATTTTTTGATGATTAATTAAAGATTCGTGTTTATGATAAATGAAATGAAGGGTGGGATAGTGGCCACCCACCCACCCTACCTATTTTTGTTACTTCAACTAAAACTCTCGTTTTGTTTCATTGGCTGAATGTCGCTTTTTACTGTTCAATTTTCAGGAAAACTAAATCCACTATTTGTGGTTAAATTAAAAAAAAATGTAGGGTGGGTGGGTGGCCTCTATCACAACCTCCACGCCATGTACCATAAACGACATTTTCGATTAATTTTTATAACATTGTATACCGATAATAAATGAGTTTTGTTTGATTTAACATAAACTGTTTTTTTGATAATTAATTAAAGACCCTCGTTTATGATGAATGAATTGGAGGTTATGATAGTGGCCACCCACCCACCCTACATATTTTTGGATACTTTAACAGAAACACTAGTTGTGTATAATTGAATACAAATCGCCTTAAAGTGTTTAAATTTTTTGGGAAACTAAATCCATTATCAGTGACTTTAGGTTTAAAAATATATGTAGGGTGGGTGGGTGGCCACTATCACACCCTCCAACGCATTCTACACAAACGACGGTTTTGATTAAATTTGTAGTATTATACAGAAGTAAAGGACTTTTATTGTAACATCATTTTTAAAATTATTAATTAAAGACTTTCGTTTATGATGAATGAATTGGAGGGTGGGATAGTGGCCACCCACCCACCCTACATATGTTTTGGTACTTTAATTAAAATACTTGTTTTGTATCATTGGTTGCAAATTACTTTTTAGTATTTAATTTTTAAGAAAACTAAATACAGTATCAGTAACTAATTTTAAAAATATATGTAGGGTGGGTGGGTGGCCACTATTACACCCTTCAATTCATGTAACACAAGCGACGGTTTTGATTAATGTTAAAGGTGGGTGGCCACTATCACACCCTTCAATTCATGATTTTGTTTAATTTTAAAACATTATGCAGAAATAAAGGACTTTGTTTTGATCAGTGGCTTAAGTTTTAAAGAAATATGTAGAATGGGTGGGTTTATCACTACAACACCCTCCAATCTTTAACATAAACGACTGACCTAATTTTTTTTATTAAACAATGTTTACAATAATTAAATGACTTTGTTAACAATACAAATACATATTAATGGATTAAAAATAAAGACTATCGTTTAAAACAGGGACAATGAGGACAGTGAAACTGTATATGTATTGTGGGTGGGTGTCCATTATCCCACCCCCCAATAATATAAAACTAAACACAATGTTGTTATTACAAAATTTTATATTAAGAATGTTTTAATCCAAACTGATTTATTATGTGAATATTTTTATACAGACAATGTTTTTCATGTAATTTATGGAGTATGTTATCCTAATTGGAGGGTGTGACAGTGGCCACCCACCCACCGTACATAGACTTTTAAACTTTAAACTAAAACACTTCGTTTTGAATTTTGAACCATATCGGTTTTTAAAAATGTTGGAAAATCATCAGACTAATAACGATTAAATAAAAATGTATATGTAGGGTGGGTGGGTGGCCTCTAACACCTTCTCCAATCATTAAAACATTTGCGAGAGTTATAATGAGAAATTAACTTAATCACCAGATGATTTTTACCTTAACTAGGAAACAAGTGCAATCAACTTCATATTTTTAAAATTCACTGCACATACATCATTTTATAGAAATCGATATAAAATTGTTAAAAATATCGACGGGTTTTGAAATAATTTCACTCAAATTGTGCTTCGTTAAATCCTCAACTCGCACTTTTTTCGGTTGATTAAAAATGACTGAAAAACAAATGCTATCGAATCAAAATTTTCAAAATTCATTCAAAATACATCCCTTTTGAAAAGGAAGTATTAAAGTAGCAAAATTATTGACGTGGTTTATAAATAATTCTAATCAAATTCAGCCCTTTTAAATCCTAAACTAGGGCTTTTTCAATTGATTGAAAACCAATGAAAAGCAAACGCTATCGAGTTAAAAATTTTCAAATGCCAAAGAAATTAGAAGACGTATTGCCTAGAGTTTTTAAGATTGAAGCTGCAATTGATTTTTATCTTATATAGAGATAAATATTTGACATAAGTGCTTTATGTGATCCTTTAAAGTAACAAGCTCATTTACACACACACAAATACACAAATGACACATGGCAGAAGGAACACGTGGTCGATAACCAAAACACTACTACTACTATTTCTATATTTCCTAGAGTTCCTATTTATTATTTCTCTTCAAAAATATATGTATGGTATAGAAACTTCTTAAAGAGGCATTCTCTTTCTAATAACATTAATTTTGGATCAGAATTTTCCAGATTTTAATAATTTAATAGCGTGTTCTAAAATTCAATTAGATTATTTTCTAGAAAACTTTCTTTCATAGACTTTATAAAATATTTCTTCATCTTAAAGCAATTTTAAATTCTTCTAATAATTTTACCTTCTAGAATTTCCAGCATTTTCTTAGCCAACAGTTTATATACTTTCTATTACACGTTCCTATAACTTTTTTTGTTTTGTCTTCAATTAAAATTAAAAAACGATTTAAAAACTTAAAATCTAAAAGTATGTGAAGAACTTTTTTTTAGTAAACTTTGTGCAATATTATAGTATACAGAAAGATCTCTGTAAACTGAGAGTAAGTAATTTTCCGTCAAATTCTAATTTTAATGATTTTGTATAGGAGTTTTATAACATTTTGTAAAATTCACTTTAGGGACTTTTAGATTATTTTCAATAATCGCTTCATTGCTACAAATTATAGGTTGAAAAATTCTGTAGTATTTTATTTTCCAGGTTTCTATAAATTTCCAGATTACAAGAACATATTAAAGGTTTATTGCAATTTATTTTCTATTTTTGAGTATTTAGCCTTTTCTTGTCGGAATTTCGGAATTTCCTCTTTCAGTGTTTTTTTCCAGTAATTATTTTACTGATCCACCCTGTATAATACGTAATCTCGCTACGTATTTGTTTTCTGGCATATAGTAATGATTAATTGATAAACGAAATAATCAATTCATCAAACATTTGCATACATAAATGAAACAGGTGCCTTTCCGAGAAAAAATAAATAATAATAATACAGTGGCACATAAAAATAATTCACTTTGAGTAATTAGCACTTGACACGGCCGTCTCGAATTGCCGACAGATGTTGAAAACTTCTGAACACTTTTAATTTCACTGTGACCGAGTGAATTAATCGCTTCATTTTGCATGTTTGAATTTATTACAATGTAACTGTCGAACGGCTACACATTTAAATAAGCGCTTAAATAAAATTTTAATTGATCGCAATTACTTATTTCAAATTTATAATGAATACATCGACAGCCCTAGCGTATTCGTACATTATTTACAAGCCGGTATGCGAGTCATCCAGCGTAATATATTTACGGAATTTATTTAAAACTATAATTATGAATTGTGCGTAATTACTAATAATAATTGCGATTCCGATCGGAAACTAATGTCGCGCCGATGGATAATTGACGCAGCGCCATCTATTAACCGGCTGATTTATTCGAGTTGGTTTCGGTGAGGAGCTCGATATTTTCACATTTGTCGCATTCTTTTTCCACTTACTCATCGCAAGGCGAGCACCGATATAACATTTAATAAATAATCCGGTAGGTATTCCGCTGAATTGCCGCATAAATAACTCAACGAGATGGATTTTATCACATTAAATACTATCGTCGCTTATTAATAAATTATTTAATGTCTCGTATTGGTGTGCATCGCGCTACTATAATTCCTCGCATACATTACTTTTAATTAGTAACTGTGCATTTGCTGTATAATTTAAGGCCATCGTTTTGGATTTCCAGAGTAGGAAAGTGTATTCGTATTTCCAAGGTCAATTAACATCTTATGTGCATGTATATGTGTGTGTTGATTTACTTTTCATGTTTTTCGTTAAGTCATGTATTTAAGAATATTTATAAAATTCAATTAAAAAAAAAATGTATGAGGAAAACATTCAGGATGTTACAGAAGACATAACGAAGAAGCAGTCAGATCATCTTTTTATTAAATAAATAAATATATAAATCACTTTATTGTTACTTAAAATAAATCAATCCGAAATTGAAGAAAAAATGAAACATTTTTCTCTTTTTTATCTAAATTCTTTAGATAAAATCTCGAAGAATAATTTCAAACTATTATAAAAATGTTGGGAAATTCTAAGAATCTTAAAACCAAAATTTGAGAATTTGAGAATTTCGAAAGCAAATTTTTAAAGCTCTCAATAAAATTCTACAGATTTAAAATTCCTTAAACTTTTGAGCAGTATAATGAGAAAAAATTTCTTTGAAAAGTTTATTTGCTGGAAAATCTAAGAATTTTTGAAGAATAGTTTCTACAAGTTTATATATTTTATTTTTTTATCTGCGAAGACATTGTATCTACAAATTCATGAGAAATATTTTAAGAATTTCGAAGTAAAATGAGACATATTTTTGATTTTTAATGCTGGCAAATTCTAGAAAAGCTGGAAGCAAACAGACTCAAAGAGATCTATTGCAAGAAATGCAAGAAATTAAATTTTGATAAATTATCAGAATTGTTAAAGGAATATTTCTAGAAAATTCTAATATGTATATCATTTCATACCTTTAGCAATTTCTCTAGAAAAAATTTAGAAATTCCCGAAAAATCTAATGAAAAAAACCTGGAAATTCTAGAAATCTGAAAGCAAAGTGACTCATAGAGATATTTCTAAATAAGCCGATAAAATAATGCAAAATTCTAGAGAAACTAGTGTTCAATTTTTGGATTAGAAGCGTTTCAAAAACCCTTAATATTTGAGTTAATATCGGCGATGACACAGACTTTATGAATTCTATAGTGATGACACATTATCGACAAATAAAAAATTTCTGAGACTTTAAAAGAAAATTCTCGACAAATTTATCATATTCTGAAAAATTTTAGGACAAACAAAAAAAACCATCTAGAAATCTAAAATCAAAATTGCTGAAAAATTCATGGAAGAGCAAATATTGGAAATTTCTAAAAATCTGAAAGCGAACTTGTTAAAAACTCCAAAACAATAAAAGAACATTCTTGGAATTAAGAAAAAAAATCATTAAAGAATTCCAATATTTGTATCTTTAAAGAAAAAACGAAAACAATACTGGAAAATTTGAAATTTATCTCGAAAATCTTACAATTTCATTTCATACGAATGGTGACAGATTATAAATAAATTATTCAGAAAGTTTCGAAGGAATTACATATAATAAATGACAGATGACATGACCGAGAGATTACAGATAATAGATAACAGATGACAGAGAACAAATGACGGATGACAAAACAAAGATGGCAGATGACAGATTACAAATGACACATGGCAGACAGACAACAAATTACAAATAACATATGACAGACAGATGACAGATTACATATAAAAAAAGACAGATAACTTATGACAGATGATAGATTAAATATTTAATTAATAGCAGATGATGAATAACAAATGGTAATTGACAAATTAATGTTGATTCAATTACAAATGACACAATATGTAAGTGTTGACAGATGATAGATTACTATATAACAAATGACAGACATGACAGAGAGATTGTAGTTAATATGACAGAGATGGCAGCTGACAGATTACAAATTGCACATGGTAGACAGATGACAAATTACAAATAACACAAGACAGGTAGATGGCAAATAACAGCAGAAGACAGATTGCAATTGAAAATGACAAATAACAGATGACATATTAAATATTTAAATAATAAAAAAGTGACAGATCTATATTCTATCTTCTATCTTCTGTGATTAGTCTAGTCTTTAGTCTTCTGTCTTAAGTTTATAGCTGTGTATTCTCTCTTCTGTCTTCAGCGTTCAAAATATAGTCTATTGCCTTCCATCTTCTGTTTTTGTCTTCTATCTCTAACTATAAGTTGATATTCTTCTGTTTTCTATCTTCAGTTATTAGTCTATAGTATTTTTTTCCATCTAATGTCTTCAGCGTGTAGTGTTTATACTTTTTTATCATTGGTCTGCAGTATTCTGTTTTTTCCTCTTTGTCTTCTCTTCTCTGACTTTTTTTAGCACATCTGCACTCTATTATCTGTGTTTAAACTACAGTTTATAGTTTATATATTTTCCTTCGGCAGTATTTTGACAATTGTATAAAAATCTAAAGGAATTTTCAAAAAATAAAGAGAAATTCTAGTTTTCTTAAAGGGAAAAGATGGAAGATTATAGAAATTTGAAAGCAAAATTGCTACAGGATATTACAATTTGAAAGAGTAATTTTTGTAAAATTGAAAATTTTTATTTGGCACTATAAACTTCTCTAGGAAGTTTTCAAAAATCTCGAAACATTAAAAAAAATGCTCCAAAGTCATAGGAATCTTAATTTTCCTGAAAATTCCGATAAAACAAAAGGTCCCTTGTTTTAAGTAAATTCTTGAGAAATTGATGAAAACAGATTCGAATCTTATAATCGATACTAGAAATCTGTAAAATCTTTAAAAAAATAATCAGAAGATTTAAAGAACTTAATGGAATACTAAACATTTTCCTTCGGCAGTGTTTGGACAAAAACATTTTTTAAAAATTAAAGAATTTCTGGAGAATTCTAATTGTCTTAAACGAAAAAGGATGAAATTATCTAGAAATCTGGAAGGGAAATTACTCTTAGCTTAGAAAGAAATTTTTACAATTTGGAAGAGAAAGGATTAAAACATTTTATCTGGCACAGTAAAATTTGCAGAAATCTAGAAAAAATGAGATTTCAAAGAAAAGAAGAAGAAAAAGATGCGACAAAATAAAGCCAGAAATGTTGACAAATTTCTGAAAAGTAGAAAAATGAAGATTGAGAAGTTTTAGAAATCTATAAAATCTGTAAAATAGATTACTAGGCCCAGCCCTACACACTTTAATCCTACCATATATCCACTCCTTTTTGCAGATGATACAGCCTTAATTGCACATGCCGAAACCCTTTCCTCTGCGCTTAACGCACTTCAAACGTCCCTCCAATCACTGCAAAACTGGTTCTCTAAATGGCGCATACAATTAAATCCTAATAAAACCAGACAGACAGCTTACATGTAACAGATAACAGATGACAGATGGCAGATGATAAATGATAGATGACAGATGACAAATGAGAGATGACAGATATATGACATACAGATTATAAAGCACACATAAATGACGGATATCAAATGACAGATGACAGGTAGATGACATATTAAATATATAAACAATAGTAGATTGTTATATTGGGTGTTGATCATACGACGGCCCTACTGATACTACTTTATTCATCGACATGTTCATTGTACATCGTATGCAACACAACATCCATGGTATATGTATACATATTACATCTCCCTTATTATTATGTCATATAGTCGTTTAGTTTTTCGGTCTTCTTATAACTCTTCTGTTAGCACTGCGACTTGATTTGCGATTTTCACTTTCACTATTAGCGCCACTATTAACATGTTCGTCATTTGCAATATTATCATATACAATGTCATCGCTTATACTATCATGCACACTTTTATCATTTACAATTTCATCATATACAATAATATCGTTACTAACATTACCATGCACAATATCATCGCTTGCATTTCTATTTGGATTATATGTGGAGTTTGAAAGTTGTATCATTTTATTTTCTGGGCCTTTAAACATTTTAATGTATATTCTATTTCTAATGATACATCTTCCATCTTCCTTTTCTATTTTATAAGTTCTCTCTTTTACTTTGTTTTTTATTTTTCCCAATTTCCAAGTGCTTTTAGGCTTTTCTTGAAACCACACTTTCTTTCCTTTGTTAAATTCATGATTTGTCTGTACACCGAATTTGTCGTAAAGGTGTTTTGATTGTTTTTGCCTTGTTTTGTATTGTTTATTATTTGAGGATCTAACTTGTTTTCATTAATAGGTAAGTTATCTCTTAAATATCGTGACATTAATATCTGTGAGGGTGTGTAGGTATCATAGACAGGGGTATTACGGTAAGTTAATAAAGCTAAATAAATGTCTTCTTTGTTTTCTACTGTTCTTTTAATTAAATTCTTAATAGTTTGAATTGATCTTTCTGCCAGACCGTTGGATTGTTGGTGATATGGAGATGATAGAATTTTTTGAAAATTCCAGTGTTTGGAAAATTGTTCATATTCTTTACTGATAAATTGTCTTCCACTATCTGATACTACAATTTTGGGTATTCCATGTCTAGCAAATATGGTTTTGATTTATTTATTACATTCATTGAAGTTAAGTTTTTGTTTAACGTCATGATTTCGGGGTATTTTGTATAGTAATCTATTGTAATGAGGAATGTTTCACCATGTATTTCAAATAAGTGAATTCCTATTTTTTGCCATGGATTTTTAATTATTTGATGATTTCTCATACTTTCTCTTCTATTTGAATTTGGATATTTATTGCATATGTAACATCTGTTCATTATATTTTCTATCTGTGTTGTCATATTAGGCCAATATACTGAAAATTTTGCTCTCGATATGCATTTATTTATACCTGAGTGACCAGTATGTATATCATCCAGGATTTTATTTCTCCATGATTTTGGTATAACAACTCTTTGATTCATATAAATTAATTTATTTGTTCCTGTGACTTTAGTTTATAAAATGGTTTTAAATTAAAAGGTATTTTGTTTATGCTTTTTGGCCATTCATTATTTATGAATTTTTTTAAAGTTACTCATCATCATCTTCAGTTGCTTTTTGCAACTGTTTTAATCTTTCATCATTAATTGTTAAATTTTTTTCAATTAGGCAGATTAAATTATCCTCATATATTCTGTCTAGAGTTGCTCGTGATAGTGTTGACAGCAATGATTAAGTATTTACTAAGTTTATTTTATATTTTTGTAATGTTAAAAGCATTCTAGCTGGGCATGAGTTTAATGTTTTTTTAAATATTCGAATTAATGGTTTGTGATCAGTTTCTACAGTGAATTCTCTTCCATAAACATATTGATAGAATTTTTGAACACCAAAACAAATTGCTAATAGCTCTTTTTCTATTTGTGCATATTTCTGCTGAGTTTCAGTCATAGTCCTACAAGCATATGCACATGGTTTATCATTTTGTAAGAGTACCGCTCTTAGACCTGAACTCGATGCGTCTACTGAAATTGTTATCGGCTTTCTAGCATCCTAGTAATTTAAAATTGGTTCTTGTGAAATTATCTTTTTTAATTCATTAAATGCTTTTTCTTGACTGCTTTCCCATGAAAATATATTATTATTTGGGATAAATTTACCTACATATGTTATTAATCTTAAGAATCTTTGAAAATCTTTTTTATTATTTGGTTTGGGCATGTCAATTATTGCCTTAATTTTGTCTTCATCCATTGAAATACCATTTTTTTGAAAATTTATGTCCTAAATATTTAACTTCATCTAGACCAAATTTACATTTTTTTAATATTAAATTTTATATTTTCATCTCTGGGTATTTTGAATACTTGTTCTAATATATTATCGTGCTCTTCTTTGGTCTCCGCATGAATTAAAATGTCATCGACATATATTTCTACGCCTTTAATTTGAAAAATGTCTTGGAAATATTCTTCACTATCAGTTTTGATACCAAATGGCATTCTATTAAATTTATATCTACCATAAGGGGTTGCAAAGGTGCATAATTTACTAGATTGTGTACCTAGTGGAATATTCCAAAACCCACTAGCTGCATCTAAAATTGTAAATTTCTTCAAAACCGTTTAAGTTTCTTGTAATTTCTTCCATATTTGGCAGTTTGAATTTTCTATTTATTATAACCTCATTTAAATTCTTTGGATCTAAACATACTCTTAAAGAACCATTATTCTTTCTAATTAGTACATAAGAATTGACCCACTCGGAGCTGCCTTCAACTTTTTCTATTATTTCTAATTTTACTAAATTGTCTAAGCATATTTTGAATTGGTCTTGCAATGCAAACGGTACATTTCTTATTGAGTTTATTATTGGTTTTGCATCCTTTTCTATCTCAATGTGATAAGGTTTTTCTATTTTTCCTACACCTTCAAAAACATCTTTATATTTATTAGTTAAGTCCTCATAATTTTTCATTTGATTTTTATTTACTACTTCTATGAATTTAATGTCCTTATTATTATTGATTTTTACTATATTTAAACTAATACACGTTTTTAATCCTAAAATGGAACCATTGTTACTTTTGTCTACAAAAAATTCTATTTTGTTAAAACATTTTCCTTTGTAATGTACATCTAGATAACATTTCCCTGATATAGGAATCTTGTTTCCTGAGAATTTTACTAACGTTTCATTAATATTTTCTATCTTTTTAAAGTTGCACGATTTTAATTCAGTAAAGGAAATTATATTAACACTTGCGCCAGTATCTATTTTAAATTTAATTTTTTTGTCCGCATTATTATTTATGCCTAATTCTACAACACATTGACTAAAATTATTGCGCTTGAAGTTTACATTATTAATTGTGTTAATGTTTAAGTTCTCATAATTGTTAGATTGATCTATTTGATTTACTGATTTATTTCTACATTTAATTGCAAAATGATTGTTCATTTTACATTTTAAACATTGTTTTCCATACGCTGGACATTTATTTATGTAATGTGATTTACCACATCTTGAACAGTCTCTTATTTCTTTTGGTCTTGAAGAATCATCTTGTCCTTTTTGTGCGTATTTCTTCTTATTTCTTACTTGATCCATATTTGTTTAAATCTCCACTTGTCGATTGTTTCATTTCCTGAAGCTGCTGTCTTGATGTTTCGGTTAGAATACATGTTTCGACTGATTTTTCCAAGGTGTACTCTTGATGTTGAAGAAGAAAATTGGAATTTTTTTCTATGAGTTATGAACTTTTAAAAATCCCTTTGTCTAATTTGTTGATCAATTAATTAAAAATAATTGAAAACCAATGGCTAACGCCAAGATATAATACTGTGATGGCTTGATTAGGTTAACAAAAGATCATGCATTACCATTTACTTTAGTTTTTGAAAATTCTCCAATTTTTACTCGAGTTATGAACTTTTGGAAATATTCATGTCGAATTTGATGACAAATTAGTAAAAAACAACTGAAAATCAATAATTAACCCAAATGGATAAACTTGTAATGACTAAATTGAGTTAACTAAACATCATTTATTCAAATGTACTTGAGTTTTTAAAAATTGGTAATTTTTTCTATAAATAATGAACTTTAAAAATTCCTCTGTCTAATTTGTTGACAAGTTAATAAAAAACTATTGAAAATCATTGATTAACACAAAGATATAATACTGTAACGACTGGATAAGGTTAGCAAAAGTTCATACATTATAATTTACTTTAGTTTTTGAAAATTCTCCAATTTTTGCTCGAGTTATGAACTTTTAAAAATACTCATGTTGAATTTGATGACAAATTAGTAAAAAAACAGTTGAAATCAATAGTTACCGCAAACATAAAAACTGCAACGGCTGAAATAAATCAACAATAGATAAATAGTTCATAAGAATTTACTTTAGTTTTTGAGAATTCACCAATTTTAGCTTGAGTTGTGAACTTTAGAAAATCCAGATGGCCAACTTGTTGACAATTTTATAAAAAAACAACTGAAAATTAATAATTAACGTAAATGTATAAAAGTGTAATGACTAAATTGAGTTAACTAAATACCATTTATTTATATTTACTTTAGTTTTTAAAAATTGGTAAATTTTTCTAAGAGTCATGAACTTTTTAAAATTCCTTTGTCCAATTTGTTGACCAGTTAATAAAAAAACAATTGAAAATCATTGATTAACACAAAGATATAATACTGCAACGACTGGATTATGTTGGCAAAAGATCGTCCATTACAATTTACTTTAGTTTTTGAAAATTCGACAATTTTTAGATGAGTTGTAAACCTTTGAAAATAAGAAAAAAACAATGAAAGCCACTAGTTAATGTTATGATATAAAACTGTTACTATAACAATTCTCTCGAACTATTTTCCTATTTCAATTTATTTTGTACTAAACTGAGATTAACCTAATAAATTCTATATTAATAAATAATACATTCATCCAGCGTACTCTTGACCTACCACAATATACAGTATATTGACCTAACGTTACCCTGACCTATCTTAATAAACCGTCAAGGTCAGCTGTACGGCCGATCGATATACAATTTATTGCGGTAGGTCAAGAGTACGCAAAAATTAAGAAATAAAGTAGCGGATTATAGATTAAAACAATTAAAAATTTGCTGGACAGAAAAAATTAAACAAGTCAAGGATTTTAGTAATTGTCAGTGTATGAAAAATTTGGAAGTTGATGAATTTCCAAAGTAATACAGTTTTAAGAAAAATAAAAGGCGATAAACGAATGATAGTTTTATGATGGTGTAAAGAGATGGCGCGTTGATTTTTATTGCGACGCCTGCATTCAGTGGATTGGTTTAAGCGTTTCATGACACACGAGGGAAATTTAAATAGAAACGACCTGAGACAATCCCATCACAAAACACGAACTTATTTACAGTAAAAATTGTAATTTACCAAACGCATTCCGCTTAATTAATAATCGTTCACTCAATAATACACGAATATGAGGCGTATCTCGATTTGATCTCAGTGTATATGAAGATAAGTGGCAGCTGCTGTAAGCACTAATCGTTTACTGGATGGCCCTTTCATGACTTGTATGAATCAATTAAATCGATAAAATTTTAATCAAAATTTTAATTGGCCCGCAAGCGATAAACAATTAAATTATATTAGCCCGGTCGCAATATTGTTTGCATATTTATTGGCGACCATTTCTTTTGTGCAAACAGTGTCCTGTCGAGGTGTGGTGTATCGGGAAAGAGTTATTTAAAGTGACAGTTCTCTATGTAGCAGTTGTAATTGGGCAGAAGTGGGTTCTGCATAATGTACAACCTGTTTCTCGTAAATCTCGTTTAATCTACTCGGGGAAAAAGGATGACCAGATCGCTATTAATAATGAAGGAGCGAGATCCGGCGGTGTTGTATGGTATTCTACATTCGGAATGGGGCCCCTTCGCAATTATCTCGGATACCAAAGAAGTCTTTAGATGTGCATTTTATTAGTGCGAGACTTGCCGACACCACTTAGCATGTGTCAGTTTCTAAATTGATTTAATACGGAGACTGATATCGGTTTAAACTTGTTTATAAATACCTTTAAAGCGTGTTTGCAAATATTTACGATTTTGTACTATTCGCGTTCGCATAAAAAATTACCGCCTGCATTACCATTTTATTGGCCAGTTTGTCGTATATGTAATTTTACCATTTAATAACGTCGCGGTGACTTAAACGCGGGGGCGGCCTCTCAAAGCTCTTAATCAGATATACGTTATTATATGTGTTCAAAGTATCTATAAACGAATCTAAATCAATCGTTCGATTAGAATATTCTTACCATTTAAAGTGTTAAAAAAAACAACAGCAAAGCTTAATATTTATATTTATATTGTAAGCTTAAGCAAATTATTAAACAACTAGGAATTATTAACATTACAATCAAATAACAGATACCAAATACAATAATAAATAAAGAAGTTAACCAATAGATATATTACCGAAAAATCTAAAACTTTTGAAAAAAGTTTCGCAATTCAGAAGAGAAATTTTTGAAATATTCTCAAGCAATGGTAAATATTTTAACACTCAAAAATATTCTTGCAATCCTGAAAGTCCTGAAATTTCTTAACGTAGAATATTCTAGTATGGGTAACCAGGAAAAAATTTCGACCAATAAGAGAAAATTGTTTCAACGCGAAATAGGTTTTCCACCTTTTGCTGACAAAATCTTGCAACTTTGAAATCGCTGAAAACTCTACAATGCTTGAAGAGCAACTCGCAATTGGGAAAATAAATTCCTGGATTATAAAAAATTGAAGGAAAAAAAAAATTTAAACTAAATTATAACTAAATTCATGGACATGATAAATACATATATGAAACATAATAGGTAAGCTTACTAATCGAATAAACTAAACATTATTGCTAGACAAGAGGCACATATAGCGTCTAAATGAATTAGAATTTAGAACCGTCCAGAAAATTTCTTAGAATCAGGGAAAGAAACTCCTGAAAAATTTTCAAAATTCTAAAAGCCATAAAGAAAAGAAAATTCTTGCAATCTTGAAGAGAAATTGCTGACAAATCTGAAACCTTGGAAAAAATTCTTGTATTTTTGAAAAGATATATTCACAAAAAAAAGGAAAAGAAATTATTGGAAAATTTAAAAAGGAATTAATTTTACGAACAAGAGAAAATTTTTGCAATTTTTAAAGAAACTTGCTAAACAATTGGCAATTGGGAAAATACATTGTACCATAATTCTCAAATGGAAGATAAATGAAAGAAAATTTAAAACTGTCTAGAAAATTTATCAGAAAATGGAAAATACTCAAAATTAAAAAAGAAAATTCTTGCAATTTGAAAGAGAAATTTTAAAACTCTTGACAATTCTTGCACTTTTAAAAAGATTTTTTTAATAAATAATTATGAACTTAGCCATTTGTATTTTCTAAAGTAAATTTTAATGAATTACCTTTTTTAATCTAATCCAATCATTGCAGTATTTTATTTTTGCGTTTACTATTGATTTCAACTGTTTTTAACCAATTTGTCAACATAAAGATTTTCAAAAGTTCATAACTCGAGAAAAAATTGGTGAATTTTCAAAAACCAAAGTAAATTTTAATGAATTATCATTTGTTAATCTAATCAAATCATTGCAGTATTTTATTTTTGCGTTAACTATTGATTTCAACTGTTTTTTACTATTTCGTCAACATAAGGATTTTCAAAAATTCATAACTCGAGTAAAAATTGGGGAATTTTCAAAAACTAAAGTAAATTTTAATGAATTATCTTTTGTTAATCTAATCCAATCATTGCAGTATTTTATTTTTGCGTTCACTATTGATTTCAACTGTTTTTAACCAATTTGTCAACATAAAGATTTTCAAAAATTCATAACTCGAGTAAAAATTGGTGAATTTTCAAAAACTAAAGTAAATTTTAATGAATTATCATTTGTTAATCTAATCCAATCATTGCAGTATTTTATTTTTGCGTTTACTATTGATTTCAACTGTTTTTTTACTAATTTGTCAACATAAGGATTTTCAAAAGTTCATTACTCAAGTAAGAATTGGTGAATTTTCAAAAACTAAAGTAAATTTTAATGAATTATCTTTTGTTAATCTAATCCAATCATTGCAGTATTTTATCTTTGCGTTAATTATTGATTTCAATAGTTTCAGCTGTTTTTTACTTTCCCTATACACGTAGTATATAGGGGGAGTATTGTTTTCGTGATTTTTTTTTGAAAAATTTTTTTTGCGGAAATATCCGTTTTGGGCCCCCCTGAGTCCATTACACTAATTTCTAGAAAATTTTTTTGTGTGTCTGTGTGTCTGTGTGTCTGTCGGTGGGCGCTGTATCTCAAAAACGAAAGATCCTATTGAGATGAAATATTAAACTTAAGGTTTTATCGTTAAAAACTGGAACTGAAAAGCTTTTGGTAAACATTCATAGACCGGAAGTGGATGTTTACTCGAGGCGTTTTTTGTTTTTTAGTAATATTTTTCTAAATATGAAAAATTTTAAAAAACGGTTCTCACAAAAGTTAAAGGGAATAATAAACTCAACAAGTTTTATTTGAACATATTTTTCATAAAATTCTTAACTTTCGAGAAAAAAAATAAAAATTGAAAATTTTGATATTCTTTGCCAATTGCTAACAAACTATAAGAGTTACATAAAATTTATATAACAAATAATTATAGAGAATTTAAAACTAAACAAATTATTAAGAATAACTTTTTTGCGTAAACTTCATAGTTTTCGAGAAAACTATAGGGAAAGTACTATGATGGCCACATCACCATTTTTTACTAATTTGTCAACATAAGGATTTTCAAAAGTTTATAACTCGAGTAAAAATTGGTGACTTTTCAAAAACTAAAGTAAATTTTAATGAGTTATCATTTGTTAATCTAATCCAATCATTGCAGTATTTTATTTTTGCGTTAACTATTGATTTCAACTGTTTTTTACTAATTTGTCGACATTAAGATTTTCAAAAGGTCATAACTCGAGAAAAAATTGGTGAATTTTCAAAAACCAAAGTAAATTTTAATGAATTAGCTTTTGTTAATCTAATCAAATCATTGCAGTATTTTATCTTTGCATTAACTATTGATTTCAACTGTTTTTTACTAATTTGTCAACACAAGGATTTTCAAAAGTTCATAACTCGAGTAAAAATTTGGTGAATTTTCAAAAACTAAAGTAAATTTTAATGAATTATCATTTGTTAATCTAATACAATCATTGCAGTATTTTATCTTTGCGTTAACTATTGATTTCAACTGTTTTTTGCTAATTTGTCAACATAAGGATTTTTAAAAGTTCATAATTTGAGAAAAAATTGGTGAATTTTCAAAAACTAAAGTAAATTTTAATGAATTATCTTTTTTTAATATATTCCAATCATTGCAGTATTTTATCTTTGCGTTAACTATTGATTTCAACTGTTTTTTGCTAATTTGTAAACATAAGGATTTTCAAAAGTTCATAACTCGAGTAAAAATTGGACAATTTTCAAAAACTAAAGTAAATTTTAATGAATTATCATTTGTTAATCTAATCCAATTATTGCAGTATTTTATCTTTGCGTTAACTATTGATTTCAACTGTTTTTTGCTAATTTGTCAACATAAGGATTTTCAAAAGTTCATAACTCGAGTAAAAATTGGTGAATTTTCAAATACCAAAGTAAATTTTAATGAATTATCTTTTGTTAATCTAATCCAATCATTGCAGCATTTTATCTTTGCGTTAACTATTGATTTCAACTGTTTTTTACTAATTCGTCAACATAAGGATTTTCAAAAGTTCATAACTCGAGTAGAAATTGGTGAATTTTCAAAAACCAAAGTAAATTTTAATGAATTACCTTTCATTAATCTAATCCAATCAGTGTAGCATTTTATCTTTGCGTTAACTATTGATTTCAACTGTTTTTAACTAATTTGTCAACATAAAGATTTTCAAAAGTTCATAACTCGAGAAAAAATTAGTGAATTTTCAAAAACTAAAGTAAATTTTAATGAATTATCATTTGTTAATCTAATCCAATCATTGCAGCATTTTATCTTTGCGTTAACTATTGATTTCAACTGTTTTTTACTAATTTGTCAACATAAGGATTTTCAAAAGTTCATAACTCGAGAAAAAATTGGTGAATTTTTAAAAAACTAAAGTAAATTTTAATGAATTATCTTTTGTTAATATAATCCAATCATTGCAGTATTTTATCTTTGCGTTAACTATTGATTTCAACTGTTTTTTTACTAATTTGTCAACATAAGGATTTTCAAAAGTTCATAACTCGAGTAAAAATTGGTGAATTTTTAAAAACCAAAGTAAATTTAAATGAATTATCATTTGTTAATCTAATCAAATCATTGCAGTATTTTATATTTGCGTTAATTATTGATTTCAACCGTTTTTTTACTAATTTGTGAACACAAGGATTTTCAAAAGTTTATAACTCGAGTAAAAATTGGTGAATTTTCAAAAACTAAAGTAAATTCTAATGAATTATCTTTCTCAAATCTAATTCAATCATTGCAGTATTTTATCTTTGCGTCACCTATTGATTTCAACAGATTTTTACAAATTTGTCAATATAAGGATTTTCAAAAGTTCATAACTCGAGTAAAAATTGGTGAATTTTCGAATGCTAAAGTAAATTATAATGGACGAACTTTTTTGTAATGAAATTCAGCCGTTGCAGTATTTTGTCTTTACGTTAATCAATGATTTTTAATTGATTTTTATTAATTAGTCAACAAATTAGTCAAAGGGATTTTTAAAAGTTCATAACTCGAGTTAAAACTGGTAAATTTTTAAAAACTAAAGTAAATTCTAATCATTTTTTGTTTCATCTTATCAAAATTTTTACGAATTTCTCTCCAAAACTATATTTTTTCAAGGGTTTTAGAATTTTCCAGACTTCTAGAATTTTTTAAATTGCTAGAATTTTTCAAAATATTTTCCATTTTTTCCTAAAAATTATCTGAAGAATTTGATGACACTGTCTTCAGTGAAGTGATATGAACAAAGTTTATTCACATATTTTCTTTAAAGATGATTAATATTTTGTAGCAATTTCAACAATTTTTCCGTATTTTCTCTTCCAAAAAAAGAACTGATAGAAAATTCTAGAAACCTTACTGAAAGAATTTAAAATACTCATCTGAAATTTGAAATAAAAAAAATTAAAGTAGTAATTGGAACATTTTGCAAATAGTTGAATAGAATTTTTGAAGTAATGATTTTTTTTTAATCATTTGCTTATTATATGAAAAACAATTTTTTTAGTTATTATAATTTCACGAGAAAGTTTTTCGACAATTGATAAAATCTAGTCTTAATGGATTTTTTTAAATACGATATGAAATAATAATTCCTGAAAAGTCCCATAAATAAAGCAAAATTCTTGAAAAATTTAAGTTCTCTTCAAACTGAAATATTTTATAATTATTCAAAAACATTACAATTATAAAAATCTAGAAAATTATATAATTTTATTTCATAATTGCAAAAAAATAAGTGGTAAAAAAGCTTAGGAACCTTAAGGGAAAATATGAAAAATTTATACAAATCTTGAAGCAAAAAAGCAATTATTCTAAAAGAAATTATAATTATTCATTCTTAAAGAAAATTTTGAAACCATACATTTTCATTTCATATCGACGACAACAAATTCTTAAGAAAATTTTCACAAAATTTCGAAAAATAATATTACAATCCATTTGTCTTAATTAATAATTGCAAAAAGCCAAGCTGATGTAGAATTTTTCAGATGAATTCAAAAGTAAGTAAAATACTATTAATGAAATTCTTGCGTTTTACTGATCGAAAGGTAGGTTAGAGGACATCCACCCACCCACCTAACCTAATAATTGATTGTGATGTAGTTTCCAGAAATTGTAAAAATAAAATCGTTTGTGTAACTAAAAACATTAAAACCAGCATCATACAGTGAATTGTCATGATATATGTAGGGTGGGTGGGTGTCCTCAGACCACCCTCCAACCATTAAAACATATCCAAGGTTTTATCTTAATTAATAATTGCAAATAGGCAAGTTGATGAAGAAATTTTCAGATGAATTTGAAAGTAAGTAAAAAAAACTATTAATAAAATTCTTGCGTGTGTTTTACTGATTAAAGGGTAGGTTAGAGACCACCCACCCACCCTACATATACTTATTACATCTAATTATTGATTGTGTTGTAGTTTCCAGAAAAAGGAAAATAAATTGGTTTGTGTAAGTAAAAACATAAAAACCAGTATGCTACAGTAATTTTTAATAATAATTGTAGGGCGGGTGGGTGTCCTCAGACCACCCTTCAATCAGTAAAACATACGCAAGATTTTAATTATTATTAATTACAAATACTTAATTTGATGTAGAACTTTGCAGTTGTATTTGAAAGCAAGTAAAAAATAACTATTAATAAAATTCTTGCGTATGTTTTACTGATTGAAAGGTACGTTAGAGGCCACACACCCACCCTACATATACACATTAAATCTAATAATTGATTGTGATGTAGTTTCCAGAGAATGGAAAAGTAAAATCGTTTATGTAACTAAAAACATAAAAACCAGCATCCTACAGTGAATATTCATGATATATGTAGGGTGGGTGGGTGGCCTCAGACCACCCGCCAATCAGTATAATATACGCAAGGTTATATATCAATTAATAATTGCAAATAGTCGAGTTGATGTAGAATTTTTCAGATGAATTCGAAAGTAAGTCAAAAAAACTATTATTTAAATTCTTGCGTATGTTTTACTGATTGAAATGTAGATAAGAGGCCACCCACCCACCCTACATATACACATTAAAACTAATAATTAATTATGTTGTAGTTTCAAGAGATTGGGAAACAAAAATTGTTTGTGTTAGTAAAAACATCAAAACCAGTGTCCTACAATATTTTTTATGAATATATGTAGGGTGGGTGGGTGATCTCAGATCACCCTCCAATCAGTATAATATACGCAAGGTTTTTATTTTAATTAATAATTGCAAAAAGTCAAGTTGATGTAGAATTTTTCTGATAAATGCGAAAGTAAGTAAAAAAAACTATTACTAAAATTTTTACGTATGTTTTACTGGTTGGAGGGTGGTACAGTGGTTCCCAATGCAGCATATACCTATATTTAAACTTAAACTATGTATTTACTTATAAATTTCTTGATAGTCATACTAAAACTATTCTCATCTTTTTGAAAATAAATGAAAAATTTTTGAATTAAAAATGTATGTAAATTTAGTGTGGGTGGGTACCCCTTAGCTACTTTTTAATTAGTACTATATGCTAGAGAGTTGTAATAAATGTAAATTATACTATTAAACGTATTTTTAATATCATAAAAAATGAATAGATGAATGATCTTAAATTATAGTTTCTTATATCCAAAATATTATACAAATTCAATTTTAATTTCTTGGAGAAGTTATCCGAATTATTTCATTAATGGTGTAGTGTTTTATCTTAAATTATTTTTCTTAGATTTTTTTTTACTTCTTGTTTTAATTTGTTGAATTTTTTTTCTAAAGTTACGACAATTTTTTTAGAAGTCGTAGAATTTTCTATCAATATTGTTTTCACTTTTCTAAAATTTTTGAGCAACTTTCCTTTGAGATTCTTGTAATCCTACAGTGTTTCATTTCTTATTTTATGAGATTGTTTTCAAAAATTTCGTTTCTATAGTAAATTATAAAAATTTTCTTCAAGTATTTTAAATTATATTTTCAGCAAATTTACTGATTTTTTTTGTATTTTCTAGGTTTCTTACTTCAAGATTCTCAAAACTTTCAAGTATTATTCAAATTTTAAAAGAATTTTCTTTGAAATTTCCCATTGAAGTTGTTAACAAAAACAAAAAAAAAAAAATATTTTCTAAAAAGAATTCTTACATATTACAGTAATCTGTTTTACAGATTTTAAAGAGCTTTCAAGTCTTCTTTCTTTCAGGTTTTTGGTATTTTTTTAACATTTCTTGATTTATTTTATCGAATTTATTTCTCTTCAAAATTCTAGATTTTAAATTAAGATTTTTAAATATTTTCCCAATTTTTTTGGATTTCTGCAAACTTCCTAATGAAAATGTTTAATTTTTAAATATTACTCTTTCAAATTGTAAAAAAATCTTGTAAACTTGAAGAATTTTCTAACAATATTTTTGGTAAGTTTTTTTTTTCCTTTAAGGTATCTAGAATTTTTCAATATTTCTTTACGTTTTTTGAAAATTTTCTTTCGATTTAAATACAGTTCCCAAAACACTGTAAATAAATAAGAAATAAGTAAGAAATGAATATTTCCAAAATAAATGGAAATCAGAAAAAGTTTAGTTTTCTAAAAACTTCTTAAAATCAATATTTCTTGTATTTTAAATTTGTTCTTTAATTCCTCTAGAGTTTACTAAAGTTCCTTGCTTTGTTCTCTGAGATTCTTCTGAAATTCTTCTTTAAAATTAAAATTTCTAGAATTAATAAAATATATTATTTCGTTGTAGAAAAAAATCTTTAAATTATTATTTCTAGAATTATTAATCACGTGTTCCATTTTTTTAAAATTATATGAATTTAATGATTCTTCCAAACTAAGAATTTTCTTCGAGATTTCTTTTTCTTTTTTTGGAAACTATACACGTTTATCTTAAGAAAATGTTCAGGAATTTCTGTCTCTTTTAAATTACTTGAATTTTAGACTTTATAGACTTTACTAGTAATGAAAAAATAAATGTAAGCTTAAACTTCAATTTTATTTATATTTTGCTTATAATGGACACTAAAATTACTATTATATTTTTTTAAATAAGAGTAAATATTTGGTTTAGTGTAATAAAAGTATATACGTAAGGAGGAATGGGTGGTCTCTAACTACCCATCAATCATCCACCCACTCAACATCAATTTTTGAATTTAAACTATAATTTTACTTAACATTTCCTTAATATTCACACTATACTTACTGTTTTTGAAATTTTGGTTTGTAGTATACATGTATATGTAGGGTGGGTGGGTGGCCTCTAATCTACCCTCCAATCACTAAAACATTCTCCAAAGTCGTAATGAATGTAAATTGAACTATTAGAGGGTTTAATATAGGTTATTTTATTTTTCAAAATAATAATTCTATTGAAAATACATTGCTTGTATTATAGTAATTAAAGGGTTAGATAGTAACCACCCACCTACCCTACATAATCACGTACACTCAAATCAAAATATCTTCTTTGTCTCCAACACTTTAAATTACGTTTCTACTTATATTTTACTTAATATTCACACTAAGGTTAATGTTGTAATAAAACAGAAAAATGAGGTTTTAATACACACGGATATATAGGGTGGGTTTATGAATTCTTAACTACCCTCCAATTCATAAAACACACTGAGGAGTTTTAATGAATATAATTGTAATTGGCTGTTAAAATATTGATGATTCAATAAGTAATCTCTCTTTTTAAAACAATTTGTTTTCCGAAAAACCCTTGTTTTGGATTGGATGGTGGGATAGTGTCCACTTACCCACCCTACATATGCATTTAAATTTAAACTATGCTTCTACTAATAATTTCATATAGACTCGCACTGAAATTATCGTCAACTTTTTGAAAACCAAACCAAAAATTGTGCTTTAAAATACATAAAGACATGCAGGGTGTTTGGGTCTGTAAACAACCCTCCAATCCATAAAACACACCTGGGGTTTTTAATGAATGCAAATTAAACGATGAAAATGTTTTCTTACAAGATTTAATTATACTTTTCTAAACAACTTTTTTTTTTAAATTCTTAGTCTTGTGGTCGTAAAATTTAAAAACAAAATCATAATTTGTGGTATAAATATACATCTATATGTAGGAAGGGTGGGTGGCCTCTATCCCACCCTCCAATCAGTAAAACATACTCTAGAGTTTTATTGAAAGCAAATTAAATTATTAAAAATTATTAAGCAATTTTTTCTTTAAACGTATTTAACTGAGAAATCCTGTTTATTATTCATCAAAAGCGTAAAATTATCTATATGATGAAGTTAAATTTAAAATCCGGAATTTATATACTAGAACATCGTTTTATTTTATTAATCTTCTTAAAATATAAACATTTAATCATAACAGAAAACCATTTTGTGTCCAATTTTACATTTTTATATCAATATAAAGAAATACCGTTTTAATTATTTTAGTGTCGATTAACGTTGAAGAATTTATGTCCGTATATTTCGACAGTTTTACGTATAACTTATAAAACGAATAAAAAGTAAACGTTAATTAACAAGAACGTCTTGCATATGTAGGAGAATGATTATTCGAGTAGCGACATTAATTAGTGACAAATTAAACTCGTCGACGTCCGTAAACATTACAAAATCCCTATAAATTCGTAAACGTACAGTTAGCTGCACTACTTTCCATTCTGGCCATTAATTTATACTTGTCGTTAATATTGAAATTTTACGTTTCGAAATATTTGAAATAAATACGGTGGACCGTGTTAATGTACTTATTTGGATGGACTCTCGACGTCTACTCATAAATGAAAGTTGTTGATCGATGGAATATTTCGGTATCTTTAAAGATGTCTAAATAATCAAATTTAATTTTGGACAGTTAATTCATGCGTTTTCTTTAGAAAACCAATCGCATTGAAATTTTACCAAAAAAAAAAGGAAAATAATTAATTAAAATGTAAAAACAAAAGCAATCGACACGAAATTTACTAAACTTTCTGTAGATACATGTAAAATTATTATGGTGACGAAATTATAAACTGAAAACGTTAAATAATATTAAGTTGCACGAAATTGCGATATTTTTTAACTTGAGAACAGAATATAAAAACAAGAGCAATCGATTTGAATTTTACTCAAGTTATTAAAAATAGATGTAAAATTATAGTGGTTAACAAATTATAGATTAAAAACGTTTAATTTATATAAAAAGAATATTTTTAAAAAGTTGTTGAAATTTAATCATCAAAATAAAATATAAAAAAATGCTATTGATTTTTACGAACTGAGAGTGGGATGGTGGCCACCCCCTCACAATACAAAAACAAAACAATAATATAAAAGCCTTGATTAATTATTGTTTAGTATATTAATATTAATAAAAATTTTATTATGAGAAGTTTCATAAAATAAAAATGGAATATAAATTTTTCGATGCAATAAATTTTACGGCAAATTTTTGAAGATGTTTTACTGGTTGAGGGGTGGGCTAGAGGCCACCCACCCACCCTACATATACAATTAAACTATCATCAAAACACTGTATTTGTATTTTTTTTTAATTATCATTGTTGATTTTGTTTTTTTATTTTCATTGGAAAATGATTTGTGGTTTATGTTAAAGTACATATGCAGGGCGGGTGGGTGGCCTCTATCCCACCAGTAAAACATCTTAAAAAATTTAGCTTAAAATTAATTACACCAGCAAATTTCAATTCAACTTTTATTCCAAAAAAACTTCTCCATAGAAACAGAAAAAAATATATATTAAAACAAAAGCTATCGTTTTAAAAATCACTAAAATTTACGGCAACATATCTAAAATTATAATGGTGACGAAATAATATATTGTAAATTTTTTGTGTGTGAGAAGATTTGATTTAAAAACTAAGACAATAACATGAGAATAAAATGTAAAAACAAAAGCTATTCACATGAAATTTACTAATTTACTAATCTACTGTAAAATGTTAAATGTGAAAATATGGTGAAGATTATAATTATAAACCGAAAACGTTTATTTACACACAAAACTTTATTTTGCAATTTCAGTTTTAAGTTCTGCCGTTTTGTTTTCAGTTAGCATACGTCGATTGTTTTATTACATTTTAAAGGTACGTTCTTTCTGTATCTATCTAAGAAGTTTCAAGTCAATTCCTATACTGATAAAACTTGTAGAATAATTTTAGTCGCTTGATGCATTTCTATAAATTTTTCAAGTTTCGGTTGAGGGTGCTGCCATTTTGTTTTCCGTTGGCGTACGTCAATTGTTTTACAATAATTTAAAACTACGTTCTTCCTGTATACACCTCAGAAGTTTCAAGTCAATTCCTGCAGTGACAAAACTTTTAGATTTTTTTTTAGTCGCTTGATGCATTTTTTCAATATTCTCAATTTCAGTTTTAAGTGCTGCCGTTTTGTTTTCAGTTAGCGTACGTCGATTGTTTTATTACATTTTAAAGGTACGTTCTTTGTGTATCTATCTAAGAAGTTTCAAGTCAATTCCTATACTGATAAAACTTGTAGAATTATTTTAGTCGCTTGATGCATTTCTATAAATTGTTCAAGTTTCGGTTGAGGGTGCTGTCATTTTGTTTTCCGTTAGCGTACGTCAATTGTTTTACAATAGTTTAAAACTACGCCCTTCCTGTATACACCTTAGAAGTTTCAAGTCAATTCCTGCAGTGACAAAACTTTTAGATTTTTTTTTAGTTGCTTGATGCATTTTTTCAATATTCTTAATTTCAGTTTTAAGTGCTGCCGTGTTGTTTTCAGTTAGCGTAAGTCGATTGTTTTATTACATTTTAAAGGTGCGTTCTTTGTGTATCTATCTAGGAAGTTTCAAGTCAATTCCTATACTGATAAAACTTGTAGAATAATTTTAGTCGCTTGATGCATTTCTATAAATTTTTCAAGTTTCGGTTGAGGGTGCTGCCATTTTGTTTTCCGTTAGCGTACGTCAATTGTTTTACAATAATTTAAAACTACGTCCTTCCTGTATACACCTCAGAAGTTTCAAGTCAATTCCTGCAGTGACAAAACTTTTAGATTTTTTTTTTTTTAGTCGCTTGATGCATTTTTTCAATATTCTCAATTTCAGTTTTAAGTTGTGCCGTTTTGTTTTCAGTTAGCGTACGTCGATTGTTTTATTACATTTTAAAGGTGCGTTCTTTCTGTATCTATCTAAGAAGTTTCAAGTAAATTCCTGTACTGATAAAACTTGTAGAATAATTTTAGTCGCTTGATGCATTTCTATAAATTTTTCAAGTTTCGGTTGAGGGTGCTGCCATTTTGTTTTCCGTTAGCGTACGTCAATTGTTTTACAATAATTTAAAACTATGTTCTTCCTGTATACACCTCAGAAGTTTCAAGTCAATTACTGCAGTGGTAAAACTTTTAGATTTTTTTTTAGTCGCTTGATGCATTTTTTCAATATTCTCAATTTCAGTTTTAAGTTCTGCCGTTTTGTTTTCCGTTAGCGTATGTCGATTGTTTTATTACGTTTTGAAGGTACGTTCTTTGTGTATCTATCTAAGAAGTTTCAAGTCAATTCCTATACTGATAAAACTTGTAGAATTATTTTAGTCGCTTGATGCATTTCTATAAATTTTTCAAGTTTCGGTTGAGGGTGCTGCCATTTTGTTTTCCGTTGGCGTACGTCAATTGTTTTACAATAATTTAAAACTACATCCTTCCTGTATACACCTTAGAAGTTTCAAGTCAATTCCTGCAGTGACAAAACTTTTAGATTTTTTTTTTTAGTCGCTTGATGCATTTTTTCAATATTTTCAATTTCCGTTTTATGTGCTGCCGTTTTGTTTTCCGTTAGAGTACATCGATTGTTTTATTATGTTTTAAAGCTATTTTCTTCTTCTATCTATCTTAGAAGTTTCAATTCAATTCCTGTAGTAATATGACTTTTATCATTGTTTTAGTCGTTAAGTGCATTTTGTTTAATATTTGTAATTAATGTTTTAAGAGCTGCTGTTTTGTTTTCCGTTAATATAAGTTGATTGTTTTACAACATTTTAAAGCTACGTTCTTCCCCTATGCGTACAAGATATTTCAAGTCAATTCCTATAGTAAGAAAATATTTAGAATTTTTTAAGTCGCTCGATGCACGTTTACAAATTTTTCCAATTTCAGTGCTGTCGTTTGATTTCCGCTAGTATACGTCAATTGTTTTATAATGTGCTAAAGCTACATTCTTTTTCTATGCACTTAAAAAGTTTCAATTCAGTTCCTGTAATGATGAAACTTTTAGAATTTTTTTAATCGCTTGATGCATTTTTTTCAATTTTTTCAATTTCAGTTTAAAGGTTTCCACAAGCGTAGCTCGATTATTTTATAATGTATTAAAGTTACGTTCTTCCTATATGTGCTTCAACAGTTTCAAGTCAATTCCTGTAGTAATTAAACATTAAAAAAAATAGTCGCTTGATGCATTTTTTTCAATTTTATCAATTTCAGTTCTAAGTGCTGCGCTTTTTGTTTGAGATTAGCCTACGTCGATTGTTTTACACCATTTTAAAGCTACGTTCTTCTTGTTTCAAGAAGTTTCAAATTAATTCCTAGCGTGATAAAACTTCTAGAATTTTTTTAGTTGCTAGATGAACTTTTTACAATTTTTTCAATTTCACTTTTAAGTGTTACAGTTTTGATTTTTGCCGATTATTTTACAAAATTTTAAAGATACATTCTTCCTCTATATATCTAAGAAGTTTCAAGTCAATTCCTGTAGTAAACATATTAATTGATGAGGCCGTTATTTGTTGAAAATTAATATCACTTGTTAAGTATTAAAGTAAAAACACTTTTTTAATTTTCAAAACTTTTATTTGTTGGAATTACACGCAACAAATAAAAGTTTTGAAAATTAAAAAAGTGTTTTTACTTTAATACTTAACAATTCCTGTAGTGATAAAATTTTTAGAATTATTTTAGAAGCTTGATGCATTTTTGCAATTCTTCCAATTTCAGTTTTGTGTGCAGACGTTATGTACGTCAATTGTTTGATAAAATAATTAAGCTACGTTCTTCCTCTATGTACTTAAGAAGTACAATTCTTCAAATGTCAGAAAAGTTTTTAGTGTCGTCGAAAAACTAGACCTTCCAACAGAAATTTTTGATAATTTATTTATTTATACATCTTTGGACTCCTTTCTTAAAAAATTATATATACAACAAATTAATTAAAAAAAAAAACGTACTTTAAATTTTGGGCGAAAGAAGCAAGGACGAAGTTCATAATTACAAAGTGTTTTTCCACTCAAACCCTTCATTTTCTATGATGTTAAGAGGATATGTGCTCTTGCACTTCCGGATTAATTTATAAATGCTTCTATTTACTTTTTTTGTCTCTTTTTAGTAGAGATTTTTAAAAGAGAGTTTCAAAATTTTAAAGATCAGGTGGAAGACCACTGGTATTAAAGGTGAAACTCAGCGTTTCAACTGCAGCTATAAAAGTTGAAAAAAGAACAGAATCTAATAATCCTAGTTAAAGAGGAAGAAGAATTCCATAGAGCACATAAACACAAAGTACATTCAACTGTACAAACAGATAAAAATATAGCTGAAGAATTGTTGAATACAGAAAAATTGCGAAACCAACAATTTTTAATGCTGAAAGAATTTTTTTCCATGAAGAACGAATATGATCAAAACTCAGAAGTTTGGTAGATTCAATAGTTTTAACGTTGATATCCAGAGTTTTCTCAAAGGTCAGATTTTTTTATGATAAATTAACTTTAAAATTCTCTACAATCTCGGAGTCTTCAATGTTAGAAGATATCTTTTTCCGACTTTAAATATTTTATCTTGTTACAAATAAAATATCGAAGAAAGGATTTTTAAGCGTTTCAATCAAGTAATTCCGTGTAATTCTGATAGTTTGAACATTTCTACAGAAGTTCTCCAGAGTTTTTTAAACTTAAATCATATTGTAAAAGGTGGATAAATGTTTTCATCATTATTTCATGTAGATTTTATATTAACAACTTAATTTTTGTGACGTTATTAGTTAGTTGGTATCAGGTAAAATGTGTAAAACAATTTATAGGTATGATTAGTTTTGGTGTGTGGTATTATACATTTTGGCGTGGTTCTTTAACATGCATGTCCGCACCGATAGTCGTACATAAGAGTAATAAAGATGAGAGTTAACGAGCATTAAAACTTGGCCATTAGCGTTGTCCGTTTATCGTCCCTCGTACTCACCCCCCTCTTTCCCGCATCCCACCAACCCTTGACTAACGCAAGACAAGCCGCAAAATTAAAATTTCGAAGGGGGTGGAAAGTACCAATTCTGGTGGTTATAAAAGGGATGACCCTTTAACTACACCCCGCACCCCTCCTCCGAACGGACGTTCGTTAAGAGTTATCGTTTCTAATGGGATCGAGACTCAATTATTGGAAAAATTGTAATTACAATGGTGGAACTGATCGGACGTCGGCGGACGTCAGTAGCGTGTCTGTACGTAGTATATCACGTAGTGTAGCAAGATGGCGTCACGTCATTGGGACTCCTCCTGGTCATATAAATCACTCGAAAACCTGTAATCACCCGCCATAAATATGATCCACAGCTGCGGCCGCGCTGATTGATTTCCCTTCTGATTGAAACAATCGGCACAGACACGACAGTTTCGCACTTCGATTTCCATAAATACCACCATCCGTAATCCATTTACCCCAGTTTATACCCAAACTAACCGCACAAATACTAATGATCATAATAGTAGCAATTATTATTACGAAACACTATTAGATTCCATTTCAAATATCAATTTTTTTTTTTGAAATCGCTTATGTTGGCATTTGTAAAAGATCGCTCTGAGGCGTTATTACCGTGTGAATAACAATAATTATTACACTTTTAAATATCCCGCCCCTCGCAGTAAATCATAAATCAATTGATTTATTTGCATCGGAGCGGAGCGAGAGAAGAGAAGTATACTACAGCAGAAGAAGAAAAAAAATTGTACACGGCACAATAAATAATGATGTAGATCAATCCCCACCCACCGAAAGAAATGTAACTGCTACACAAGGCAAAGCGATTTCTTGGAATGATAGAAACGGATTATGATTTATTTGTGCCGTAAATTATATCTAAACTTTCACATTTCCACGTTATAAATTACGCTTAATAATTCATTTCGAACGGATTTAATATTAATTTAATTTCGTTCAGGGCCGGAGGAATCACGTCCTATCACGGAATCGTCTTAATTAACGCACAAACTCGAGCAGTTTACGTAAGGATCATTATTATTTGTATTGACCAGAAATTAATTTGCATCCTATTCAAAAAAATCCAATTATTAATGTAACAACTTGTTAAAGAAGAAAGAGATCGAAATGTTAATTGGGTTACCGCAAGGATCGATACTTAGGCCTGTTAACAGTGGCGTATTCAGGGGGGGGGGGGGTAATTGGGTAATTACCCCCCCTAAGAATTATTTATTCGCTTATTTTGTTTATTCTTAAAAATTACTTATATTTCAAACAAACAAGTTAACTGTTGGTAATTCTAGTCAGCGATCTATGACAGTGCATTTTTCCATGTACACAAATTAAAATTATCTGCGCAAGCACCGTTAGAAAAGTGATGACTTCCTTTGCACGGGGGGTTCCCCTTTCTAATAATACCCGACATATATTGATACTATTCGCCTCTTTGGTATCGTAAATCGTTACATTGTTTTACATTAAAAGAGCGCGATTCACATTTCTTAGTTTAATTTATAATATTTCTTGTCTTACATGGTTTAAATGTAAAAGATAGAAACCGAAACTGTTTACACGCCGCATGTAAATCCTAAATTTTTAGTGATTGCTGATAAATTACTAATTTATTATAATTCGATCAATTATACATAAGGTATTTTTTTGAAGGAATAATATATGCATTCTTTTAAATTAATTTATTCCTGATTTTTGTTGTAATTAAATTAGTAAATGAAAATTGATAATCTACGTTGGATTCATTTGTTCAGAAAATTAAAAAAACACGATTTTTCAACAAATAAAGATCGATCTATGTCAACAGTCAATTTAAATCATCCATCTACATCTTCATTGACATTTAGCAGTAGAAATCTTCACTAGGTTGTTCCCATCATGAGAAAAAGAAGCATACAACATGTACATATAGTAATGTTGAAATTTACATTCATATAGTTAAATTTAGTAATGTTAATGAAATTGAGAAATTTCGAATTTTAAATTGTAAAAGATACTTTTGTTTTACCCTATTCTGTACATAAAAAGGAGGAAGGATATTAAATATGACTTGTCTGGAAAACATTTTAGACAATTTAATTAGTTAATCTTTTCTAATCATTTAAACAGATTATTTTGCAAATATTGCTTCTTTTTACAAAATTTGGTGGGTTGCACCAACAAGTGCCATTGCAAAAATAAGTATCTCAGACAGTATCTCAATATTTTAAATTATCAGGTAAAAATGTTGTGTTATAAAAATATTACCATAAAAATTCAATTGTTTATGCGAAATTGTTTTATAAAATCACGAGATATAAGAAATAAATTAAATATGGAAAGACTTTGACAAATTGAAGAAAATAGACATAGATTAAAACCAATAATCAAAAGTATCATATTTAGGGGAAACAAAATATTCCCTTACGAGATCATCGTGCTGCTGGTTCTCTCTTAAATACAAAATCTATTACAAACGAGGGCAATTTTTGTGAAATTCTACATTTCGAATTGCATCTGGTGACAACTTTAAAAAATCATTTGGAAAACCATTAAACATATTTCACAAATGCCTCTTGAAATACAGTGACTTTGAGTAAATAGAACAAATAAAATGAATCTTGCTCTAATAACTTTATAAATAACACTATTGATGTTTTATCCAACAAGGGGAAAAATACTGCCACATCTTTTAAACAATTTATAATAATGCAGTCAATATTTTAAACGAATTACAAATTTAAATGACAAAACCGCGAATTACCAAATGCCAGAGGAATACACCCAGCAGATTATTTTTATTTATCTTTTTCCCTTTTATCCATTATGGGTGTCAGACTTATTTTCTACAATATGTCTCAGTTAATTTCGTTTACACTTCTTTACCACTGTTGCGTAGCTTGTGCTATTTTCTTATTTCTTTCCATTCTATTCCTTTTCTTTCCGCTGCTTGATGCTTGATGTACTTGCTCGTTCCAACCCTTGATCTTCCTAATTCCCTCTATCTTTCTTAGGTATCTCATTTCCATTGTATTGGTTTTTTTGTTATTACTCTTTGTGGTTACTCACGATTCACTACTATAGTCCATCCGTTGGATCTTCCGTCCTACGTCAGAAACTATCGCTTCAAAAAACGACGAAAGTTTTACAGCGCGTTCTTTTTCTAACGCATTTGGTTTACTTTATCAGACTGAATGTTTTTGTGTCGTTTCTCGAAGCGATATTTTGTGACGTAGGACGGAAGATCCAACGGATGGACTATATATAGCAGTTAATGTTTTTTATATACTTCTGTTTTTATTGTTTTTGTAATCTCTTTTTTCTCTAAGAATGTTTTCTTTATTGTGTTGCAGATCATTCCTGCTTTGCCTAGTTTTTCATCTTTTTCTGATTCTATCTTCCCTGTTTCCTCTAGTGTTGATCCCAGGTATTTAACCCTATTTTGTAATTGCTCTCTTTTGATGATATTATATTTATCTTTTCCAGCACTTTTTTGAATATTTCCAGGTTTTCTTCTGAATCTGCTATTAATGTTATGTCGTTGGCAAACATTAATACATATTTGCATTTTTAATAGTTTTTAATATTTCTATACCCTATCTTTGTGCTTTCGGCTCTTTGTTTGCTATTTCTTATTGCTTCGTCATTAAGTGATGCAAATAGGAACGGGGTTAATATACATCCTTGTCTCAGTCCTGTTTTGGTCTTGAACTCCTCTGATTATTTATTTCCTATTCTTACTTTATTTTTGTTATTTCTTTATTATATTTATAATGCTTTTTTTATCCTTCTTGTCTCGAGTATATGCCATATGTCCTCTCTTCTTACCCTGTAATACGCTTTTTTAGGTTGATGAAGCATATGTGTAAATCTTTTCCCTTTTTTAATCATCTTTTCTGTTAATTGTCTCATTATGTATATTAAATCTTGTTTGCTTCTAATTTTTTATATCCGTGTTGTTCTTCTCCCAGCTGTTGATCTAATTTTCCTCTTATTCTTGCTTCTATTAACCTAGTAAAAATTTTCCCTGGTTTGATTGTGAGTGTAATACCTCTGTAGTTATCATATATTTTTGTGTCTCCTTTTTGTGTATGGATATTATAATTCCCTTGTTCCATTCCTCGGGTATCTTGTGATTTTTGATAATGTCATTTACAATTTCCAAGAATTCTTCCTTCCCCTTTCCCCATATATTTCATTATTTCGGCTGTGATGTCATCTATACCTGGAGATTTTCCTAGTTTTATTTTTTTGATAGCTGCCTCCAGTTCTTCGATTCTTAGTTCGTTGATTCCTCCATTTGTTTCACCTTCTATATCTCCGTGCTGGTCTGTTTTGGTTATTTCATTAAAGAATTATTTCCATCTTTCTAATATCTTCTTTTCTTCTGTTATTATATTTACGTTTTTATCTTTTATACTTGGCTGGGTTAATGTATTTTAATTGCTCATTTGTTTAATAGTGAACGTTTCTTTCAGTTTCTTAACGAACTGCTCCCAGGATTGCTTTTTTGCTATCTTGAATTTTTGTTCCACATTTTTATTTCCTATTATATATCTTCTATAATCTTATTCTTTCCTTGTTTCCTTGTTTAAGTTTTCCAATTCTCTTCTTTTGTTTTTACAAATTGTTTTACCTCTTCTGACTATCACCTGTTTTTCTTCCTCCGTTTGTTTGATATAGTGATTGTTTCACATCTTTCTTGGGCTGCTTCACTTATGATTTCTTTGATCTTTTTCTTTTCTCCTTCTATTTTGTCTTTTTCTCTATTTTTGATTGGTATTCATTCCTAGTTTCTTTCTTTTCAATTTTTGGCTTTATGTGTTTTTTTATTATTGTTTTCGACTTCGTATACTTCAAGTTTTCAGCTTCTGTGTTAAATTATATTTTTACCAAGTAGTGGTCGCTCCCTATTTCAGCTTGTCTTATTACTTTAACATCTTTCACCTTTTCCATTCTTCTGCGTCTATTAAGGAGTAGTCTTTTATTTCTCTTTTCTTAGTCTTACTTCTCTAGTGTGTTTATGTATGTATTTGAATTTTGTGTTTGTCACAATGAGGTTGTTTGCTATACATAATTCTATAATTGTTTTTCCATTTTCGTTTCTGTTCTCATCTCCATACTTTCCCCTGTATATTTTTTGCTCCCTCTCTTCTTTTAGTTCTTTTTCATTTCTCTCATGGAGTCTTTAAACATGCTCTTTAATTCCTCCATTATCACATCGTTCTTAGATATATTTAGATTTTCCTTCTCCGTGAGTTTTTTTTTTCTGTTTTCATCTTCCTTTGTTTTATTTTTGTATCCTGTTGTTTTGACAACGTTTTGTTTTACTGCTTCGTTTTTCTATCTTTTTCTATTCTCCATTGCTCATTTGGAATCCTTGGAATCCATAATTAGGGCTGTCGATATCTCTTTCTCTTTTTGTACTCATTTGTTTCTTTATTTCCCACTTCCTTTTAGTTTTATATATTTTAACACTACTTATTTATTTTTTTATGGACTTTTGCATGTACGTGGTTCGCTGTTTTAAGTTCCTCTGAACTGAACAGAGGATTATTATCGAATTAATATATATTTACCTCTCCTGAATAATATTATTACAGATCTGCAATACAGATTTAATAAAGACACGATGAATTTGTTCAAATTTAACACAACAATACCTAGTGTTTTATTGATAACAAACTGGCGAAGATTTAGGTGTCACTTCAAAATCTGTTGCAACATATTTAAATAAAATTTTACCTGAAAACGTAACATGTGCAATAGCAATTAAGTCTGAATTGGCATTTTGGAAATTACAATGGCAAAAGAAAAAGAAAATCAAAGAACAATTACCAGAAAATGCTTTAGATGTATACAGAAAATATGACCCGAATATTTACTGAACATAAAAATAATTTTACAAATATTATGTACTCTTCCTGTTAGCGTTGCTTCTGCAGAAAGAAGTTTTTCTGCACTGAAAAGATTCAAATGGTGGCTGCGAGCCACTATGTCTCAAAAAAGTCTAACCGAGTTAGCTGTATTACATGGATATATGGATATTAATATTGACAATATTATTAAAAAGCAAAGAAAATTGTTTTTTTAAAATATTTAGTTACAAAAATCTGTTTCAAATTTTACAAAATATATTATTATGATTTTATATGTGCTATATTTATTTCGGGTGTGATATTATTTTTTTTATATTTAAAAATAATAGAATTATATTTTATTTATTTATGGAATAAAAAAATATTTTCATTTTTTCAAATTACCCCCCCTAAGCCAGTTGACTGGAAACGCCCTTGCCTGTTAATTGAAAGATTACTTATTATTAAACATGCCATCTTAAAAAAAATCTTCTAGAAGGAATGAATTTATTTGAAAAATGGATAATTTTTATGGTTTACCTATTTTTCCAGTATATTATATGTTTGTTGTGCTTGATGAAACTCTCCAGGGGAAGTATTTTCACTTACTATATTTTTACCACTAACAATTCATGTTTATCATGAATTACCACTTAGTAACTTATGATAAAAGTATTTTCCTTCATCAAATTTCCATTGTTTGAGAATGTGCCTTAAAACCAAAGAGAATCAACAATATTCTGGACCAAACCTTCGTTATCATCAAAGATAAATATATAAATTATTAATAGTTTATCAAATTATTCAATAAAAATTGATATATTTAAAGATACAAGTATTAACACCAGTAGTGAATTTGTAGTATATTTTTTTGTAGGCTTAGAGACCCAAATGGCGAAATTTCTCGTCTCCTTATTTATATCCGTCCTTTGTGTCTGTGGTGGCGGCGGCGATACGAAACGATTAAAATACAATCATCGGAATAAATGAGGACAAAAAGCACCTAAATGGAGTGTGCGTGTGTATGTATGGTGGAGCCATGAACCATCCATCAGCGCCACACCACCTGACCGGGCTTGATCATACAAATTGCCTCATTTCGGCCCGAACAACACTCCTGCAAGACGGACAGACATTTCTGACATATTTATGGCACTGCTCGGACTGCTGACTTATTCTTTTGCTTACTCCCCGTCGTCCCTCTTGTTCGCCTCGTTCGCTTCACGGTGCGCAGCATTGGGGAGACGATGGGAGGATTTTGAGAACGTATAGATTATTCGTAATTACATACTCGTACAGATAAAGAAATGAAAATGATCACAAAGTATCAATAATAGCTATAAAATACGTATCGAATTTATTTTACTATTAATTGTCTGAATAAAAAAGTTGAAAATTGAAATTCCAAAAATATTTAAAGAAAACGTTGATTACCTAGAACATTTTTTTTCTATCTGATCAAACAACAAAGTAAACGGAAATGGCAAAATGCCTCAAAGAAGCGCAAATAGAATGTATGATAGGAAATAAATAGTTTTGATTTAAATAGATAAGAATTGGATTACACCAAATCATTGAAGGGATAGTTGGACAACATTGAGAATAAGTGTTAAGGACGGTATCTTCGGCAAAAATTAAAAAAAAAGTATTTTAAAATTTGTAGGATTTGGATTATATAAAACATGATAAAAGATATTATAATGAAGAGGTGATAATGGACAGACATGAGGCACCCCCTTGTTATAGTGGGTATGGTTTGGAAATGGTTTGTCTCGTTCCAAATTGATAGAGTCTGTTGTGTACGAGAATTATTAAATGACGTGGAGTATTTACAACACTTATATAGGTGACCAATATATGAAGACTAACACCAACTAATAAAATTATTGTATTGACCTTCAAAATGATTGATGATTTGTATATTAGGGTTTAAAATTGATTTTTAGGCGAGGAAGTCAAACTGGAACTCAAGAATGTGTTTGTTGGATGACTTAAAGAGTTTCTGTTTAATCAATATTAAAAAAAATGTCTCTTAAAATATATCAAGACATTCAATCATTCATGAAGACAAACAGTGAAGTCAAACGCAGCTTCCAAAATCCAAAAGCTATACAAAGGCAAGAAAAAGAAAGCCTGTAAACAAATTACATAAGGCTCTGCAAAGTGCTGTACTTTAAAAATGTGTGCCAATCGAATATTCAAACCAACTGTCTTCTGCCCCAGCCGAGAACTTAATGGATTCAGTGAAAATAAATTAGACTGCCGTTTAAACAAAATGGCCAACACTGCCCCAAGAAAAAATCGCTTAAAATACAATTCCATTAAGAAGTATGTTCCTGGATGTTATGTACTTTAACCTACAGTCCCTCAAGTTTAAATTAACACCGAAGTTTATGAAAATTAAGTCCAACAACAAATCAATAGAAGCAAAACGCGCTATAACAAAAGCACATACATATTGGATGAAATTCGAAAATAGAAAATGATACTTTAGACGTTTTTATCTCACAAAACGATTAGACAACATTTCTCTTGATTGTTTTCTGTCAGCAGATTGCTTCACCAACGGTACATGACCCGAAAGAAAACGCTGGAAAACATTAAAGAAACGCAACACAAAAATTTTCACAGAAGAGTATTACCATCCATATATGTAACCCAAATTGGAAAAACTTTTCAAACACAACGTTCAGCGAAGAGGAGATCAAGCTGATGGAACAAGGACTAAAATACTCACCTGCAGCTAGTAATCTTAAGAATAACTTTGAAGAATTAGCACTGGAAACAGAAATCGCAATAAGCAGAGGAGGTATAACGGAGAAAGTAGACAAAATTCCTTTGTCAAACATAATAATCAGAGACCATCGGAAATCGTCGAAACTGAAACCAATCAGAAATAGGGAAGAACAAACTATTAAACAAATAAAACGGAAGTGCAAGGACCACAATCTCATAATATCTAAAGCAGACAAAGAAAATACAATTACAATACTCGACAGAAAGGAATACGTAGACAAGGTACAAATGTTTATTACGGAGAACAATTTTAAAGAAATCAAAAAGACCCTACGATAAAATTTCAAAAACAAAGCTTCAAGTATTCTGCAGTGGTATGCCCTATTTTGTCTTGCTCTGCCCTGTTCTACTCTGCTCTGCTCTCCTCTCATCTAACCTGACAGCTATTTTGTTCTATTTTCTACAGTGTTATGCTGCTGTTCTGTTCTGTTCTGTACTATCCTGCTCTGTCTACTCTTCTTTTCTCTTCTCTGCACTTTTTTTATGTTTTGCTATGTTCTGCTTTGTTGTTCTATTCTCTACTGTTCTATCCTGCTGTTCTGTTATGAGTCGATGATGCTCTGTCCTGTTCTACTCTGCTCTGCTCTACTCTAGTCTGCTCTGATCTGTTCTGCTCTGACCTGCTCTGTTGTTCTGTTCTTTAATATTAAATCCTGCTAAGCCCTGCTCTAACCGAATCTGTCTTGCTCTCCCCTGATCCTTTCTGCACTCTCCTGCTCTGTTCGTTTTGTTTTACTCTGTTCTGCTTTATTGTTATTTACTATCAGCTCTGCTCTGTTGTATTCTATTTTTTTTTGTTCTCTGCTGCATGTTCAGTCCTGCTCTGTCATGCTCTATTTTTCAGTTCTCTACTATTCCATCCTTCTGTTCTGATATGTTTTATTTCGTTTTGTTCTGTACTGTTGTGTCCTATTTTGTCTTGCACTATCCTGTTCTACTCTGCTCTGCTCTCCTCTGTCCTGATCTGTCCTGCTCTAATGTTTTTTTCTGTTCTGTTATGTTTTGTTTAGTTCTATTCTGTACTGATCTGCTGTGTCTACTCTGCTTTGCTTTAATCTGATCTTATTTTCTCTGCTCTTCTCTGCTTTCCTCTATTCTGCTCTGTAGTATTATCTGATTTTGAAATGAGACACTTGTTTGCTTTTATATTGGTACATTCAGTTTCCTGAAACGTGTTTCGGTCAAAGACGACCATTCTCAAATGAATTACAAAATTTACTTTGGTAATCCATACTTACACTAAATTGAAAAATTCACTAAAACATAGTGAATTTTTCAATTCACTGTGAGAACAGTTTTTACTGTATTTCTTTTTCACCTTCAGTTAATGTTGAAGATCTGTAGAAGTATATCAGAAAGAGAGAAGTCTCTTCTCGTCTCTCCTTCACTTTCTATAGAAGTTTAAACCAAAAATTGATGTGAGAGAGAGAAAGAGTGCAAGAGAAAGCGATAGAGACAAATAAAGTGAAACAGAGAAAACAGTGAGAGAGAGAAAGAATGAAACGATTCTACAAGTCATTCCCTTTCATTTTTGTCGAAAGTTGAAGACCTGTAGAATTGGACTGCAAAGAGAGGAAACTACTTCTAAAAGTCTTCTTCCTCTACTTTCTTTAGAAGGATAAATCAAAAATACATAAGGGAGAGAAAGAATAGAAGAGAGATGCAGTTGAAGAAAGAAATAGAATAATAGAATAGAATAGAATAAGGAAAATGAAGGATGAAAAAGAGATGAAGTAAAAGAATGAAATAGAAGTGCTTCTACAAGCCTTCCTCTTTCATTTCAATTGGAATCAGATGATAATTAGAAGATCTGCCAAAGCAAATCACCAAAAGTGAAAGAAAACTACTTCTGCAAGTTCGTCTTTTTTGACAAACAAACGCAAATGTTCTCAGAAAGAGAAAAAACACTGCTTCGGCAAGTCTTTATTTTCAAATTTCGCTGAAACAAGTTTTAAGACTATTGAAAACAAATCAAAGAGAGAGAGTAAGAAAGAAATGCTTCTTCAAGTCCACTTTCAATTTCATTAGAACAATAAACCTAAAAAGATCTACAGCATATCGAGAGTGAATGAAATAGCGATAAAACTGCTTCTACAAGCTTCCTAGGTTTTAGTGCAGTGCTTTGACAATAGATGGTACCACTATGGAATTGATGGGTTACCTGAAGAGTTAAATACTCCAGAGTAGCATTTAACTAGTTTCTCTGTTGAAAATCTAGATCCACCGTAATCCGATAGGTGGCGCTTCTCCTTTCATGGACCACATAGGACGACTGGATCCCCTCAAATCTTAACGATCCATCGCTTGAGATTCGACTAGTCACAACAACAGCCATCGCAGAAGAGTGGTTTTAGACCGCAGGAGCCTGACATTACCTTACTACAGGGGTATTTCATGATGGATTTCGTCTCCTCTTATCGAAAAAAAAAACTTTTCCCTGTCTCAAAGTTCGCCACGCTGTTGAGATCCAAAAATAATAAAAAAAAACTGTATTATTTCTGTGAGAAAACTTTCATGATCTTTCTATACATGATTTAGTTTCCACTTTCTTCACATTAAATTTGAAATATTAATAACCGTACTTGTTTTATTAATTATCTTCACGTAACTCACAAATAAACCAACAGAAATATTTCAACTTGATTAAAGCAACTCTAATTATTTAAACAAATTTTGTCTGCTCTGTTATGCTCTACTTTATTCTGTTCTCTACTGTTTTATTCTGCTGTTCTTTAATGTTTTAATTAGTTCTGATGCGTCCTACTCTGTGTTGCTCTGTTATGTTCTACCCTGCTCTGCTCTAGTCTGCTCTCCTCTATTCTACTCTGTTCTGTTCTACTCTACTCTGCTCTACTCTCATATGCTTTCAGCTGTTCTCTGCTCTGTTATATTCTATTTTTTAACTCTACTATCTGCTCAGTTCTGCTCTGTCATGCTCTATTTTGTTCTGTCCTTTACTATTATATCTTGCTGCTCTGTTATGTTTTATTTTGTTTTGTGGTGTTCTCTCCTACTTTGTCTTGTTCTGCCCTGTTCTACTTCTTTCAACTTTGCTACTATCTGTTCTGCTTTGACCTGCTCTGATGTTTTTGTTTTCTACACTGTCATGTTGTGTTTTATTCTGTTATCTATAGTTATATCGAACTTATTGATAAGGCACTTAGTTTTAATATCTAAATTATATCCAATTACTAATATGTGGTGAAAATCACCCACTTATTATTAATTAGATATACAATTATATCCTGCTGTTCTGTTTTGTTTGGTTCTATTCTGTACAGTCCTGTCCTGCTCTGTCTACTCGGCTCTACTCTGCACTTCTCTTCTTTGCTCTGCTCTCCTCTATTCTGCTCTGTTTTGCTGTGATGCTTTGTTGATCTGTTCTCTACTGTTCTATTCTTCTCCGTCCTGATTTATTATGCTCTATTTTATTCTGTTCTCTAATGTTCTATTTTGCTGTTCTGTAATGTTGTTGATTGGTTCTGATGTGTCCTACTCTGTTTTGCTCTGTCCTTTTCTACTATGCTCTGCTCTCCTCTATTCTACTCGGTTCTGTTCTGCTCTATCCTGCTCTGTTGTTCTGTTCTCTACTCTTCAACCCACTATGTCCTGCTCTGTCCTGATCTGTCTTGTTCTCCCCTGCTCCCTTCTGCACTCTGCTGCTCTGTTCTGTTCTACTCCTATCTGCTCTCAGCTCAACTCTGCTCTGTTATGATCTATTTTTCTTTTTTTCCCTACTGCCTGCTCTGTCATGCTCTATTTTGTTCTGCTTCCTACTATTATATCCTGCTGTTCTGTTATGTTTTTGCTGTGTCCTACTGTATAAATTTCTGTTCGGTTCTGTCCTGATTTGTTCTGTTTTCATGCTTTTTTCTACTATTCCTGCTCTGTTTTATTCTGTTTTCTACTGTTCTATCTTGATGTTACATTATATTTTGTTTGGTTCTATTTTGTATTATTCTCACCTTCTCTGTCTACTCTGCTATGCTCTGCTCTACTTTCATCTATTCTGCTCTGTTCTGTCTTGCAGTTCTCTTTTGTACTATTTCGTTCTATATTTATCCTGCTTTGTCTACTCTGCTAAGCTCTGCTCTCATCTATTCTGCTCTGTTCTGTTCTGTTTTGTTATTTTTTGAACAGTTCTTACTCTGTCTTGTTCTGCCCTCCTTCTAGTCTGCTCTCCTCTATTCTGTTCTGTTCTGTTTCTGATCTCCTTTGTTCTTTTATCTAATTCTCAATCCTGCTATAACCTGCTCTGTCCTGATCTGTCTTGCCGTGTTTCCTTCTGCACTCTTCAGCTCTCTTCTATTCTAATCTGCTCCGCTCTACTCTCATCTGCTCTGAGCTCTGCTCTGCTCTGTTATGTTCTATTTTTCTTTTGATCTCTACTATCTGCTCAGTCCTGCTCAGTCATTCCCTATTTTGTTTGTTCTCTCTCATTCTATCCTGCTGTTCTGTTATTTTTATTTTGTTCTGTTCTGTACTGTTGTGTCTTACTTTGTCTTGCTCTGTCCTGTTCTGCTCTGCTCTCAGCTCCGCTCTGCTTTCTTACTTTCTATTTTGTTTTGTACTCTATTGCACTATCCTACTCTCCTCTATTTTGCTTTGTTTTGTTCTGCTCTTTCATAAACTGTCCTGCTCTGTTGTAACGTTTTCTGATATTCTATCCTGCTATGTCCTGCTCTGTCCTTCTTTGTCTTGCACTATCCTGTTCTACTCTGCTTTGCTCTGTTCTGACACGCTTTTTTTTGTTCTATTTTTTACTATTCTATCTTGCTGTTCTGTTTTGTTTGTTTCTATTCTGTACTGTTCTATCCTGCTCTGCTCTGCTCTACTCTCCTCTCCTCTCTACTATGCTTTCCTCTATTCTGATCTGTTCTGTTCTGTTCTGCTGTTCTATTGTGTAATATTTTGTTTCGTTCTCTACTGTTCTATACTGCTTTGTTCTGTTTTCTACATTTCTAGCCAGATGTTCTATTATTATTTGTTTGGTTCTATTCTGTACTGTTCTGTCTTGCTCTTCTTTACTCTACACTTCTCTTCTCTGCTCTGTTCTGCTTTCCCCTTTTATGTTCTGTTCTGCTATGTCCTACTCTGCTGTTTTGTTCTCTACTGTTATATTCTGCTCTGTCCTGATTTGTCATGCTGTTTTATTCTGTTTTCTACAATTCAATATTGCTGTTCTGTTATGTTTTATTTGTTTCTATTCTAAACTGTTCTGTCCTGCTCTGTTCTGCTCTGTATACTCTGCTCTGATCTATTCGGCACTTCTCTTCTTTGCTCTGCTCTGCTTTCCTCTATTTTGATCTGTTCTGTTATGTTCTGCTTTGTCCTGCTCTGTTCTATCCTGTTGTTCTGTTGTGTAATATTTTGTTTCTTTCTGTACTGTTCTTTGCTCTGCTCTAATATGTTTTCCTCTGTACTATTCGGTAGTTCTGTTCTCCACTGTTCTATCCTATGTCCTGCTCTGCCCTGATCTGTCTATCATGTTGTTCTGTTATGTTTTGTTTGGTTTTATTCTGTTTGTTCTGTCGTTCTGTTTTCTACTATTCTATCCTGCTGTTCTCTTATGTTTAATTTTACTCTGTCGTGTTCTACTCTGTACTCCTCTGTTCTCCTCTATTCAACTCCGTTCTGTTCTGCTCAGTTCTTTATTGTTTGTTAAAGAAGTCAAAAATTTTCATTCGAAAAATAAAATTAACAATTATTGTTTGCTATGTTTTATTTATGTACAAAGTTTATTATTTTATGTAATATATTAAACTGCTTCTTTTTAGAAAATTTTCACTTGCTTTTGATTTAATTTTTTTTTGATAAAAACCCGGCTTAATTATTGAATTTATTTTTGATTATTTTTAGTTTTCAAAATTTCAATTGTTTCTTTAAAACTTCGATTTTGTGGAATATATAAACTGATTTCACATGAATTTTAAACCGATTTTTAAATATTTAAATATTTTTGTAATTAGAATAAACCGAAATACGAAAGACCTGAGGAAGCAGATTAGACAAAGCGAAAGGAAAAGAAGACATAGAAGGAAAGAAAGAAAAAGAAAATAAGGGAGCGAGAAACATAAAAAAAACTGTTTCTACAAGTTTTACAACTCTAAGAACAAATCAAAATGTTGAACAATCGCAGAAACATATCAGAAAGAACGAAAGGGTTTCTACATTTCATTCTCTTAAATTTTCGGATAAACATAAACTTGTAAGACCTCAAGAAGGAAATCAGAGAGAGAGAGAGAGAGAGAGAGAGAATAGTTTCTGTAACATTCTCTATACCTTTTATTGGAAATATAAACGAAAATTTAAAAGATCCAAAAAATGCAGGTTTAAGAATGAGATAGAGTGAGATAAGGGTAAATGTTGTATTAATCAGAGGAAGGTAGAGAGAGAGAGAAACAGTTATTTGCATTCAAATCAGAGAGGTAGATTAAGTGAGCTCTTTATATAAGTTTTTCTCTTCCACTTTTATTGGAAGGACGTACGAAAATGTTAAAGGCATACAAAAGTAGATCTTAAAGAACTGTTTCTATAAGTCTACAAGGACGAACGTAAATGTTGAATATCTAAGAAAAAGACGTTCAGAGAGAGTGAGACGGGGAAAGAAACAATCAAACAAAACTGTTTCTTCAAGTCTTCTTCTTCCACATTTAAAATGTGGTGAAGGTGAAGAAGTAGATTAGAGTGAAAGAAATAGAGACAGAGCATTTATTGAAAGGATAAAAGGTAAAGTTGAAGACCTATAGAAGTATAACAGAAAGAGAGAAAATGCTTCTACAAGTATCTCTTTGACTTTCCTCCACTTTATATGGAAGGATAAACCAAAAATCGATGTGAGTCAAAGAGTGCGAAAGAAAGCGAGAGAGACAAATAAAATGAAATAGAGAAAAAAGTGAAAAGAGAGAGAGAGAGAAAGAAGTGATTCTACATGTTTTCCTCTATCATTATTGTTGAATCCAAAAGTAGAAGATCTGCCAAAATAAATAATCGAAAGTGAGAGAAAACTACTTCTGAAAGTTCCTCTTTTTTGACAAACAAACGCAAATGTAGAAGACCAGAAAGAGAAGTCTTCCTTTTCTATTTACATTGGAAGTACCAATCTAAATATACATGACCTTTATAATCGTATCAGAAAGAGAGAGAGAGAGAGGAAATACTGCAGCTGGAGATCTTTCTTTTCCACTTTTATTAGAAGGACGAAACTAAATATGGAAGATCAGATGAAAGAAAAAAAAGAGAAAATTGCTTTTGCAAACCTTCCTCTCTTGAAAGCACGAATTTTAAAAGACCCACAGAAACAGATCAAAGAGAAATATAGAGAAAGAACTGCTTTTACAAGTCTTCTATTTTTATTATTGAATTTATGCAATAGAAAATTTAAAATTGTTTTTTTAAATAAAATTTCAAGCGGTGAAAAAACTTTTTATTGAAGTAATTTTTTAAAAGTGAACTAGTTTTTCGTATAGTATTGAAATTTTTCTTAGATTTGTTTTAAATAATATTTTAACCGTTTTCAAGCAAATCTGAATAGGTTTTTTTATAGATTGAGAATTAGTTTTGTAGGTTTTTCAACTAGTAAAAAAATAAAACTTTACATTATTTAGTATTTATTATTAAAACATAGAAATACATTTCTGGAGGAACATGTTGTAAAAAGCTTCGAATCTTTAATCTTTGTCATCAAGGTTATTGGAATTCTTAAGATGAAGTTGTTATCTGAAAGAAATTAAGTATAAAAATTTTGTCTTGAAGAACACAACTTTAGTTTTTTCTTAGACCATCAAGACTAACCTTTCATTAGGGATTTATAAAATCCTCTTCGAAAAAAGCCTCCTCCTCGCCATTAAAAGAAACAAGCGCTGCAGATTCCTCGACGTCGAAGCTGGCGACTATGCTCCACGTATCTTTATCGACACACGTGACCTCATCTTTAGAGGACATATACATCGGAAACAGATCTTCGCCCTTATTGGAATAAGGCGGCTGCGTCGTGATCAGGACATTATTGTCCATATTAGAATCAGTCGTCGTCTCCGTCAATTCGAGCGGCATCATGCCGGAATTAGCCTTGCTTCCGATCGTTTCGGTTTGCTTACCAGTGGCGGCGGCGGCGGCCACGATGGTGGCGGCGGGGGCGGCGGCAGCATTAACATCCACGGAATCGTATATTCCGGCTATGTAACTCGTTCCCTCCGATCCCGATCCGAACACGTCACCGTGCTCGCCGATCAAATGAACTCTGAAGTCTTTCGCAAAGTTCGTCTGGAATTGGTCGTCCTCGCAAAACTTGCATTCATATAAGCATTTGCCCGGATGTTTGTTTGTTGACAAGACGTGTTTCCGTAAATTTTCCTGGAAAAACGCAACGTTAAACTTTCTTTATGATTTCGATTATATCGGAATAATATGGAAAAGATTCCGATCGAGACCACCGCAAAAATACACCAGACATTTACATCGAAACAGTAGATTTAACATTAAGTGTTGTAAGCTTTAATAATAAATTCTTCGACGTCTAAGCGGATAATCCGACGCTCTATCAACTGGGCCAATTAGGCACAATGGTGAGCATCGAGATTCTTATCGTTCTCATAGTTTATAAAAGTAATAATAAATTACTTACGATTGTATTACACTTGTATTCACAATGAGGACAGGCGTAGGGTTTGGCTCCGCTGTGCACAAGTTCGTGCCTCTTCAAATGGAAAGCGAGCCTCGCCGTGAAATTGCATTTCGAGCATTTGTATTTCTTCACGTTTTCGTGGGTAAGTTCGTGCCTGAAAATGAATCAGATTAATAAGTAAATGTATGTGTTTAATCACAATTACAGAAAAAAAAGGTGTTGAACGAAAGGATCGGAATACAATTTATAGGTCGAACATAACATTTTTGTTCAATTAAGTAGAAAGTCATTTTAAAAGTAATCTGGGTTTGGAATTCTATTAAAAATCAGTATAACAGTTAAGAATGAATACGTTTTAAGCATACTACAAGATGAATAATGCGGCTCAACTAAAAACAAAATGGCGGCGGGGCAAAATTTGAATTCCAATTATTGAAATTTGCGTTTCGTAATTTGAAATATTCTGAAAAATAATCTGAGCGTGGTATAGTGCTCAAAATCAGTAGAGGTGATTAGAATAAATGTGTTTTTGGCATACTACAAGATGAATAATGCGGCTCAACTAAAAACAAAATAACGGCGGTGCAAAATTTGAATTGCAATTATTGAAATTTGCGTTTCGTAATTTGAAATTTTGTAAAAAATAATCTGAGCGTGGAATTATGCTCAAAATCAGTAGAAGTGTTTAAAATGAATATGTTTTAAGCATACTACAAGATGAATAATGCGGCTCAACTAAAAACAGAATGGCGACGGTGTAAAATCTGAATTACAATTATTGAAATTTGCGTTTCGTAGTTTGAAAAATTCTAAAAAATAATCTAAGCGTGGAATTGTGCTCAAAATTGGTAGAGGTGTTTAGAATTAATGTGTTTTTAGCATACTACAAGATAAATAGTGCGGATCAACTAAAAACAAAATGGCGGCGGTGCAAAATTTGAATTACTATTATTGAAATTTGCGTTTCGTAATTTGAAATATTCTAAAAAATAATCTGAGCGTGGAATTTGCTCGAAATCAGTAAATTGCTTAAGAATGAATGTATTTTTAGGATATTATAAGGTGGACAATGTAACTTAATCAAAAACAAAATGTCGACGTTATAAAATTGAATTGCAGTTTTGGAAATTTGCGTTTCGCAATGTTAATTTTTGTAAAAAATTATCTGAACGTAGAATTTTGCTCAAAATCAGTAAACTGCTTAAGGATGAATGTATTTATAGGATACTGTAAGGTGAATAATGTAACTTAGCCAAAAACAAAATGGTGACTTTATAAAATTGAATTGCAGTTTTGGAAATTTGCGTTTCGCATTTTTAAATATTCTAAAAAAATTATCTGAACGTAAAATTTTGCTCGAAATCAGTAAATTGCTTAAGAATGAATGTATTTTTAGGATACTATACTATGAACAATGTAACTTAACCAAAAACAAAATGGCGACGTTATAAAATTGAATTGCAGTTTTGGAAATTTGCGTTTCTCAATTTCAAATATTCTAAAAAAATATCTGAACGTAGAATTTTACTCGAAATCAGTAAATTGCTTAAGGATGAATGTATTTTTAGGATACTGTAAGGTGAACAATGTGACTTAATCAAAAACCAAATGGCGACGTTATAAAATTGAATTGCAGTTTTGGAAATTTGCGTTTCGCAATTTGAAATATTCTAAAAAAATTATCTGAACGTAGAATTATGCTTAAAATCAGTAAATTGCTTAAGGATTAATGTATTTTTAGGATACTATGAGGTGAACAATATGACTTAATCAAAAACAAAATAGCGACGTTATAAAATTGAATTGCGGTTTTGGAAATTTGCGTTTCGCAATTTGAAATATTCTATAAAAATTTCTGAAGGTAGAATTTTGCTCGAAATCAGTAAATTGTTTAAGGATGAATGTATTTTTAGGATACTGTAAGGTGAAAAATGTGACTTAATCAAAAACAAAATGGCGGCGTTATAAAATTGAATTGCAGTTTTGGAAATTTGCGTTTCGCAATTTGAAATATTCTAAAAAAATTATCTGAACGTAGAATTTTCTACGAAATCAGTATATTGCTAAAGGATGGATGTATTTTTAGGATACTGTAAGGTGGACAATATAACTTAACCAAAAACAAAATGGCGACGTTATAAAATTGATTTGCAATTTTGGAAATTTGCGTTTCGTAATTTTAAAAATTCTAAAAAAATTATCTGAACGTGGAATTTTGCTCAAAATTAGTAAATTGCTTAAGGATGAATGTATTTTTAGGATACTGTAAGATGAACAATGTAACTTGATCAGAAAGAAAATGGCGGCGTTATAAAATTGAATTGCAGTTTTTGAAATTTGCGTTTCGCAATTTGAAATATTCTAAAAAAATTATCTGAACGTAGAATTTTGCTCGAAATCAGTAAATTGTTTAATGATGAATGTATTTTTAGGATACTATAAGATGAACAATGTAACTTAATCAAAAACAAAATGACGACGTTATAAATTTGAATTGCAGTTTTGGAAATTTGCGTTACGCAATTTGAAATATTCTAAAAAAATTATCTGAACGTAGAATTTTGCTCGAAATCAGTAAATTGCTTAAGGATGAATGTATTTTTAGGATACTGTAAGGTGAGCAATGTGACTTAATCAAAAACAAAATGGCGACGTTATAAATTTGAATTGCAGTTTTGGAAATTTGCGTTTCGCAATTTGAAATATTCTAAAAAAATTATCTGAACGTAAAATTTTGCTCGAAATCAGTAAATTGCTTAAGGATGAATGTATTTTTAGGATACTATAAGGTGGACAATATAAGTTGACCAAAAACAAAATGGCGACGTTATAAAATTGAATTGCAGTTTTGGAAATTTGCGTTTCGCAATTTGAAATATTCTAAAAAAATTATCTGAACGTAGAATTTTGCTCGAAATCAGCAAATTGCTTAAGAATGAATGTATTTTTTAGGATACTGTAAGGTGAAAAATGTGACTTAATCAAAAACAAAATGGAGACGTTATAAAATTGAATTGCAGTTTTTGAAATTTGCGTTTCGCAAATTGAAATATTCTAAAAAAATTATCTGAACGTAGAATTTTGCTCGAAATCAGTAAATTGCTTAAGGATGAATGTATTTTTATGATACTATAAGGTGGACAATGTAACTTGACCAAAAACAAAATGGCGACGTTATAAAATTGAATTGCACTTTTGGAAATTTGCGTTTCGCAATTTGAAATATTCTAACAAAATTATCTGAACGTAGAATTTTGCTCGAAATCAGTAGAATGCTTAAGGATGAATGTATTTTTAGGACACTATAAGATGAACAATGTAACTCAATCAAAAATAAAATGGCGATGTTAAAAAATTGAATTGCAGTTCTGGAAATTTGCGTTTCGCAATTTGAAATATTCTAAAAAAATTATCTGAACGTAGAATTTTGCTCGAAATCAGTAAATTGCTTAAGGATGAATGTATTTTTAGGATACTATAAGGTGAACAATGTAACTTAACCAAAAACAAAATGGCGACGTTATAAAGTTGAATTGCAGTTTTGGAAATTTGCGTTTCGCAATTTGAAATATTCTAAAAAAATTATATGAACGTAGAATTTTGCTCGAAATCAGTAAATTGATTAAGGATGAATGTATTTTTAGGATACTATAAGGTGAACAATGTGACTTAATCAAAAACAAAATGGCGACGTTATAAAATTGAATTGCAGTTTTGGAAATTTGCGTTTTGCAATTTGAAATATTCTAAAAAAATTATCTCAACGTAGAATTTTGCTCGAAATCAGTAAATTGCTTAAGGATGAATGTATTTTTAGGATACTATAAGTTGAACAATGTAACTTAACCAAAAACAAAATGGCGACGTTTTAAAATTGAATTGCAGTTTTGGAAATTTGCGTTTCGCAATTTGAAATATTCTAAAATAAATTATCTGAACGTAGAATTTTGCACAAAATCATTAAATTGCTTAAGGATGAATGTATTTTTAGGATACTGTAAGATGAACAATGTAACTTAACCAAAAACAATATGGCGACGTTATAAACTTGGATTAAAGTTTTGGAAATTTGCGTTTCGCAATTTGAAATATTCTAAAAAAATTATCTGAACGTAGAATTTTGCTCGAAATCAATATATTGATTAAGGATGAATGGTTTTTTAGGATACTATAAGGTGAACAATGTAACTCAAGCAAAAACAAAATGGTGACGTTATAAAATTGAATTGCAGTTTTGTAAATTTGCGTTTCGTAATTTGAAATATTCTAGAAAAATTATCTGAACGTAGAATTCTGTTCAAAATTAGTAAATTGCTTAAGAGTAAATGTATTATGAGGATACTATAAGATGAACAATGTAACTTAACCAAAAACAAAATGGCGACGTTATAAAATTGAATTGCAGTTTTGGAAATTTGTGTTTCGCAATTTGAAATATTCTAAAAAAATTATCTGAACGTAGAATTATGCTTAAAATCAGTAAATTGCTTAAGGATTAATGTATTTTTAGGATACTATGAGGTGAACAATATGACTTAATCAAAAACAAAATAGCGACGTTATAAAATTGAATTGCGGTTTTGGAAATTTGCGTTTCGCAATTTGAAATATTCTATAAAAATTTCTGAAGGTAGAATTTTGCTCGAAATCAGTAAATTGTTTAAGGATGAATGTATTTTTAGGATACTGTAAGGTGAAAAATGTGACTTAATCAAAAACAAAATGGCGGCGTTATAAAATTGAATTGCAGTTTTGGAAATTTGCGTTTCGCAATTTGAAATATTCTAAAAAAATTATCTGAACGTAGAATTTTCTACGAAATCAGTATATTGCTAAAGGATGGATGTATTTTTAGGATACTGTAAGGTGGACAATATAACTTAATCAAAAACAAAATGGCGACGTTATAAAATTGATTTGCAATTTTGGAAATTTGCGTTTCGTAATTTTAAAAATTCTAAAAAAATTATCTGAACGTGGAATTTTGCTCGAAATTAGTAAATTGCTTAAGGATGAATGTATTTTTAGGATACTGTAAGATGAACAATGTAACTTGATCAGAAACAAAATGGCGGCGTTATAAAATTGAATTGCAGTTTTTGAAATTTGCGTTTCGCAATTTGAAATATTCTAAAAAAATTATCTGAACGTAGAATTTTGCTCGAAATCAGTAAATTGTTTAATGATGAATGTATTTTTAGGATACTATAAGATGAACAATGTAACTTAATCAAAAACAAAATGACGACGTTATAAATTTGAATTGCAGTTTTGGAAATTTGCGTTACGCAATTTGAAATATTCTAAAAACAAATATCTGAACGTAGAATTTTGCTCGAAATCATTAAATTGCTTAAGGATGAATGTATTTTTAGGATACTATAAGGTGGACAATGTAACTTGACCAAAAACAAAATGGCGACGTTATAAAATTGAATTGCAGTTCTGGAAATTTGCGTTTCGCAATTTGAAATTTTCTAAAAAAAAATATCTGAACGTAGAATTTTGCTTGAAATCAGTAAATTACTTAAGGATGGATGTATTTTTAGGATACTATGAGATGAACAATGTAGCTAAACCAAACACAAAATGGCGGCGTTATAAAATTGAATTGCAGTTTTGGAAATTTGCGTTTCGCAATTTGAAATATTCTAAAAAAATTATCTGAACGTAGAATTTTGCTCGAAATAAGTAAATTGCTTAATGATGAATGTATTTTTAGGATACTATAAGATGAACAATGTAACTTAATCAAAAACAAAATGGCGACGTTATAAAATTGTATTGCAGTTTTGGAAATTTGCGTTTCGCAATTTGAAATATTCTAAAAACAAATATCTGAACGTAGAATTTTGCTCGAAATCATTAAATTGCTTAAGGATGAATGTATTTTTAGGATACTATAAGGTGGACAATGTAACTTGACCAAAAACAAAATGGCGACGTTATAAAATTGAATTGCAGTTCTGGAAATTTGCGTTTCGCAATTTGAAATTTTCTAAAAAAAAATATCTGAACGTAGAATTTTGCTCGAAATCATTAAATTGCTTAAGGATGAATGTATTTTTAGGATACTATAAGGTGGACAATGTAACTTGACCAAAAACAAAATGGCGACGTTATAAAATTGAATTGCACTTTTGAAAATTTGCGTTTCGCAATTTGAAATATTCTAAAAAAATTATCTGAACGAAGAATTTTGCTCGAAATTAGTAAGTTGCTTAAGGATGAATGTATTTTTAGGATAGTATAAGATGAACAATGTAACTTGACCAAAAACAAAATGGCGACGTTATAAAATTGAATTGCAGTTCTGGAAATTTGCGTTTCGCAATTTGAAATTTTCTAAAAAAAAATATCTGAACGTAGAATTTTGCTCGAAATCATTAAATTGCTTAAGGATGAATGTATTTTTAGGATACTATAAGGTGGACAATGTAACTTGACCAAAAACAAAATGGCGACGTTATAAAATTGAATTGCAGTTTTGGAAATTTGCGTTACGCAATTTGAAATATTCTAAAAACAAATATCTGAACGTAGAATTTTGCTCGAAATCATTAAATTGCTTAAGGATGAATGTATTTTTAGGATACTATAAGGTGGACAATGTAACTTGACCAAAAACAAAATGGCGACGTTATAAAATTGAATTGCAGTTCTGGAAATTTGCGTTTCGCAATTTGAAATTTTCTAAAAAAAAATATCTGAACGTAGAATTTTGCTTGAAATCAGTAAATTGCTTAAGGATGGATGTATTTTTAGGATACTATGAGGTGAACAATATGACTTAATCAAAAACAAAATAGCGACGTTATAAAATTGAATTGCGGTTTTGGAAATTTGCGTTTCGCAATTTGAAATATTCTATAAAAATTTCTGAAGGTAGAATTTTGCTCGAAATCAGTAAATTGTTTAAGGATGAATGTATTTTTAGGATACTGTAAGGTGAAAAATGTGACTTAATCAAAAACAAAATGGCGGCGTTATAAAATTGAATTGCAGTTTTGGAAATTTGCGTTTCGCAATTTGAAATATTCTAAAAAAATTATCTGAACGTAGAATTTTCTACGAAATCAGTATATTGCTAAAGGATGGATGTATTTTTAGGATACTGTAAGGTGGACAATATAACTTAATCAAAAACAAAATGGCGACGTTATAAAATTGATTTGCAATTTTGGAAATTTGCGTTTCGTAATTTTAAAAATTCTAAAAAAATTATCTGAACGTGGAATTTTGCTCGAAATTAGTAAATTGCTTAAGGATGAATGTATTTTTAGGATACTGTAAGATGAACAATGTAACTTGATCAGAAACAAAATGGCGGCGTTATAAAATTGAATTGCAGTTTTTGAAATTTGCGTTTCGCAATTTGAAATATTCTAAAAAAATTATCTGAACGTAGAATTTTGCTCGAAATCAGTAAATTGTTTAATGATGAATGTATTTTTAGGATACTATAAGATGAACAATGTAACTTAATCAAAAACAAAATGACGACGTTATAAATTTGAATTGCAGTTTTGGAAATTTGCGTTACGCAATTTGAAATATTCTAAAAACAAATATCTGAACGTAGAATTTTGCTCGAAATCATTAAATTGCTTAAGGATGAATGTATTTTTAGGATACTATAAGGTGGACAATGTAACTTGACCAAAAACAAAATGGCGACGTTATAAAATTGAATTGCAGTTCTGGAAATTTGCGTTTCGCAATTTGAAATTTTCTAAAAAAAAATATCTGAACGTAGAATTTTGCTTGAAATCAGTAAATTACTTAAGGATGGATGTATTTTTAGGATACTATGAGATGAACAATGTAGCTAAACCAAACACAAAATGGCGGCGTTATAAAATTGAATTGCAGTTTTGGAAATTTGCGTTTCGCAATTTGAAATATTCTAAAAAAATTATCTGAACGTAGAATTTTGCTCGAAATAAGTAAATTGCTTAATGATGAATGTATTTTTAGGATACTATAAGATGAACAATGTAACTTAATCAAAAACAAAATGGCGACGTTATAAAATTGTATTGCAGTTTTGGAAATTTGCGTTTCGCAATTTGAAATATTCTAAAAACAAATATCTGAACGTAGAATTTTGCTCGAAATCATTAAATTGCTTAAGGATGAATGTATTTTTAGGATACTATAAGGTGGACAATGTAACTTGACCAAAAACAAAATGGCGACGTTATAAAATTGAATTGCAGTTCTGGAAATTTGCGTTTCGCAATTTGAAATTTTCTAAAAAAAAATATCTGAACGTAGAATTTTGCTCGAAATCATTAAATTGCTTAAGGATGAATGTATTTTTAGGATACTATAAGGTGGACAATGTAACTTGACCAAAAACAAAATGGCGACGTTATAAAATTGAATTGCACTTTTGAAAATTTGCGTTTCGCAATTTGAAATATTCTAAAAAAATTATCTGAACGAAGAATTTTGCTCGAAATTAGTAAGTTGCTTAAGGATGAATGTATTTTTAGGATAGTATAAGATGAACAATGTAACTTGACCAAAAACAAAATGGCGACGTTATAAAATTGAATTGCAGTTCTGGAAATTTGCGTTTCGCAATTTGAAATTTTCTAAAAAAAAATATCTGAACGTAGAATTTTGCTTGAAATCAGTAAATTGCTTAAGGATGGATGTATTTTTAGGATACTATGAGATGAACAATGTAGCTAAACCAAACACAAAATGGCGGCGTTATAAAATTGAATTGCAGTTTTGGAAATTTGCGTTTCGCAATTTGAAATATTCTAAAAAAATTATCTGAACGTAGAATTTTGCTCGAAATAAGTAAATTGCTTAATGATGAATGTATTTTTAGGATACTATAAGATGAACAATGTAACTTGACCAAAAACAAAATGGCGACGTTATAAAATTGAATTGCAGTTTTGGAAATTTGCGTTTCGCAATTTGAAATATTCTAAAAAAATTATCTGAACGTAGAATTTTGCCCGAAATCAGTAAATTGCTTAAGGATTAATGTATTTTTAGGATACTGTAAGGTAAACAATGTGACTTAATCAAAAACAAAATGACGACGTTATAAAATTGAATTGCAGTTTTGGAAATTTGCGTTTCGCACATTGAAATATTCTAAAAAAAATCATCTGAACGTAGAATTTTGCTCGAAATCGGTAAATTGATTAAGGATGAATGTATTTTTAGGATACTATAAGGTGGAGAATGTAACTTGACCACAGACAAAATGGCGACGTTATAAAATTGAATTGCAGTTTTGGAAATTTGTGTTTCGCAATTTTAAATATTCTAAAAAAATATCTGAACGTAGAATTTTGCTTGAAAACAGTAAATTGCTTAAGAATTAATGTATTTTTAGGATACTGTAAGGTGAATAATGTGACTTAATCAAAAACAAAATGGCGACGTTATAAAATTGAAATGCAGTTTTGGAAATTTTCGTTTCGCAATTTGAAATATTCTAAAAAAAGTTATCTGAACGTAGAATTTTGCTCGAAATCAGTAAATTGCGTAAGGATGAATGTATTTTTAGGATACTATAAGGTGGACAATGTTACTTGACCAAAAACAAAATGGCGACGTTATAAAATTGAATTGCAGTTTTGAAAATTTGCGTTTCGCAATTTGAAATGTTTTAAAAAAATTACCTGAACGTAGAATTTTGCTCGAAATCAGTAAATTGCTTAAGGATCAATGTATTTTTAGGATACTATAAGGTGGACAATGTTACTTGACCAAAAACAAAATGGCGACGTTATAAATTTGAATTACAGTTTTGTAAATTTGCGTTTCGCAATTTGAAATATTCTAAAAAAATTATCTGAACGTAGAATTTTGCTCGAAATAAGTAAATTGCTTAAGAATGAATGTATATTTAGGATACTGTAAGGTGGACAATGTGACATAACCTAAAACAAAATGGCGACGTTATAAAATTGAATTGCAGTTTTGGAAATTTGCGTTTCGCAAATTGAAATATTCTAAAAAAATTATCTGAACGTAGAATTTTGCTGAAAATCAGTAAATTGCTTAAGGATGAATGTATTTTTACTATACTGTAAGGTGAACAATGTAACTTAACCAAAAACAAAATGGCGACGTTATAAAATTGAATTGCAGTTTTGGAAATTTGCGTTTCGCAATTTTAAATATTGTAAAAAAATTATCTGAATGTAGAATTTTGCTCGAAAACAGTAAACTGGTTAAGGATGAACGTATTTTTAGGATACTATAAGGTGGACAATGTAACTTGACCAAAAACAAAATGGCGACGTTATAAAATTGAATTGCACTTTTGGAAATTTGCGTTTCGCAATTTGAAATATTCTAAAAAAATTATATGAACGTAGAATTTTGCTCGAAATCAGTAAATTGCTTAAGGATGAATGTATTTTTAGGATACTATAAGATGAACAATGTAGCTTAACCAAAAACAAAATGGCGACGTTATAAAATTGAATTGCAGTTTTGGAAATTTGCGTTTCGTAATTTGAAATATTCAAAAAAAAATTATTTAAACGCAGAATTTTGCTCTAAATCAGTAAATTGCTTAATGATGAATGTATTTTTAGAATACTATAAGATGAACAATGTAGCTTAACCAAAAATAAAATTGAATTGCAGTTTTGGAAATTTGCGTTTCGCAATTTGAAATATTCTAAAAAAAATATCTGAACATAGAATTTTGCTCGAAATCAGTAATTTGCTTAAGGATGAATGCACTTTTAGGATACTGTATGGTGAAGAATGTGACTAAATTGCGTTTTGCAATTTGAAATATTCTAAATAAATTATATGAACGTAGAATTTTGCTCGAAATCAGTAAATTGCTTAATGATGAATGTATTTTTAGGATACTATAAGATGAACAATGTGACTTAACCAAAAACAAAATGGCAACGTTATAAAATTGAATTGCAGTTTTGGAAATTTGCGTTTCGCAATTTGAAATATTCTAAAAAAAATATCTGAACATAGAATTTTGCTCGAAATCAGTAATTTGCTTAAGGATGAATGCACTTTTAGGATACTGTATGGTGAAGAATGTGACTTAACCAAAAACAAAATGGCGACGTTATAAATTTGAATTGCAGTTTTGGAAATTTGCGTTTCGCAATTTAAAAAATTCTTTAAAAAATGATCTGAACGTAGAATTTTGCTTGAAATCAGTAAATTGCTTAAGGATGAATGTATTTTTAGGATACTATAAGGAGGACAATGTAAATGACCAGAAACAAAATGGCGACGTTATAAAATTGAATTGCAGTTTTGGAAATTTGCGTTTCGCAATTTGAAATATTCTAAGAAAATTATATGAACGTAGAATTTTGCTCTAAATCAGTATACTGCTTAAGGATGAATGTATTTTTAGGATACTATAAGATGAACCATGTAGCTTAACCAAAAACAAAATGGCGACGTTATAAAATTGAATTGCAGTTTTGGAAATTTGCGTTTCGCAATTTGAAATATTCTAAAAAATTATCTGAATGTACAATTTTGCTTAAAATCAGTAAATTGCTTAAGGATGAATGTAGATTTAGGATATTATAAGGTGGATAATGTAGCTTAACCAAAAACAAAATGGCGACGTTATAAAATTGAAATGCAGTTTTGGAAATTTGCGTTTCGCAATTTGAAATATTCTAAAAAAATTATCTGAATGTAGAATTTTGCTCGAAATCAGGAAATTGCTTAAGGATTAATATATTTTTAGAATACTATAAGGTGAGAAATGTGACTTAATCAAAAACAAAATGGCGACGTAATAAAATTGAATTGCAGTTTTGGAAATTTGCGTTTCGCACTTTGAAATATTCTAAAAAAAATCATCTGAACGTAGAATTTTGCTCGAAATCAGTAAATTGATTAAGGATGAATGTATTTTTAGGATACTATAAGGTGGAGAATGTAACTTGACCACAGACAAAATGGCGACGTTATAAAATTGAATTGCAGTTTTGGAAATTTGTGTTTCGCAATTTTAAATATTCTAAAAAAATATCTGAACGTAGAATTTTGCTCGAAAACAGTAAATTGCTTAAGAATTAATGTATTTTTAGGATACTGTAAGGTGGACAATGTAGCTTAACCAAAAACAAAATGGCGACGTTATAAAATTGAATTGCAATTTTGGAAATTTGTGTTTCGCAATTTTAAATATTCTAAAAAAATATCTGAACGTAGAATTTTGCTCGAAAACAGTAAATTGCTTAAGAATTAATGTATTTTTAGGATACTGTAAGGTGAATAATGTGACTTAATCAAAAACAAAATGGCGACGTTATAAAATTGAAATGCAGTTTTGGAATTTTTCGTTTCGCAATTTGAAATATTCTAAAAAAAGTTATCTGAACGTAGAATTTTGCTCGAAATCAGTAAATTGCGTAAGGATGAATGTATTTTTAGGATACTATAAGGTGGACAATGTTACTTGACCAAAAACAAAATGGCGACGTTATAAAATTGAATTGCAGTTTTGAAAATTTGCGTTTCGCAATTTGAAATGTTTTAAAAAAATTACCTGAACGTAGAATTTTGCTCGAAATCAGTAAATTGCTTAAGGATGAATGTATTTTTAGGATACTATAAGATGAACAATGTAGCTTAACCAAAAACAAAATGGCGACGTTATAAAATTGAATTGCAGTTTTGGAAATTTGCGTTTCGCAATTTGAAATATTCTAAGAAAATTATATGAACGTAGAATTTTGCTCTAAATCAGTATACTGCTTAAGGATGAATGTATTTTTAGGATACTATAAGATGAACCATGTAGCTTAACCAAAAACAAAATGGCGACGTTATAAAATTGAATTGCAGTTTTGGAAATTTGCGTTTCGCAATTTGGTATATTCTAAAAAAATTATCTCAACGTAGAATTTTGCTTGAAATCAGTAAATTGTTTAAGAAGGGATGTATTTTTAGGATGCTGTAAGGTGAACAATGTGACTTAATCAAAAACAAAATGGCGACGTTATAAAATTGAATTGCAGTTTTGGAAATTCGCGTTTCGCAATTTGAAATATTCTAAAAAAATTATCTGAACGTAGAATTTTGCTCGAAATCAGTAAATTGCTTAAGGATGAATGTATTTTTAGGATACTATAAGATGAACAATGTAGCTTAACCAAAAACAAAATGGCGACGTTATAAAATTGAATTTCAGTTTTGGAAATTTGCGTTTCGCAATTTTAAATATTCTAAAAAATTATCTGAATGTACAATTTTGCTTAAAATCAGTAAATTGCTTAAGGATGAATGTAGATTTAGGATACTATAAGGTGGACAATGTAACTTGACCAAAAACAAAATGGCGATGTTATAAAATTGAATTGTAGTTTTGGAAATTTGCGTTTCGCAATTTGAAATATTCTAAAAAAATTATCTGAACGTAGAATTTTGCTCGAAATCAGTACATTGCTTAAGGATGAATGTATTTCTAGGATACTGTAAGGTGAACAATGTGACATAACCAAAAACAAAATGGCGACGTTATAAAATTGAATTGCAGTTTTGGAAATTTGCGTTTCGCAATTTGAAATATTCTAAAAAAATTATCTGAACGTAGAATTTTGCTCGAAATCAGTAAATTGCTTAAGGATGAATGTATTTTTAGGATACTATAAGATGAACAATGTAACTTAACCAAGAACAAAATGGCGACGTTATAAAGTTGGATTGCAGTTTTGGAAATTTGCGTTTCGCAATTTGAAATATTCTAAAAAAATAATCTGAACGTAGAATTTTGCTCGAAATCAGTAAATTGCTTAAGGATAAATGTATTTTTAGGATACCATAAGATGAATAATGTGACTTAATCAAAAACAAAATGGCGACGTTATAAAATTGAATTGCACTTTTGTAAATTTGCGTTTCGCAATTTGAAATATTCTACAAACATTATCTCAACGTAGAATTTTGCTCGAAATCAGTAGAATGCTTAATGATGAATGTATTTTTAGGATACTATAAGATGAAGAATGTAGCTTAAGCAAAAACAAAATGGCGACGTTATAAAATTGATTTGGTGGTTTGGAAATTTGCGTTTCGCAATTTAAAATATTCTAAAAAAATTATTTGAGAGTAGAATTGTGCTCGAAATCTGTCAATTGCTTAAGAATGAATGTATTTTTAGGGTACTGTAAGGTGAACAATGTAACTTTATCAAAAACAAAATGGCGACGTTATAAAATTGAATTGCAGTTTTGGAAATTTGCGTTTCGTAATTTGAAATATTCTAAAAAATTTATCTGAACCTAGAATTTTGCTCGAAATCAGTAAATTGCTTAAGGATGAATGTATTTTTAGGATACTGTAAGGTGAACAATGTGACGTAACCAAAAACAAAATGGCGACGTTTTAAAATTGAATTGCAGTTTTGGAAATTTGCGCTTTGCAATTTGAAATATTCTAAAAAAATTAATTGAAGGTAGAATTTTGCTCGAAATCAGTAAATTGCTTAAGGATTAATGTATTTTTAGGATACTATAAGATGAATGATGTGACTCAATCAAAAATAAGACGGCGAAGTTATAAAATTAAATTGCAGTTTTGGAAATTTGCGTTTTGCAATTTAAAATATTCTTAAAAAGTTATCTGAATGTAGAATTTTGCTCGAAATCAGCAAATTGCTTAAGGATAAATGTAGTTTTAGGATACTATAAGATGAACAATGTAGCTTAACCAAAAACAAAATGGTGACGTTATAAAATTGAATTGCAGTTTTGGAAATTTGCGTTTCGCAATTTGAAATATTTAAAAAAAATATCTGAACGTAGAATTCTCTTCAAAATTAGTAAATTGCTTAAGAGTAAATGTATTTTGAGGATACTATAAGATGAACAATGTAACTTAAACAAAAACAAAATGGCGATGTTATAAAATTGAATTGCAGTTTTGGAAATTTGCGTTTCGCAATTTGAAATATTCTAAAAAAATTATTTGAACGTAGAATTTTGCTCGAAATCAGTAAATTGCTTAAGGATGATTGTATTTTTAGAATACTGTAAGGTGAACAATGTAGCTTAACCAAAAACAAAATGGTGACGTTATAAAATTGAATTGCAGTTTTGGAAATTTGCGTTTCGCAATTTGAAATATTCTAAAAAAATTATTTGAACGTAGAATTTTGCTCGAAATCAGTAAATTGCTTAAGGATGAATGTAGTTTTAGGATACTGTAAGATGAACAATGTAACTTAATCAAAAACAAAATGACGACGTTATAAATTTGAATTGCAGTTTTGGAAATTTGCGTTACGCAATTTGAAATATTCTAAAAACAAATATCTGAACGTAGAATTTTGCTCGAAATCATTAAATTGCTTAAGGATGAATGTATTTTTAGGATACTATAAGGTGGACAATGTAACTTGACCAAAAACAAAATGGCGACGTTATAAAATTGAATTGCAGTTCTGGAAATTTGCGTTTCGCAATTTGAAATTTTCTAAAAAAAAATATCTGAACGTAGAATTTTGCTTGAAATCAGTAAATTACTTAAGGATGGATGTATTTTTAGGATACTATGAGATGAACAATGTAGCTAAACCAAACACAAAATGGCGGCGTTATAAAATTGAATTGCAGTTTTGGAAATTTGCGTTTCGCAATTTGAAATATTCTAAAAAAATTATCTGAACGTAGAATTTTGCTCGAAATAAGTAAATTGCTTAATGATGAATGTATTTTTAGGATACTATAAGATGAACAATGTAACTTAATCAAAAACAAAATGGCGACGTTATAAAATTGTATTGCAGTTTTGGAAATTTGCGTTTCGCAATTTGAAATATTCTAAAAACAAATATCTGAACGTAGAATTTTGCTCGAAATCATTAAATTGCTTAAGGATGAATGTATTTTTAGGATACTATAAGGTGGACAATGTAACTTGACCAAAAACAAAATGGCGACGTTATAAAATTGAATTGCAGTTCTGGAAATTTGCGTTTCGCAATTTGAAATTTTCTAAAAAAAAATATCTGAACGTAGAATTTTGCTCGAAATCATTAAATTGCTTAAGGATGAATGTATTTTTAGGATACTATAAGGTGGACAATGTAACTTGACCAAAAACAAAATGGCGACGTTATAAAATTGAATTGCACTTTTGAAAATTTGCGTTTCGCAATTTGAAATATTCTAAAAAAATTATCTGAACGAAGAATTTTGCTCGAAATTAGTAAGTTGCTTAAGGATGAATGTATTTTTAGGATAGTATAAGATGAACAATGTAACTTGACCAAAAACAAAATGGCGACGTTATAAAATTGAATTGCAGTTCTGGAAATTTGCGTTTCGCAATTTGAAATTTTCTAAAAAAAAATATCTGAACGTAGAATTTTGCTTGAAATCAGTAAATTGCTTAAGGATGGATGTATTTTTAGGATACTATGAGATGAACAATGTAGCTAAACCAAACACAAAATGGCGGCGTTATAAAATTGAATTGCAGTTTTGGAAATTTGCGTTTCGCAATTTGAAATATTCTAAAAAAATTATCTGAACGTAGAATTTTGCTCGAAATAAGTAAATTGCTTAATGATGAATGTATTTTTAGGATACTATAAGATGAACAATGTAACTTGACCAAAAACAAAATGGCGACGTTATAAAATTGAATTGCAGTTTTGGAAATTTGCGTTTCGCAATTTGAAATATTCTAAAAAAATTATCTGAACGTAGAATTTTGCCCGAAATCAGTAAATTGCTTAAGGATTAATGTATTTTTAGGATACTGTAAGGTAAACAATGTGACTTAATCAAAAACAAAATGACGACGTTATAAAATTGAATTGCAGTTTTGGAAATTTGCGTTTCGCACTTTGAAATATTCTAAAAAAAATCATCTGAACGTAGAATTTTGCTCGAAATCGGTAAATTGATTAAGGATGAATGTATTTTTAGGATACTATAAGGTGGAGAATGTAACTTGACCACAGACAAAATGGCGACGTTATAAAATTGAATTGCAGTTTTGGAAATTTGTGTTTCGCAATTTTAAATATTCTAAAAAAATATCTGAACGTAGAATTTTGCTTGAAAACAGTAAATTGCTTAAGAATTAATGTATTTTTAGGATACTGTAAGGTGAATAATGTGACTTAATCAAAAACAAAATGGCGACGTTATAAAATTGAAATGCAGTTTTGGAAATTTTCGTTTCGCAATTTGAAATATTCTAAAAAAAGTTATCTGAACGTAGAATTTTGCTCGAAATCAGTAAATTGCGTAAGGATGAATGTATTTTTAGGATACTATAAGGTGGACAATGTTACTTGACCAAAAACAAAATGGCGACGTTATAAAATTGAATTGCAGTTTTGAAAATTTGCGTTTCGCAATTTGAAATGTTTTAAAAAAATTACCTGAACGTAGAATTTTGCTCGAAATCAGTAAATTGCTTAAGGATCAATGTATTTTTAGGATACTATAAGGTGGACAATGTTACTTGACCAAAAACAAAATGGCGACGTTATAAATTTGAATTACAGTTTTGTAAATTTGCGTTTCGCAATTTGAAATATTCTAAAAAAATTATCTGAACGTAGAATTTTGCTCGAAATAAGTAAATTGCTTAAGAATGAATGTATATTTAGGATACTGTAAGGTGGACAATGTGACATAACCTAAAACAAAATGGCGACGTTATAAAATTGAATTGCAGTTTTGGAAATTTGCGTTTCGCAAATTGAAATATTCTAAAAAAATTATCTGAACGTAGAATTTTGCTGAAAATCAGTAAATTGCTTAAGGATGAATGTATTTTTACTATACTGTAAGGTGAACAATGTAACTTAACCAAAAACAAAATGGCGACGTTATAAAATTGAATTGCAGTTTTGGAAATTTGCGTTTCGCAATTTTAAATATTGTAAAAAAATTATCTGAATGTAGAATTTTGCTCGAAAACAGTAAACTGGTTAAGGATGAACGTATTTTTAGGATACTATAAGGTGGACAATGTAACTTGACCAAAAACAAAATGGCGACGTTATAAAATTGAATTGCACTTTTGGAAATTTGCGTTTCGCAATTTGAAATATTCTAAAAAAATTATATGAACGTAGAATTTTGCTCGAAATCAGTAAATTGCTTAAGGATGAATGTATTTTTAGGATACTATAAGATGAACAATGTAGCTTAACCAAAAACAAAATGGCGACGTTATAAAATTGAATTGCAGTTTTGGAAATTTGCGTTTCGTAATTTGAAATATTCAAAAAAAAATTATTTAAACGCAGAATTTTGCTCTAAATCAGTAAATTGCTTAATGATGAATGTATTTTTAGAATACTATAAGATGAACAATGTAGCTTAACCAAAAATAAAATTGAATTGCAGTTTTGGAAATTTGCGTTTCGCAATTTGAAATATTCTAAAAAAAATATCTGAACATAGAATTTTGCTCGAAATCAGTAATTTGCTTAAGGATGAATGCACTTTTAGGATACTGTATGGTGAAGAATGTGACTAAATTGCGTTTTGCAATTTGAAATATTCTAAATAAATTATATGAACGTAGAATTTTGCTCGAAATCAGTAAATTGCTTAATGATGAATGTATTTTTAGGATACTATAAGATGAACAATGTGACTTAACCAAAAACAAAATGGCAACGTTATAAAATTGAATTGCAGTTTTGGAAATTTGCGTTTCGCAATTTGAAATATTCTAAAAAAAATATCTGAACATAGAATTTTGCTCGAAATCAGTAATTTGCTTAAGGATGAATGCACTTTTAGGATACTGTATGGTGAAGAATGTGACTTAACCAAAAACAAAATGGCGACGTTATAAATTTGAATTGCAGTTTTGGAAATTTGCGTTTCGCAATTTAAAAAATTCTTTAAAAAATGATCTGAACGTAGAATTTTGCTTGAAATCAGTAAATTGCTTAAGGATGAATGTATTTTTAGGATACTATAAGGAGGACAATGTAAATGACCAGAAACAAAATGGCGACGTTATAAAATTGAATTGCAGTTTTGGAAATTTGCGTTTCGCAATTTGAAATATTCTAAGAAAATTATATGAACGTAGAATTTTGCTCTAAATCAGTATACTGCTTAAGGATGAATGTATTTTTAGGATACTATAAGATGAACCATGTAGCTTAACCAAAAACAAAATGGCGACGTTATAAAATTGAATTGCAGTTTTGGAAATTTGCGTTTCGCAATTTGAAATATTCTAAAAAATTATCTGAATGTACAATTTTGCTTAAAATCAGTAAATTGCTTAAGGATGAATGTAGATTTAGGATATTATAAGGTGGATAATGTAGCTTAACCAAAAACAAAATGGCGACGTTATAAAATTGAAATGCAGTTTTGGAAATTTGCGTTTCGCAATTTGAAATATTCTAAAAAAATTATCTGAATGTAGAATTTTGCTCGAAATCAGGAAATTGCTTAAGGATTAATATATTTTTAGAATACTATAAGGTGAGAAATGTGACTTAATCAAAAACAAAATGGCGACGTAATAAAATTGAATTGCAGTTTTGGAAATTTGCGTTTCGCACTTTGAAATATTCTAAAAAAAATCATCTGAACGTAGAATTTTGCTCGAAATCAGTAAATTGATTAAGGATGAATGTATTTTTAGGATACTATAAGGTGGAGAATGTAACTTGACCACAGACAAAATGGCGACGTTATAAAATTGAATTGCAGTTTTGGAAATTTGTGTTTCGCAATTTTAAATATTCTAAAAAAATATCTGAACGTAGAATTTTGCTCGAAAACAGTAAATTGCTTAAGAATTAATGTATTTTTAGGATACTGTAAGGTGGACAATGTAGCTTAACCAAAAACAAAATGGCGACGTTATAAAATTGAATTGCAATTTTGGAAATTTGTGTTTCGCAATTTTAAATATTCTAAAAAAATATCTGAACGTAGAATTTTGCTCGAAAACAGTAAATTGCTTAAGAATTAATGTATTTTTAGGATACTGTAAGGTGAATAATGTGACTTAATCAAAAACAAAATGGCGACGTTATAAAATTGAAATGCAGTTTTGGAATTTTTCGTTTCGCAATTTGAAATATTCTAAAAAAAGTTATCTGAACGTAGAATTTTGCTCGAAATCAGTAAATTGCGTAAGGATGAATGTATTTTTAGGATACTATAAGGTGGACAATGTTACTTGACCAAAAACAAAATGGCGACGTTATAAAATTGAATTGCAGTTTTGAAAATTTGCGTTTCGCAATTTGAAATGTTTTAAAAAAATTACCTGAACGTAGAATTTTGCTCGAAATCAGTAAATTGCTTAAGGATGAATGTATTTTTAGGATACTATAAGATGAACAATGTAGCTTAACCAAAAACAAAATGGCGACGTTATAAAATTGAATTGCAGTTTTGGAAATTTGCGTTTCGCAATTTGAAATATTCTAAGAAAATTATATGAACGTAGAATTTTGCTCTAAATCAGTATACTGCTTAAGGATGAATGTATTTTTAGGATACTATAAGATGAACCATGTAGCTTAACCAAAAACAAAATAGCGACGTTATAAAATTGAATTGCAGTTTTGGAAATTTGCGTTTCGCAATTTGGTATATTCTAAAAAAATTATCTCAACGTAGAATTTTGCTTGAAATCAGTAAATTGTTTAAGAAGGGATGTATTTTTAGGATGCTGTAAGGTGAACAATGTGACTTAATCAAAAACAAAATGGCGACGTTATAAAATTGAATTGCAGTTTTGGAAATTCGCGTTTCGCAATTTGAAATATTCTAAAAAAATTATCTGAACGTAGAATTTTGCTCGAAATCAGTAAATTGCTTAAGGATGAATGTATTTTTAGGATACTATAAGATGAACAATGTAGCTTAACCAAAAACAAAATGGCGACGTTATAAAATTGAATTTCAGTTTTGGAAATTTGCGTTTCGCAATTTTAAATATTCTAAAAAATTATCTGAATGTACAATTTTGCTTAAAATCAGTAAATTGCTTAAGGATGAATGTAGATTTAGGATACTATAAGGTGGACAATGTAACTTGACCAAAAACAAAATGGCGATGTTATAAAATTGAATTGTAGTTTTGGAAATTTGCGTTTCGCAATTTGAAATATTCTAAAAAAATTATCTGAACGTAGAATTTTGCTCGAAATCAGTACATTGCTTAAGGATGAATGTATTTCTAGGATACTGTAAGGTGAACAATGTGACATAACCAAAAACAAAATGGCGACGTTATAAAATTGAATTGCAGTTTTGGAAATTTGCGTTTCGCAATTTGAAATATTCTAAAAAAATTATCTGAACGTAGAATTTTGCTCGAAATCAGTAAATTGCTTAAGGATGAATGTATTTTTAGGATACTATAAGATGAACAATGTAACTTAACCAAGAACAAAATGGCGACGTTATAAAGTTGGATTGCAGTTTTGGAAATTTGCGTTTCGCAATTTGAAATATTCTAAAAAAATAATCTGAACGTAGAATTTTGCTCGAAATCAGTAAATTGCTTAAGGATAAATGTATTTTTAGGATACCATAAGATGAATAATGTGACTTAATCAAAAACAAAATGGCGACGTTATAAAATTGAATTGCACTTTTGTAAATTTGCGTTTCGCAATTTGAAATATTCTACAAACATTATCTCAACGTAGAATTTTGCTCGAAATCAGTAGAATGCTTAATGATGAATGTATTTTTAGGATACTATAAGATGAAGAATGTAGCTTAAGCAAAAACAAAATGGCGACGTTATAAAATTGATTTGGTGGTTTGGAAATTTGCGTTTCGCAATTTAAAATATTCTAAAAAAATTATTTGAGAGTAGAATTGTGCTCGAAATCTGTCAATTGCTTAAGAATGAATGTATTTTTAGGGTACTGTAAGGTGAACAATGTAACTTTATCAAAAACAAAATGGCGACGTTATAAAATTGAATTGCAGTTTTGGAAATTTGCGTTTCGTAATTTGAAATATTCTAAAAAATTTATCTGAACCTAGAATTTTGCTCGAAATCAGTAAATTGCTTAAGGATGAATGTATTTTTAGGATACTGTAAGGTGAACAATGTGACGTAACCAAAAACAAAATGGCGACGTTTTAAAATTGAATTGCAGTTTTGGAAATTTGCGCTTTGCAATTTGAAATATTCTAAAAAAATTAATTGAAGGTAGAATTTTGCTCGAAATCAGTAAATTGCTTAAGGATTAATGTATTTTTAGGATACTATAAGATGAATGATGTGACTCAATCAAAAATAAGACGGCGAAGTTATAAAATTAAATTGCAGTTTTGGAAATTTGCGTTTTGCAATTTAAAATATTCTTAAAAAATTATCTGAATGTAGAATTTTGCTCGAAATCAGTAAATTGCTTAAGGATGAATGTATTTTTAGGATACTGTAAGGTGAACAATGTGACTTAACCAAGAACAAAATGGCGACGTTATAAATTTGAATTGCAGTTTTGGAAATTTGCGTTTCGCACTTTGAAAAATTCTAAAAAATATATCTGAAGATAGAATTTTGCTCGAAATCAGTACATTGCTGAAGTATGAATGTATTTTTAGGATACTGTAAGGTGAACAATGTGACTTAACCAAAAACAAAATGGCGACGTTATAAAATTGAATTGCAGTTTTGGAAATTTGCGTTTCGCAATTTTAAATATTCTAAAAAAATTATCTGAACGTAGAATTTTGCTCTAAATCAGTAAATTGCTTAATGATAGATGTATTTTTAGAATACTGTAAGATGAATAATGTAACTTAATCAAAAACAAAATGGCGACGTTATAAAATTAAATTGCAGTTTTGAAAATTTGCGTTTCGCAATTTGAAATATTTAAAAAATTTATCTGAAGGTAGAATTTTGCTCGAAATCAGTAAATTGCTTAAGGATGAATGTATTTTTAGGATACTGTAAGGTGAACAATGTGACTTAACCAAGAACAAAATGGCGACGTTATAAATTTGAATTGCAGTTTTGGAAATTTGCGTTTCGCACTTTGAAAAATTCTAAAAAATATATCTGAAGATAGAATTTTGCTCGAAATCAGTACATTGCTGAAGTATGAATGTATTTTTAGGATACTGTAAGGTGAACAATGTGACTTAACCGAAAACAAAATGGCGACGTTATAAAAATTGCAGTTTTGGAAATTTGCGTTTCGCAAATTAAAATATTCTAAAAAAATTATCTGAACGTAGAATTTTGCTCGAAATCAGTAAATTGCTTAAGGATGAATGTAGTTTTAGGGTACTATAAGATGGACAATGTAACTTAACCAAAAACAAAATGGCGACGTTATAAAATTGAATTGCAGTTTTGGAAATTTGCGTTTCGCAAATTGAAATATTCTAAAAAATTATCTGAACGTAGAATTTTGCTCTAAATCAGTAAGTTGCTTAAGAATGAATGTATTTTTAGGATACTATAAGATGAACAATGTGACTTAACCAAAAACAAAATGGCGACTTTATAAAATTTAATTGCAGTTTTGGAAATTTGCGTTTCGCAATTTGAAATATTCTAAAAAAAATTATCTGAACGTAGAATTTTGCTCGAAATCAGTAAATTGCTTAAGGATGAATGTATTTTTAGGATACTATAAGATGAACAGAGTAGCTTAACCAAAAACAAAATGGCGACGTTATAAAATTGAATTGCAGTTTTGGAAATTTGCATTTGGTAATTTGAAATATTCTAAAAAAATTATATGAACGTAGAATTTTACTCGAAATCAGTAAATTGTTTAAGGATGAATGTATTTTTAGGATACTGTAAGGTAAATAATGTGACTTAATCAAAAACAAAATGGCGACGTTATAAAGTTGTATTGCAGTTTTGGAAATTTGCGTTCCGCAATTTTAAATATTGTTAAAAAAATTATCTGAACGTAGAATTTTGCTCGAAATTAGTAAATTGTTTAAGGATGAATGTATTTTTAGGATACTATAAGGTGGACAATGTAACTTGGCCAAAAACAAAATGGCGACGTTATAAAATTGAATTGCCGTTTTGGAAATTTGCGTTTCGCAATTTCAAATATTCTAAAAAAATTATCTGAGCGTGGAATTATGCTCAAAATCAGTAGAAGTGTTTAGAATAAATGTATTATAAGCATACTACAAGATGAATAATGCGGCTCAACTAGAAACAAAATGGCGGCGGTGCAAAATTTGAATTGCAATTATTGAAATTTGCGTTTCGTTATTTGAAGTATTCTAAAAAATAATCTGAGCCTGGAATTATGCTCAAAATCAGTAGAAGTGTTTAGAATGAATGTGTTTTCAGCATACTAAAAGATGAGTAATGTGGCTCAACGAAAAACAAAATGGCGGCGGTGAAAAGTTTGAATTACAATTATTGAAATTTGCGTTTCGTAATTTGAAATATTCTAAAAAATAATCTGATTGTGGAATTATGCTCAAAATCAGTAGAAGTGTTCAGAATGACTGTGTTTTTAGCATACTACAAGATGAATGATGGCGAAGCAACAAAATTTGAATTACAATTATAATTTATAAGAAAGTTGTATACAATAAATAAAATCTGTAATGAAACGTTATGCTACTCCGTGGTAATCACTAATACTAAAGATAAGAAAATCCTATCCGAGCCAGACTATAATTATAAAGTGGAAAAAATCCACGCCATCCAGATAAAGTAAATAACCACTTTCAGGAATCTATTTCGCCATAATTTAATCCGAGCCTCGCGCGCGATTTTCTTTTTCTGTTGAATCCATTTCCAGCAACCGCAAGTTTATATTTCACGTGCACAAGTAACTTTATATTGTGAATATTTGTGGAGACCGGCGGTAAGTTAGTCAGGTTCATATGCATCATTAATAAATTTCAATATACGCGCATATCTCAGCCGCATATAAAGTGTACATTTCTTCTATTATGCAAATGCTAGATTTCCCAACATGGGATACACTTTGATAGAGAACCGATAATTAATTACGCATAACTTTCTAATTTTATGCCCATTGTTCACGTAAATACGAGAGACAATGGGAAACGAAAAAATTTCAACAGATCGTACTCTCCTTTGCGACGGCGTCGCGCGTGGGCGTTTTGATTTGTGGCCATCCACTATTCGAGAAAAATACTTTTTGAAATGTGGCCAACGTTCACATCCATCAGGAGGTATTTTTAGATAACTATCGCACCGACGATCGTGTGGAACTTTCAAATTAAAGCAAACTAGGTTTATGTTTATTGTTACTGTTAGAATTGGTCACTATTGAAGAATATCTAAAAGCTCCAGTTGTGAATTGGTAAAAACTTTCAGTCGAGGTAAACTTAATACTGTAGATAAGTCGTATATATATATATAAGGTCGGGTATAAGCCAAATAAATTAAACAAACACCGCGGTGTGTTCGGTTAATTGACAGGAGTAGTGAGCCAGCACCGGAGTGTAATTAATGCGCTTATCTATCCAGGAATCACTTAACAACTCATTGTGGATCCCTCCTGTCCTTGTCCTTGCTATTTATCGGCCGCATTCCTCGCTTTTTTGGTGCAACCGTGTGCATCCGCCACTGTCACAATTTACAGGTTCGTGTGCAGCTTCGCAACTGTTATCTTCTACATTTAATGATTACCAATAAGTTTACAACTTAAAAATTGCCGACATAACCACGCGATTACTTTTAATAAAGTTTTAAAACTAAAACCTACGGATTATAATAAAATAAACGATGGGAGCTCATTCCTGACCTTACCTCCAGACCTGCAATGTTAATTTAGAACTGTCGCTGTGTAACACCATCAAAAAAATCTAAATTTCCGTAGGTTCGAATCATTTCTACGACAAAATAAACAATAAATCAAAATTGAAATTTATTAGTAACCACGACCAAACCAAGAGATGATTGTAGGTGTGCGACGCGTACATGATTAACAACCTCATTCAGATTGGAATTTCTCAATGAAGAAATAAATGACCGATCGTTACCACCTACGTTAATTAGCGCGAGGGGAATATTTCTGGCGTGGGATGTCAATATTGAAATATTATTCAATAAACATGCGCCTTTTTCCAGTTGGTTGATTTAAACTCACCTCTTCAGTAGCGGTTTGGTTTTTCCGAGGTAATCGCAACTGCCGCACTTGTAGTTCCTTTCCGTCGAATGGGTTTCCTTGTGGATCTTCAAATCCGCTGCGTTTCGGGCCAAATGGTAACAATCCGGTTCGGGGCATTTGAATTTTTTGCCCTCGTGGATTATCATGTGGTTGTTCAGAATTGACCTGTAACAAAATAATAATTAAAACAACTTTAATAAACAAATTGTGCTGTAATTTATTCTTCGCACCAGATATTCTAAAAGATGAATCCTTTAATATGTAAATCATCAAATTAAAACTTCCAACCATAATCAGATTTTTGAAAATCATCAAAGTCAAAGATCTGATTATGGTTAGAAGTTTTAGAGTCTTTGACAATTATAATAAAATTATTAAAAGGATTATTTTGAAGTTCAATGTATCAAGTGGTTGATAATATTCTGATTTTTTAACAATTACATAACATTTGCCTAAGTTTTGGTGGAAGCAGTCATTTTGTTTTAACAGTTTTTTCCATTTCATCGAGAACTCTGCAGCATTTCATTTTTAATCTCTTCAAAATTGCAATGATTTCTTTAGATTTCACCAATTTTCCAAACTTCAAAAATTATTATAACGTTTCAGCAGTTTATCTTTCTTCTAAACAATTTTGCTTAAAATTTCTAGAATATTCTAGTAATTTTTTGTCTCATTTTATCTATGAATAACTCTCTTAAACTGCAAAGAATTTCTTCGAAAGTTTAATAATTTTTCAGCAGTTTGTCTCTCATTTTTTTCTCAGACTTCCTAACAATTCGTCTCTTACTACTACTAAACATCTTTATTCACAGAATGAAAATAAAATATAATACTTGTAATGTATAAAATAAAATAAATTCTAACATAATTGGTCTTCTGTTTCATGGCTATCGACCAGTGGTCTTTCAGCCCCTCGTCTCTTATTTTATCAAACTTCAAGAAATAATAATTTTATAATTTTTAAGAAATATTTCTTCCAGATTTCTAGACTTTCAGAAGTTCTAGTTCTCTCTATTCTACAATTCTTTAGTAATTTCTCTTCTATTGACATAAAACAAAACAGTTGAAAGGGTTGCACATTAATTGTTGAGCACTACAACATGTTTCAGCAAAGACTGGCTTCATCAGATAGATGAATTTAAATTTTCTTTACAGTTTAAAACAATTTTTTGATTTTTCCTGCACTTTGATGTTATTTTTTAAGATTTTTTTTCTATTCTTGCTACATATTTTTTTTTCATATTTGGTATACTCAATTTCTTAGAGTTTTCTAAACATTTCTCCTTTGGATAATGAGATTTTTTCTTTAATTCTTTTCTATTCATTTTAAAAAATTTCGAAGGAAATTTTTTGGAAAATTTTTAGAAGGATGAAAGGAAACCTTTAAAAATTTAGAAGAGAAGTTGTTGGAAATTTATTTTCAAGAATGGAAGAAAGCTTTTTTTAAAAATTTAGAAAAGAAATTGTTGGAAATTTTTTTAGAAGAATGGAAGATAAAGTGAAACTAGAAACTCTGAAAGTTTCTAGAAATCTAGAAGGAATATTTCTTGAAAATTATATAATTATAAATCAAGACGAAAAAAGATTGTTGGTTTTTGAAGTTTGATAAAATTAGATAAGAATTGCTAGAAAATATTTCGAAAAATAAAAAAGTAACTGCTGAAAAAAGTATAGAATTCTTCACAGTTTAAGAGTAATTCATAGAAAATTTTAAAATCTCAACTAGAAAATTTTGAAAGATTAAAAATTTAAAAGTCAAATTATTTAAAGATGTGAGATAAAAAGATTTGAAAAGGAGTGTTCATAATTCATAATTTTAAAAATGTTTTGCTTCCCCTCTGGATTTCTAGAATTTGCTTGCAATTTTCCAATTTTATAAAATAAGAAATTTCTATTTGAGAGTTTTTAAATTTTCTTCCAGTATTTTCAAGCAATTTTTCATCAAAATTTCTTCAGTAATTTTAAATTGCTTGTTTTTTTATGGCTTTGCATAAATTTTCTAGTATTTGTCAACAATCCTCTTTTAAATCAGATTTTTAGATTTCCCTACATTTTTTATTTAATTTCCTTGGATATTTTTCCTCAGGTCTTCTACAATTTTCTAACAATTCTTGTCGAAAAAAATATAAATTCAAATATTTGTCTAGCGAATTTTTAAAATTTTTCAATATTTTTTAGTCGAACTTTTTCGAATTTCTACAATTTTTCATTCTAAATTTTGAAAATTATCTTCCAAATTTTTAACATTTTCTTACAAGCTTCTACCATTTTTTTGCAATTTCTTCCCTAGATTTGTGGAATTGTTTTCATATATTTCAAAGATTCTCCTTTGTATTTCTAGAATTTTGTTGGAATTCTTCTGCTCTAAAATTTTAGAAATTCTTAAGAGAAATTACTTGAAAATATAGAAGAAAATTTTATAAAGCAGGATGAGAAATTATAAAGAATAGAGAGCAGAAGAATCGCAAGAAAATTCTAGAAATATTCAAATTTTTCGTATCAAAATTACAAATTTCTAAATTTTTCAACTTTTAAAATTTTCTTCTAAGCTTGTAACATTTCCCATCAATTACTTTTATCGATTTTTGGAATTGTTTTCATGTGTTAGTTTTCTGGATTTTCCTTTGGATTTCTAGAATTTTCTTGATATTTTGTCAAAGAAGCAATTTCTTTTCCAGATTCCTAAAATTTTCTTCTTGATTTTTTCAAGCAATTCTTCAGCAATTTCAAATTGCCTTAATTTTCTTTAATGCTTCTGATAAAAATATTTCTGGTAGATTTCAGTAATTCTCTTTTCCAGCTGATTATTAGAATCTTCCTACATTATTATTGTGTTTTTCTTAAAGACAAATTTCCACGAATAATTTTAAACACTTTTCCTTAGGATTTCTAGAAGTTGTTAAGCAATTATTGTTAATTTTTCTTCTATAATTTTCAAGAAACTTCTCTTCCAAATTTCTAAAATTTTTCAGCATTTCTTAACTAATTTTGTCGGGCTTTTAAATTAAACTTACAAATATTTTCTGGATTTTTATAATTTAATTTTGTCAGAATTCCCGTGTCCAAATTACATGCATTTTTCCTAAATTCTACAGCAACAATTTTTTTTTATAAATATTTAGAATTCTTTACATTTCACTCAAAATTTTCGAAATATTTCTCCTTATGATTTCTAAGATTTTCTTGCAATCGTCAAACAAGTAGTTTCTATTTCGATTATATATTCATAAAATTGACTTCTAGCAGATTTTTTTGGACGCCATTTTCTTCCATTCAATTCTAAAATTTTTCAGAAATTTAAAATTCTAAATAATTTTCTTTTAAAGCTTCTCAGATAATGTGTAGATTTATCAAGCAATTTTATTCACAGGTTATTATTTTTTTTTTTAGAAAATTCTCTTTCAAATTGTAAAAAGTTTCTTCAAGGCTTCTAAAATCTTTCAACAATTTTTTTCATTAAATTTCCTAGTGATTTCTCCATCAGATTCTTAGAAAAATTGTAAAGAAGTCTGAGGAAGAAAGTTTTGAAGAAAATCATAGAGAGAACTCCTTAAATTTATTGAATCTTCGAAAAGAGAGTATATCATACAAATATTTAAATAGATAAAGTAAAAAGTTCTCGAAAAATTGAATTAAAAATGTAGCAAAATTATTAAAGTTTAAAAAAAATTTAAAAGGCCTTTAAGAAAGTTTACAGTATTTGAAAGAAAATTTCTTACTTCTAATGTCTAGAATTTTCTTGAAATTCTTCAACACATTCTACTCTAAATTTCTAAAATTTTATTTTAGTATTCCAAGCATTTTCTAATCCACGTTTTTAAATTTCTTCAACGTTTTCAAATTATGAAAATCATCTTTAAATACTTGTATAAAAATTTCTAGTATTTTTCAGCAATTTTGTTCCTGCATTTTGATACTCCTTTTTTTTCGAAAAATTTTCTCCGGACATTTCTCCTCTAAACACTTTTCTTCAAGTTCTTATCAATAATTCTTGTTTCAAAAATTTTAATATTCCTTAACAATTTTTCCTTATGATTTATAAATTAAATAAAATAAAAGAAAAGTTGTTAGTACTTTATTAATTAATAAATTTTATTTTCACGTAACTCACAAAAATCAATGTATCATTTATATATATTTTTTGAAATATTATATAATATTCAAAAATATATATAATATTTTTATTTTAGATTTCTAAAATTTTACCAACATTTCTTAAATCTTTTCGTCGAACTTCTTGTATCAAAATTACAAATATTTTCTGAATTTCTACAATTCTTCAGCGATTTCTTGTATTTGGAAAGTTTTGTTCCAGGCTTCTAAAATTTTCCAATGATTAGACTCTTAATATTTAACAAAAAATTCCTGCACATTTCAATCTATTTTTTTGAGAATTTGTTATTCAGTTGAATTTTCTTAACACTTCTACTTCTATGGATTTTTAAAATCAAACTTCAATCCAGACTTCACCCATTTTGTCAATCAAGCAAATAATTAATTTTTGCAAGTATTTTTACACATTTTTTTTCTTCAAAATTTATAAATCCATTAACGATTCCAAATTATATAAATTTTCGTCAAAGCTTCTCAAAAAATTTTCTTTAAAATTCTACTGAAATTTCCCATACATAATTAAGAAAAGTACTTGTAAGGCTCACGAAGAATTTTTCCTCCAGATTTTTAATTCATTTTTTCAAAAATTTCTTTCTTCGCACATTTTCACATTTTTTTTAGTGGTTTCAGTATTCTAATCCACGAATTACTCTTTAAAACTGCAAAGATTTTTAGAGGGTTCTATAATTTTTTTTGTAGTTTATCTTCCCATTTTTTTCTAAACACGTTTTCTTAGTTTTCTTTTTTGACTTAGACATATTTGTATTTAAATTTAAACTTTCCTTAGAATTTACAATTAATTTTTTTTTAAAGATTTCTAGAATGTTACAGCATTTCTTGTCAAAAATACAAATATTTTCTGATTTCTACAATTTTTCAGCGAATTCACTTTAAAATTGAAAATTTTCTTTCAAGCGTCTAAAAATTTCAAATAATTTTTTTCCTAGATTTTTGGAATTCTTCTCATATATTTTTTGCTCATCCTTTTCGAGAGTTTGCTTTTAATTCTATTTTTCTGCCATTTTGCCAAAGAATAAATTTCAGTTTCAGATTTCTAAAATTTCCTACTACTTTATTTCAAGCATTTTTTATTCCATATTCGAGAAATTCTTCAGCAATTTCAAAACGCCTTAATTAAGACTTTGCATAAATATTTATAATAGTTTTAGTAATACCAGGCGATTATTAGAATCGTCCTACATTTTTTTTCTATTTTTTTCTGCAAATGTTATAATGTTCAATTTGTCAGAATTCTCGTATCCAAATTACAAGCATTTTTCCTAAATTCTATCATACATCAATCATAAATAAATAAATAAATAAATAAAATAATAATTTAAAATTTGCCAACAATTTCTCATTCGGATTTTTAGAAATTTTCTGCATTCTTATTCTCTCTTTATATACGATCACATCTCCAAACTTCTAGAATTTCCTTCAATGGTTTTTATATTTGGTCAAACAAGCAATGAATTACACATTTATAAAATTCAGTAGCAATTTGAGTTGTTTTCAACAATTTTATTTCTTTTAAGATTTCTAGAATTCTTTAGAAACTTCTTTTTCAAATTATTATGACTCCTTTTTCAAGCTTTTATTTTCTAATTTCCTATCCTAATTCGTTAGAATATTCTTGAAAAAATCTAATATTTTTCACATTTTTTTTTATAATTAAGAAAAACTTTCTCTCAAAAATTATAGGTAATATTTTTTTCTTCAATTTCTCGTCCTGATTTATAATTTTCAAGAAATTTCTCTTTCAGATTTCTGGAATGTTTCAGCATGTCTTGATTTCTCATTTTGTAATAAAACATCGCTTCTAAATTCTGAAAAATTTCATCAATGATTCTAAAATTTTCATTAATTTCTGTTTTGATTAGAGAGATTTTTGGAATTCATTTCATTTTTTCTTGCTTCATTTTTTCGGAGTTTCTCAAATCTTCCAGATTTCTAGATTATTTTTACAATTTTCCTATTTTGTCAAACAAGTTTCTAAATTTTTATCCAGATATTTTTTTCTAGATTTCAAAAAACCTTCAGAAATTTTAAATTGCTTTTAATCTTTTTTTAACCTTTTTCTTATTTTCAGATTTTTATAATTTTTTTTTAGAAATTACTTTCTTCAAAGCCTTTCCAACAATTTTTCTTTTTTAGAATTCTTTTAAGAACTTCTTGCTTTATCTTTTCAAAGTTTCCAGTGGTTTCTAATTAAGATTTCTAATTTTTTTCATAAAAAAGTTACTCAAACTAAAATGGTTTTTAAAAGGATCTATATTTTTTAAATAGTTTTTCTTCCATTTTTCTTAAAAACTTTTGTGTTTTATTAAATTATACCCTAGAATTTTTGAGAAATAGTTCTTTCAGATTAAAATTCTATAAAACACTTGTTAATTTCCATAATATTTTAATTTTCAGTTGCCTGACACGTGTTTCGATCATTCCTGATTATTTTCAAAGTACAAAACTAAATAATTAGTTTCTTATGGATTTCTGTTATGTCAGACTTTTTATGAAAAAAAAAACCTTCAGCACTTTTTTATTTTTCAGCAATATATAATATAAAATAATAAATAATATAAAAAAAATATAATTCTTCTGTAATTTCTCTTTCAAGTTGCAAACGCTTTCTTCAAGGTTTCTAGCCAGTAGCTTCCAGAAATTTAGAATTTTAGATTTTTCCTACATTTCCTATTTAATTTTTGAAAACTTTCTATCACTTGTATTGCAAGCTACTTCCCATAAATTTAGAATTTTCTGCATTTTTATTTTTTCGAAAAATTTACAGCATTTATTGCTTTATTTCCGAAACTTTTTCGAATTTCTTGAATTTTCCATTATTTTATTTTTTACACGATGTGGATTTTCTTATAAGGTTCTAAAATATGCTTTTAATTTTTAAAATTCTCCACAAAATATGTACTTTCAGTAATTTCTTTAAACACTTTTTATCAAAATTCTGTAGCAATTTCAAATTGCAAACCATTTCTTTAAATCATAAATATTCCTGGTACTTTCCAGCAATTTTCTTTTCATATTTTTATAATTCTTTAGAAACTCCCTTTTCAAATTAAGAAAATTTTCTCATAGGTTTCTAAACTGTCTCAAAAAAATTTTAAAATATTTTTATATTCTTTATATTTTTAAAATGTTCAATAGTCAATAGATTTTTTATTTAAGCTGCAAAGATTTGTTTCTGAGAATTCTAAAATTCTTCAGTAGTTTCTCTTCCAAAGTTTGCATTTTTTTCAAGGCTTCTAAAAGTTATCTTCTAGATTTCTAGAATTTCTCTGCATTGCTTTATTTATTGACTTCTTGTTATGAAAATTACAATTTCTCTTCCAAATATTTAAATTTTCTTTTTTAGATTTTTGAAATTCCTTTCATTTTTGCTTCTTTCTCACAAAGTTTTCTAAACTCTTATCATCCGAATATCAAGAATTTTCTTACGATTCTTCTTTGATCTTGTTAAACAAGCAATTTCTATTCCTACTTACTAAACTTTTATTCCAGTATTCCTAAATTTTACTCAAATTGAAGTAAATTTATTTTAACGGTTGTAGAATTTTCCAGCAAGCTTTTAGATTTTTGAAGTTTTTCAGCAGTTTTTTTGAGATAATAATATCTTTATTTAAGGATACCATTAAACAATTACATAAAAAATACAATTATTACAATCTTTCAGGCATTTCTTCTTTATTCTATGGATTTTTTTTGAAATTTCTTTTCTATTGCAAGTTGCTAACATTTTCTTGGAGTATTTTCTATTATATTTTTAAGTAAACTAGCTTTAGGATTTATTCAATTTTACAGCTTTTTTACTTTGGTTCTTTAGTATTTTTCAAAAATGTTCTTCAAAATTTCTAGTTGTCAAATTTGTATTGAAGAAAACTTTTTAAATTACTAAAAACTCTTATATCATATTTCCTAGTAATCTATTTTTACAAATTTTATAGATTTCTAGAACTTCTCAATCTTCATTTTTCTACTTTTTAGAAATTTGTCAACATTTCTGGCTTTATTTTGTCGCATTATCTTTTTCTTCTTCTTTTCTTTGAAATTTCAATTTTTCTAGATTACTGCAAATTTTACTGTGCCAGATAAAAATGTTTAATCATTAAGATTGTTTAAATGTGACTATAATATGAAAAATTATGAACAAAAATTGAGTTTAAACTGATTTCATTAAATTAAATTAGCAAAAACAATTAAAATAAATTTTATAATAAAGCTTTTCTGAAGAGATCGAAAGATCGAAACACGTGTCTGCAGATGATTATAAACTTGAACGCTAATTTTTTTTTTAAATTGCTTTGCTAATTTAATTTAATGAAATCACTTTAAATTCAATTTTGTTCCTAATTTTGTTATGGTCACATTTAAACAATCTAAAATACATTTTATCATTCATTAGTTTATTCAACAGTTTAATCATTAAAAAAATTATCTTCCAAATTGTAAAAATTTCCTTCTAAGCTTACAGCATTTTTGAGTAATTTCGTTTCCAGATTTATAGAAAATTTCATCCTTTTTCGTTTAAGACAATTCTTCTCCAGCAATTCTTTAATTTTTCAAAAATTTTCTTGTCTAAACACTGCCGAAGGAAAATGTTTACTTTTCCAGTAAGCTCTTTAAATCTTCTGATTATTTTTCTAAAGATTTTACAGATTTCTAGTATCGATTATAAGATTCGAATCTATATTCATCAGGTCCCTTGCTTTTTTTTAAGGAATTTTTCAGGAAAATTAAGATTCCTATGACTTTCGAGCATTTTTTTTTAATTTTTGAAAACTTCCTAGAGAAGTTAATGTGCCAAATAAAAAAAAATTATTTTACAAAAATTATACTTTCAAATTGTAAGATTCTGTAGAAATTTTGCTTTCAAATTTGTATAATCTTCCATCTTTTCCCTTTACGATAACTAGAATTTCCCTTTATTTTTTGAAAATTCCCTTAGATTTCTATACAGTTGCCAAAATACTGTCGGAAAATATATAAACTATAAACCGTAGTTTAAAGACAGAAGTATTGAAAAAGTCAGATAGGAGAAGACAAAGAGGAAAAAACAGAATACTACAGACCGATGACAAAAAGAAGTATAAACACTAAACGCTGAAGACATAAGATGGAAGATAAAAAACTATAGACTAATAACTGAAGATAGAAAACAAAAGAATATCAACTTATAGTTAGAGATAGAAGACAAAAACAGAAGATGGAAGGCAATAGACAATATTTTGAACGCTGAAGACAGAAGAGAGAATACATAGAGTTTAATATGGAAAATACTATAGGCTATAAACTTAGGACAAAATACTAAAGACTAGACTAATCACAGAAGATAGAAGATAGAAGATAGAATATAGAAGAGACAAGATAGAATAGTAAACACATATTCTTAACCCTAAAGAAAGAGGACAAAATAATTTAGATTAAAGACTGGAGGCAAAAGTCAAAAAGTATAAGATCGAATAAAAAGTATAAGATAGGTTTATGATTGAAGATTATAGATTGAAGAAATACGAAAAACTACAGATCATACGTTAAAACTTATAAACTGAAGACTGAAGACAAAAGTCAGAGAGTTGAAGATAAAAGATTATAAATTATAAACTGAGGACAAAATACTATGAGCTGATGAGAGAAAGCATTAATTTGAAAACAGAAAATGGAAAATTATAGCTTTAAGATTAAAGATAGAACATAGAAGACAAAAGATACAGTATAGAAACCTAGAACTTTTAGAACTTTTCGAAATGTTTGCAAACTTTATTGTTTTCCAAATTGTAAGAATTTTCTTTAAGGGTTCTTTCGTTTTTTTTTTTAGAAACTGTCAACCTTTTCTTTTTCTTGAACCTGTAATAATTGTAGCTTTTAGAAAATTCTTTCGTACTCAAACCTTTCTATTTGAAATCTTATACAATAAAAATGTGTATTTTTTGTAGAATCAACAAGCTTCTGCAGTAGTTTTTTCCCACTCAACAAAGAACTGGTTTTGTAGTTTTTGAGTATTTGAGAAAGTCAAAATCAAAAATTGCAACACTTGTAGAATTTAAGGTTATAAATCAACATTTATAACCTCAAATTCTACAAGTGTTGCAATTTTTAATTGTGACTCAATAGTGAGAAATTGATTTATCCTATAGCAATTTTTAAAAACACCAAACCGCCGGATTGCAACATGAAATCAGTTTCAAATTTATTTTTCATAATTTTTCATGTTATAGTTACATTTAAACAATCTAAAGTACATTTTATCATTTATTAGTTTATTCAACAGAAATAATTTCATTCAAATTAGTGTTGCTTTAATAGTTGTACTATTTGTAACACGCAAATTAATTTGTATTATTCAATGTCTGTCGAAATATTAGCTAGAGAAGTAGTTGTTTCAAATTAATTTGTTTTGTAGTCTTAGTAAGACTCATTGTTGTAGATTCACGAAATGTTTTCGTATTTTTAAATTTATTAAAAAACTTTCTTCCAACAATTTTTGTTTTTTATAATTCTCCTTAATTTTTAGTTTAATCTTTCAAGAATTTCTTGCTTCACCACCACAAAATTAGCCAGTGTTTTGTCCTTTGTAATTTGTAATTTTAAAAACTGTAAAGATTTTTTATAGGGTTCTATTTGATTTTCAATAGATTTTCGTTCATTTTTTTCGAAACACTTTTTCTCAGACTATTTCATCTCTTTCTTTCGTCCTGATTCTGCAGCGATTTCAAATTACAAACATTTCCTTTAAATCATAAATATTTATGGTATTTTCCAGCAAATTTCTATTCATGTTTCTATAATTTTTTATATTTTTTCAATATAATCGATACTTGTTCTGCTACTCTCTTGATGGAACCAAATTTTCAAATTAGGAGAAGTAAAACATAACAAGAGTTTTACTTCTCCTAATTTGAAACTTTTCAAATTGTGAAAATTGTCTCCAAAGTTTCTAAAATCTTCCAAAAAAAATTCTTACAGATTTTTAGAATTTCTCCACATTTTAATCAAATTTATCATATTTTCAAAATATTTTAGTGATTTCTTCTTTATATTTTTAAAATTTTCAATGGATTTTTTATTTAAACTGCAAAGATTTTTTCAGAATTCTACAATTTTTCAGTAATATCTCTTCCAAAGTTTGAACATTTTTTTCGAGACTTCTAAAAGTTTTCTTCTAGATTTTTAGAATGTTTCAGTATTTCTTTATTTATTGACTTCTTGTTATCAAAATTACAATTTCCCTTCCAAATATTTAAAATTAATTTTCTAAAACTTTAAAAATTCCTTGCATATATTTTTTGCTTCTTACTCTCCAAGTTTCAAATATCAAGAAGTTTCTTAAAATTATTCTTCCATCTTGTTAAACAAGCAATTTCTATTCCTACTTACTAAACTTTTCTTCCAGTATTCCTAAATTTTACTCAATTTGAACTTTTCTTTTCGGCAGATTTTTAGAATTTTCTCAAAATTTTTATTTATTTTTGTATCCCACGCATGAATTGCTTCATTTCCTCTAGTTTTTTTTTTAACATTTAACATAAGGATTTCTAGAAGTATTAAAAAATTTAATTGTGTTTCATTTTATAACAATTTCTCTTCTAGATTTCTACATATTTTAAAAAAATTTCTAGCAATTTCCAAAAATGTTTAACTCCGTCTGCCCTAATTTTTTAGGCAATTTTTATTCAATGTTTTTACATTTTGTAACTTCACTATCAAAATACAAAAACTTTCGACAAGGTTTGTAACAATTATACCTTCTCGGCATGTTTTATTGGAATTATTAAACAATATAGCATGAAATAAAAGCCTCTACAATCAATATATTTTATTTTATTTTCTAAAATTTCGTAGTATTTTTTTTACTTCATATTTTTGAAACTTTGAAGCTGTTTTTTGGATTTTTTAGATTCCGCGAAATTTTTTTGAAGTTTCTTAAATTTTCTATCAATCTCTTATTAACTTTAAGAATTCAAAATTTTCTTCTTGAATCGAACATTTAAAAATATCTAGTAATTTCTCTTCAAACATCCGAGAATTTTCTTAGGGTTTTCTAGAATTGAAGAAATTTGTCTTCCATTCTTCGAAAATTCCATTATCTTATCATAATCTTCTAGTAATTTATGTAAAAGGTTCTCTTCTTTTTTGCTCTACTATTTCATGTTTATTCTTTACGTTTTTTTTAATTCCAATGAATTTCTCTTTCAAATTTTACATTTTTAGTCTTCTTTAGAGAGTTTGTTATTATTTCTTATCTTTTAAAGTTATAGATTTTTTTTCTTAATTTATTTCTGAGATTTCAATTGTTTCATCCATTATTTATTTTTGATACTTTCGAGTGGTTTCTTTTTACAGATTTTTTTTAAATTCCTAGAATTTTTCAAGAATTCTTTCTTCAAATTCAAATTTTTTGGAGAAGTTATCCATACTGTGTCATGTTCTAATATTTTATCTTCCAAAATGTACAAATTCCCTTGTAGGCTTGTAGATTTTCAGGAAATTCTTTAATTTTTCAAAAATTTTCTTTATATATCTAGACAGTTATCAAAACACAGTCTAAGGAGAATATGTAGTATAACTGTATTTAAAATACAGATAATAGATTGCCAAAGACAAAATACGAAGAACTATAGAATAAAGACTTAAGAGGAAAGCCTATAGCCTAAGGCAGCAAAAGACAAAATTCTGTAGACCGATGATAAGAAAAAATATAAATACTAAACGCTAAAGACAGAAGACGGAAGATTATAAACTAATGACAAAAAGGGAGAAGAAATAAAAGATTAAAAACTATAGACTAATAACTGAAGATAGAAAACAGAAGAATATCAACTTATAGTTATAGAGAGAAGACAAAAAAGAGAGAATACACAGAGTTTGTGATTAAAGACTATAAAATTGCAGAGCATAAAAGTCTATAGACGTAACCCTGAATATACAGTGCAGAAAAGAGAAAGCAAAAGTAGAAGAAAATAATAGTTTAAGATACAAAATAGAAAATACAGAATGTAATAAACAGAAAGGTAATTACAACCTGCAGAAGGTAGACTGCTAATATTTCTGAAATCAAAAAGAAAGAAGAAAGAAAATTATATACTTAAAGCTAGGTAGAAGATAGAAGGTAAAATACAGAGAGTTAAAATATAAAATAGAAGACCACAGAAAGATAGAAGATTATTGCCTGAATAAAGAGAGCAAAAAATAGAAGACATAAAACTATAGGTTAAAGACTGAAGACATAATACAGAGAGCAGTAAACTAAGAAAGTACTGGAAAAGGGAGATTATCACCTGAAGGCTGAAGATAAAATACAGAAAGCAGAAGATAATAGTCTAAAGATTATAAATAACTTCTAGTTTGATAATTGCAAGCTAAAATTGTCATTAAATAATGTCAGTGTTATACAAGCAAAGTTAAGAAGTTTTTATTTGCGAAGAATAATGTATAACGAAGTAGAAGCCTCCGCCGTTAACAGTAAAGATTATAAACTTAAGCTTAAGAGAAAAAAACAGGACACAAAAGTAGAATACAAAAGGAAAAGACTTTTAGGTTAAAGGTAGAAAATAGAATACAACAAAGACAGTATTGCTGTTTAGTTTGGAAAATTTAATCAGATTCTTAATAATGTACAAAAGAAATATGTAAAAAAGACAGAATAGATGTTACTGAAAGATGAATAGTCCTTTAAATCTTCTGTTTTTTTTAAAAATATTTTCCAATGTTTTTTCTTTAATTTTTCGAGTATTTTTTAACGTTTCTTGCTTTATTTTATTAGATTCATCTATAATTTCTCTTCAAAAGTGAAATTCCCAAACATTTTCGAAATTTCTGCAAACTTCCAAATTGTAAAAATTTTCTTCAAGGGTTCGTTTTTTTTTTTGGAAAGTGTCCATCTTTATCTTATGGAAATTTCCAGGAATGTCTGTCTCTTTCGAATTCCGTGAATTAAATTTTCTTTTTCTGTTCTCTTTAAATTGTGCGCACTTTTTACGCTGGACAATATGCAAATTCTTCTACACTACAACTCTTGAAAATTTCTGGCTTATTAAGAATTACACACATGCTTTGTCTAGCTTGATACAAGTTTTTCTGAATACAAGACATACATTTTAGGAAAACTTTATTAGTTTTCTAGGATTTTTCCAGCGATTTCTGCTCCACGATATTTTTAGAGAACTTTTTTTAGGAATATTTTTATTTTGGGTAATATGAAGAACATTCATTTAATAGTGTACAAACTTTAAGGCAATTTCAAGACGATAATGGAGAAGATCTAGAGGAAAACACTATAATTTTTGAAATAAAAACGTTTCCAAAAGTAATTGATTAATGGTTGAGGCGTTAACTTCGTGATACATTTTGGAAAATTAAACAAAAACGTTTACTTTGTTAATATCACACTTTAAGTGATATTAAGTGTGATATTAACAAAGTAAACGTTTTTGTTTAAGTTTCCAAAAGATCTTAAAATGTGTTTTTTTAAAGAACTTTTATAATACTTGAAAACCAAAAAGTATTACAGTGAATAAACTCCAAGGAAAATCTAAAAATATGCCAAAGAAAGAAAAAATTTAAACTATAATTTTATAAGATTCGTTTCGAGATTGTTAGATTTTCCTTAAGCTTATAAGAATGAATTTTTAGAAAATTGTGGTCAATGTGCTTATCGAAAACTAGAACCTTTTATTTTATCTCTAGAAGATAGATATCTGCGGATATTTAACGAAGTAAATTTATTTCTTAATTGAAACACAGTTATATTCAGTTAGTTATGAAGAAAGGAATATAACTGTGTTTCAATTAAGTGATATCACTTCACGTAACTCAAGTAACTACATTAAATTTATTTCGACGGTTGTAGAATTTTCCAGCAAGCTTTTAGATTTCTAGAGGTGTTTTTTGAAATTATTACAATGTTTCAGGCATTTGTTGCTTTATTCTATAGATTTTTTCAGAAATTTCTATTGCAAGTTGCTAACATTTTCTTCAAGTATTTTATATTATATTTTTCAGTAAACTTGCTTTAGGATTTATTCAATTTTCCAGTTTTTTTTTACTTTCTAGTAATCTATTTTACAGATTTTATAAATTTCTAAAACTTCTCAATCTTCATTTTTCTACTTTTCAGGAATTTGTCAACATTTCTGGCTTTATTTTATCGTATTTTTTTCTTCTTCTTCTCTCTCAATTTTTTTTAGATTTCTGCAAATTTTACTGTGTCAGATAAAAATGTTTAATCATCAAAAAGTTTCTCTTCCAAAAATTGTAAAACTTTCTTTCTAAGTTTACAGCATTTTTTTGGTAATTTCACCAGATTTCTAGAAAATTTCATACTTTCATACGTTTAAGATAATGAGAATTCTCCAGCTTTTCTTTAATTTTATAAAAATTTACTTTAGATTTTTAAACAGTTGTCCAAACATTGCCGAAGGAAAATGTTTAGTTTTCCAGTAAGTTCTTTAAATCTTCTGATTAGTTTTTAAAGATTTTACAGATTTCTAGTATCGATTATAAGATTCGAATCTGTATTCATCAATTTCTCAAAAATTTGCCCCTTGTTTTGTTTTATCAGAATTTTTCAAGAAAATTAAGATTCCTATGACTTTCTACATTTTTTGAGATTTTTGAAAGTTTCCTAGAGAAGTTTACAGTGCTAAATAAAAATTTTCAATTTTACAAAAATTACTCTTTCAAATTGTAGCAATTTTGCCTTCAAATTTCTATAATCTCCCATCTTTTCCGTTTAAGATAACTAGAATTTCCCTTTATTTTTTGAAAATTTCTTTAGATTTTTATACAGTTGTCAAAATATTGCCGAAGGAAAATATATAAACAGAATTCAATACTAGACAAATAAAATTAAATATATAGACTATAAACTGTAGTCTAAACACAGATAATAGAGTGCAGAAGTATTGGAAAAGTCAGAGAGGATAAGAGAAAGAGGAAAAAACAGAATACTGCAGACCGATGATAAAAAAGTATAAACACTAAACGCTGAAGACATAAGATAGAAAATAAAAAACTATAGACTAATAACTGAAGATATAAAAAAGAAGAATATTAACTTATAGTTAGAGATAGGAGACAAAAAACAGAAGATGGAAGGCAATAGACAATATTTTTAACGCTGAAGATAGAAGAGAGAATACACAGAGTGTAAGATGGAAAATATTATGGGCTATAAACTTAAGACAGAAGACTAAAGACTAGACTAATCACAGAAGATAGAAGATAGAAGACACAGAATAGTATAGTAAACACCCTAAGAAAGAGGACATGAGAATTTAGATTAAAGACTGGGGACAAAAGTCAAAAAGCATAAGATCGAATAAAAAGTATAAGATAGGTTTATGATTGAAGAGAGATGACAAGAGGACAGAAGATGATAAATTGAAGAAATACGAAAAACTACAAATCATACGTTAAAACTTATAAATTGAAGACTGCAGACAAAAGTCAAAGAGTAGAAGATAAAAGATTATAAATTATAAACTGAGGACAGAAGATTATGAGCTGACGAGAGAAAGCATTAATATGAAACGAGAAAATGGAAAATTATAGCTTTAAGATTAAAGGTAGAACACAGAAGATAGAAGATAAAGTATAGAAACTTAAAGACCAAAGTTTTACAGAACATAATAGGCTATAGAAGTAAGCCTGAATGAGAAAAGAATGCTTTAAAATAAAAATAAAAATAGAAGAAATAACATATAAAATACAGAATTTAATAAACAGAAACGCGATTGTAAACTACAGAAGATCTACCTTCAATGCAAAGAGCAGAAGAGAATTTATGTCTCCCTAAGTAATACTCAATTTCTGAAGAAAAAAAATCTAAAAGCTAAAGACAAAAGATAGAAGCCTGAATACGAAAGACAGAGAGTTAAAATGTTAAATCGAAGACTAAAGAAAGATTATTACTTGGAGACAAAAAATATGATAAAGAAAGCAAAAAATATAAGACATAAAATTATAGTTTAAAGACTAAAGACCTAATACAAGAAGTAGTAAACTTAAGAAAGTGGCGAAAGTGCGGGAAACGGACCTGAAGGCTGAAGATAAAATGCAGAAGGCCTATAGATAATAAACCTTTCTATTTGAAATGTTATACAATAAAAGTTTGTAATTTTTTTGATATAATCAACAAGCTTCTGCAGTAGTTTTCTCTCACTGGACAAAAACTAGTTTTATAGTTTTTGAGTATCTGAGGAAGTCATAATCAAAAATTGCAACACTTGTAGAAATTGATTTATCCTATAGCAATTTTTAAAAACACCAAACCGCCGGATTGCAACATCTGGAGGACGACTGCACGTTACACGCGCGTTAATAACGAAAATATACGACCTATTAAAAATGGCTTACAATTTAAATAATATTATAAAAGTCGATTGGTTGTTTTTGGTCCGGCTTAAATGCATTTTTAATGTGCGTCTCGACAATGAAAGATCACGTGTTAAGAGGGCCATAAATTAAAAGCACAAAGATAGTTGCCGTTTATGAGCAATGTTATTGCTGTTAAAAGAGTTATTGGGGTGTTAAATTCAACACTATTCGAGAAGACTGGGGCCCCGGTCGTGTGCTCGCTCCACACGGACGACACGACACTTTAATAGTGTTACCTATGTTTAAATCATCATCTTTCTTTTTTTGTAATTGTAGTGGGATAAAATTGAAATTTCCCTTAATGTCCCGAAAGAATTTATTTTATTCCTAAGCTAAACGTGTGAGGAGGGGTGGTGTTGAGTTATTTAGTAGTGGGTAGGGGCGGTTGTTAGATTTAGTGCTGAGAGAGGAGCATGTCAATCGATCCGGCAGGAAGAGATGGTACATTTTGATAGAACATTGCCTCAGTATCGTTTGTTAGTGAGATCCGAGACAATGCATCATGGAATGACTGTACGCGGAGATACATTGCAGAAAGAAGTCTCCTCAAATTTACGAGCACCGGGGGCTTAAAAGTATGCAATAAATCCCACCCCGGCTTAAAAATGCGCCTGCTAGAGAGATTGGCATGATTCGATATACCACCACCACCACCAGCAGCAACACCACTCTTCCTCCTTCCTCTTCCATCGCGGTGATAAATAGTAATTACTCCTTCGACGCCTCTCCGATGCCATGCGATGCCAAAGTAGCTGGGGAATATTATAGTGATTAGACTTAATCACTGCTGCACGTTTTACACTCCCAAACACCTTAACTATACACTGCATTACTGTATTATTACTATCTCCAACCCGTAACAACAATATTACCCAAGTAAATAGAACACTTTGCTCGTGCTCCTCGTCCAAACATCAAACTACAATTTGCTTGTTCTTAAATGAAAAAGTTTCAATGCTGCATTACAGGAAGTCACGATGTAAAATGTATCTTGATTACGGTAATTCACTCAAACTAAAAGTGTTAAATCAAATTTTAAAACTTACACACTTTACATTACGATTGAAAATTGAAAAGATGAGTGTTGTGACAGTGTTAAATGGTGAAATCCAGTCGGTTCATACGTACACACGCACAAGTAGCCTCCCGTCTCTTTATATTCGCTCATAAAACAGGTTCTGCATATTATTAACGACATTCGTCATAAGTCACTCATTATGGGTCGCTAATCTGCACCGCGGACCGCTTCCCAAGCTTTGTCACCTGACCGGTACATATCTCATGTCATTAGCAACAAAATATACGATAAATAACCAGATACTTCTTCTCTACTTATTTATTAAATTCTGTTTTTATGGTGCTGCCATTTATTTTAACTTCAACATAAACTCCGACGTCATATGGGTAAATAACGTGGACAACATTTATCACGGTGTTATTTATTCACCACACCAACAACAAGACAAGACGAACCAACAGGATTACTAAGAAATTATTTATAATAATTATATATATACATATCGTTTTATTTATTTAATAATTGCATTTCTATGACAAACCCAAAACAGGTTTAATTTAAACATATTTTATGTATGTACAAAGCCCAAATAAAAATTTTAAATATCCGCTGATGAAAATAGACCGTTTAACGTTAACTATATACTGTAGAAATCTTAGATCATCACGTATTTACACATCTTTTAATATATTATTGATCAGTATCAAAATTGTTAATATAGATAAAATCAATAAAGGCCCAAAGGTTGATCCTAGCGGTACCTCATGTACTCTTGTATGAGAAGCTGTGTACAGTACTTAAAATAAAAAAAAATAATAATAAAAACTGTAGTAGGAGATACTGATAGGAGTGGATAATACCGAAAGTGGTAATATTAGCGGTTTTTGATAAGCACATTGACAGACTCTTTCTACCACTTCTTTTGTAGTTTATGCTATAATTTTCCAAAAGTTTATTTCTATGAGTTTCAAGAACATTTAGAAGTCTCAAAGAGAATCTTATAAAATTAGAGTTTTCTTCCAACATTTTTTTATATTTTCTATTGAACATTGTTAGATTTTCCTTGAATCAATGTTATTTAAGAAATATCAATAAAATTAGGCAAGAAATTTTAGACAACTTTTCGAACATTTTAGAAACCTCAGATAACATTGATTAGATGGTACACATTTTAAGATAATTTGGAAACTTTTTTATATCTAAAATTATAGATTTTCTCCATGATTTTCTAAAAATTTCCCTAAATTAATATTCTACAAGTTCTCTAGAAGAAAAATCTTCCAAAATATTAATTAAATGGAGCAGGAATCGCTGGAAACTTCCTAGAAAACTAATTAGGGTTTCTAAAATCCATGTCTTTTACCGAGATATATAAATCATGTGTGTAATTCTTATTAAGCCAAAAATCTTCTAAAGTTGTTCCATAGTTAGTTAGTTAGCCAAGTAGAAGATTCTGCATAATAACCAAAGAGTGTGCATAATTTAAAGTGAATAGAAAAAAAAATACTGAAAAAGTTTAAAAATCACGTAACTCAATAGAAGTAGAAATTCCTGGAAGTTTCCTTAAGATAAAGATGGACATTTTCCAAAAAAAAGAACCCTTGAAGATAATTCTTACAATTTGCAAAACATTAACATTTGCAGAAATTTCAATAATTGAAAGAAGTGCTTAAAGGTTCTAGGAATTTCAATTAAAAACATATCCAAAAACATCTGATAAAATTGGAAATTGGAGAAATACTAAAAAAATCTGTATAATCAATAAAAGGAAACAGGAGATTCAAAGAACTTTCTAGAAAAGTAAACATTTTCGGTTTTTAACAACTGAAATCTAAAGAAAAATTTCGAAAAAATAAAGAATAATTCTAAAAATCTGAAAGCAAAATTGCTTAAAAATTATACAAGCTTACAAGGAAATTTTTACAATTTGGAAGACAAATGTTTGAAATGTTGAATATTTTCATTTAACACAATAAAATTTGCAGAAATCTTTAAAAATTAAGAAAGTCCTTGAAAAAATGCGATAAAATAAAACAAGAAATTGTAGAAGTGGTTCAAAAAGTAGAAGATGAAGATTGCAAGGTTATGGGAATGTATAAAATTTGTAAAACAGATTACTGGAAAATATAAGCATTTTTAGAGAGGAGTTTTTAATAACTTATACATTTTTGACAATTCCACGAAATCTCGAAGAACATTTTTGAAAACTACTGAAAAATTCTAGAAAGTAAAAATTTTAAATATCTAGAAGAAAGTTTTTTGAATAAAATAAAATTAAGCAAGAAATTTTGAAATAAGAAACTTGTTTGTATATTCATGCAAATAACACACAGTTTATTCCTTACTTCACTTGTTTATTTAAGCGTTAGATGTACATTTCGTTCACAAGTGTTTACAAAACACTTCACGTAAACTCAAACCAACAATAGTTGGTATATTCAGTTTCCTGAATCATAAAAATTAAGTCGCCCAATTTTTTTTTGACTTATGTATTTATTATATTTTTTCATAATGATGGTTGCGACCGTTACTATGTGGTAATTCATAATGAACACTGAATAAAACATAGTAAGTGTTTTATTCAGTGTTTATTATATTTTTCAATGTTATTTGATATTGATAAGGGACACTTTATGTTTGAAATGTACATCTAGTTAATAAAAACATTTTTGTAAAGAAAGTGATAATTTAGTCTTATTTCAAAATCAGATAATATTCTTATACCGTAAGCAAGAAATCCTCGAAGACTGTAAAAATCTCAAAGGAAAATGCTTCAAAATTCTAGAAACCTAAAAGCCAAATTGCTGAAAAATTCTACAACAGCGTAAATAAATTGTCTCAATTTGGAGAAGAAATTTCTAAAACAATTCGACAATATAAAGCAAACAATGTTGGACAACTCTCAAAGAAACAACTAGAAGAATTTGAATTTGAATAATAAAAGAAACATTTCAGGAATTAAAAAAATAAATCCTGTAAATAGAAACCACTCGAAAGTTTCAAAAATAAATAAAAGAAGGAACAATTGAGGATTCTAGAAAAAATAAGAAGAAACATTCCAAAACTCTGGAGATCAAAAAATAAATTACTTAAAATTCTGAGAAGATAAAGCAAAAAATAATAACAAACTCATGAAAAAAAAACATTAAATTAAATTTTGGAAGAGATATTCATCGAAAATTCTATTTTGCGTAAGGAATAATTAAGGAATATAAAAAAGCAGAAATAGTTGTACAAATTACTAGAAGATTTTAATAAACCAAAAAGGAAAAGTGAAAGAATAAAAATTGCAAAGTTCTGGAAATCTATAAAAAATATTTACTGGAAAATATTAGAGAAAAGTTAAATATTTTTGTTTAATACAATTTTGACTCTTCCACGAAATCTAGAAAAAGTTTTTAAAAAATATTGAAAAATTCAAAGAATCTCAAATTGCAAATATCGGAAAATTTAAGTAAGTTTGTTGAAAATATAATAAAAAATACTTGAAGAAAATGTTACATTTAGAATAGAAAATAAATTTCTAAAAATAATCCGTTAATTAAAGCAAGAATTGCTAAATGATTGTAAATATTTGAAAGAAAAGAGGCTGAAAAACTGTGGATATTTAAATTATTGGTTTTTGAGTTACGTGAAGAGAAATTTCAATTAATAAAACACGTTAGAATTCACTTTCTTCACAATTTATTTTGTTAGCTATTGATAATGAGCACTTAGTGCTCGAAATGTACATCTAGTGAATACAAAATAAATTGTGAAGAAAGTGAATTCTAACGTGTTTTATTAATTGAAACTCTGGATACATAAAGCAAAATTGATGGAAAAATCTACAACCACCGAAATTTAAAGAAGAAATTTTTGAAAAAAAAAATCTTATAATTCCATAATATAAAGCAAAAATTCATGATGGCAGTATGGATAACTTTTCCAGGAAAATTGAATTTGAAAATTAAAAGAAATACTGAAAAATTCTAAAAATTTTAATAGAAAATTCTGTAAACCACTCGAAGTTATTAAAAATAAGTAAAGGAAGCAACAAAAGAAACTTCCAGAGAAAAAAACAATAAATAACACTGGAAAACTCTAGAGACCTAAAAGATAAGCTACTTAAAATTACAAAAAAATAAAACAGGAATTAATGACAAACTCTCGAAAAAAAAAATAAATTTGGAAGAGAAATTCATCGGAGTTTCTAAAAATCTAAAATGTTCCCTAAAGATAAAGCAAGAGATAGAGAAAAAAGAGGAAAACGTTTTTTCATAAATTACTAAAAGGTTTTGATGAGATAATGTAAAAATGGTGTAGGATTCTCAAAGAATGAAAGACAAATTTGCAAAATTCTAGAATACTCTAGAGAAATTGCTAAAAAAATTTACAAATATGTAAGAGAAACCGCTGAATAATAAGAAGAAATTATAGATCCTTAAAGTCCATTAGAAATTGATGGAAAATTTTAGAGCATTCAAGGAAAATTTCGGTAGTAAAATTTTAAAAATGGAAAAAATATGAAAAAATCGTACTGGAGAAAGAAACCAGGATCACTTTGTTTTAGCACTTTTTATTTAACAAATTATACGTGACTATAGTTTCGACTATCAACTAGTCATTAACAAACATAAAGTTTATGTTTGATAATGTTAAATAAAAAGTGGTAAAACAAAGTAATCCTGTTTTCTTTCTACAGTATATTCAAGATGTACCACAAAGTAAACGTCTCCACAATTAAACATGAAGAAAAAGTTTAATTGTTAAAAACCTTTAAAAAAGTTTTTGACATTTGAAAGAGAAATTGCAGAAAGCTTGTAGAAGTCTTGAATGAAAATATTAGAAATTTTAACAACTAGAAACTAAAAAATTCTAGATATTCTAATGTTTAATGTTTATAAAATAAGAAATTCATGGGGTAGTAAAATACATAAAACATAGTAAGAAAATTTAAAGAAGAAATTGTTACAAATTTTCAAAATTTGGAAGAGGATTGTAGAAGTTTGGAGTTTAAAACAAAAATTCATTGAAAATTTAAAGTTTTCACAATTTGAAAAGAATTCTAGAAATCTGAAAAGTAAATAAATATTTTAAGGCAATAAATGTTAAATTTCTTCTTCTTCTGATGCCTATCCACTAAAGAATGTTCGCTATCACATGTTTCATTTCATATCTCTAATGTAAAAAAATTCTCTAAAAACAGAATTAAAAATGTAGAAAAAAATTAAAACTCTACTAGAAAATATAATAATGGTTAATACTAGAAATAACTATGTGAAGCTTTAAAGAAAATTTACACTTGTTGAAATCGATAAAAAAAAAATTGAAATATGGAAGAATTAGAACAATTAGGAATTAAGAATAAAAATTCCTTGTTGGGAAAAATGGATGAAGAATTTGAAAAAAAATATAGAAATTTGGCGAAGACGTTTTGGGAAACTCCGAAAGAATAAAGCAAGAAAGACATGAAAGGAATTCCGAAAATCTATAAGAAAAATTGTTTGAAATTTTAGAAGCCTTGAAAATTTTTTTTAACAATTTAGAAGAGAAATTTCAATACAAAATGAGAAATGAAGGAATACTGAAACATTCTGGAAATCTGAAAGATTAAGACGAGAAATTGCTAAAAAAATTATTATAATTTCTGACAAAATATAACCACAATTGTTAGAAAATTCTGAAAAGCAGTGTTTTAAAAACACAATTTTAAAAATTCCCAAGTTCCAAAAAATGAAAGGATGCTGAAAATTTTTAGAAATCTGTTGGAAAATTTTCTCGAAGATTCTAGAAAAAAGGAAAACAAAACATTTTCTAGAAAATATTAGATTTTTTGAAAAGAGATATTTTACAAAAATTGCTAGAAAAAAATCCTGAAGAAAAGTGTTTAGATACAAAATTGAAACAAAGTACTGAACATATATAGAAGTCTTGCAAAAGTTTTTCAGTTGGAAAATGTAATTCAATGAAAATTCTAGAACTCTGAATTCGAAAAATTTCGGCATTTAACGAATCTCGGTTTGATTAAAGCTATTTAAAAATCACGTCGCTTATTTTAGTATTTTTCACTTATTTATGAAATATGTATACATTTGGAATAAATCTGAAAAATTTTTGCCCCATAGCATTTGGTTTTAATTTTTTTAATCAATTGAAAAAGTTCAAATGCAGAATTTAACGAAACTTAACTTGTTTGATTTTATTTAAGAAATACGTCGTTCATATTAGTAGTTTTGTATTTGTTTATATAAAATTAATGTATTTGAAGTTATTTTGAAAATTTTGTGTCGATAGCATTTGTTTTTAATTATTTTTAATCAATTAAAAGAGCTCTAGTTTAGAATTGAACGTCTTTCAATTTGATTGAATTTATTTAAAAATCAGGTCACTAATTTTACTAGTTTTATATTCGAGAAGAGTTTGAAAATAGAAAAAAAAATGGAATTTTTAAGTCGATACCATTTGTTTTTTTTTTTAAATTATTTTCAATTAACTAAAAAAAAACGATGGTTCATAATTAAACGTGGCTCAATTGAATTAAAATTATTTAAAAATCACCCTGCCATTTTGGTATTTTGAGTTGATTGCATTTGTATTTTTTAAATTATTTCTAATCAATTGAAAAAAGCGCGACTTAAGGATTTAAGGAGCGTAAATTTGATTGAAATTATATAAAAATCACGTTGCTATAATAACATTTAACAGTGACAGTTGATAATTGACAGGGGCAGTTGGCAGTGACAGCTGACAGTAATAGTTTAGCAGGAACAGTTGATTTATAAATGACATAATCCGTTGATAGTAAAAATGTATAATAATAATAATAGAAAGTGATGGTTCATAATTGACAGTGACAGTTGACACTTGACAGTAGCTGTTAGTGACACTTGATGGTTGATAGTGATGCTTCCAAAGTTAATTGATAGTTAGACAGTGATAGTTAGTAATTGTTTTATAGTTGAAAATAATACACAGTTTTATTCCTTACTTCACAAGTGAAGTAAGAAATAAAACTGTGTATTATTTTCATTTACAAAACACTTCACGCAAACTCAAACCAAAAATAGTGTTTTATAGTTGACAATTCTAGTTAATATAGACATGTAATAGTAACAGTTGACAGTTGATAATGACGGTTAATATAGACAGTTAAGAATACTAGTCGAGAGTGATAGTTAACAATGATAGTTGACACTCGATACTGATCGCTGTCAGTAATAGATGACAGTTGACAGTAGAGAGTTGATAGTGGCAGTTGTCAGTTGATAGTTGACAGTGATAGTTGACAATTCCACTTAACATAGACAGTTGGTAGTGGCAATTAACAGTTAATATAGACAGTTGATACTGATAATTTATATACACAGTTGACAGTGACAGTTGGAAGTGATAGTTAATAGTGACAGTTCATACTTGTCAATGATATTTATTAGTGACAGCTGACTGTTGATAACTGATAGTGACAGTTGACAATAACGCACATAATGCAGGCATTGTGACGCACTTTCTTTCTTATTGTAATTTATTTTAATTTCAATGAGAAATAAAGACTATTAATAATAGTTAATATATATAAGTTCATATTGACAGTTAATAGTGACAGTTAACTATTGATATTGACAGTAAATTTAGACGGTTGACAGTGACAGTTAACAGTAACAGTCGACACTTGACAGTCATTACTATCAGTGATAGTTAATATATATATTTTGTATAGTGACAGATTAACATAGACAATTGGTAGTGGCAGTTGTCAGTTGATAGTTGATAGTGACAGTTGACAATTCCACTTAACATAGACAATTGGAAGGGGCAATTAACAGTTGACATTGGCAGTTAATATAGACAGTTGACACTTATAATTGATATACACAGTTGACAGTGACAGTTGGAAGTGATAGTTAATAGTGACAGTTCATACTTGTCAATGATATTTATCAGTGACAGCTGACAGTTGATAATTGATAGTGACAGTTGACAATAACGCACATAATGCAGGCATTGTGACGCACTTTCTTTCTTATTGTAATTTATTTTAATTTCAATGAGAAATAAAGACTATTAATAATAGTTAATATATATAAGTTCATATTGACAGTTAATAGTGACAGTTAACTATTGATATTGACAGTAAATTTAGACGGTTGACAGTGACAGTTAACAGTAACAGTCGACACTTGACAGTCATTACTATCAGTGATAGTTAATATATATATTTTGTATAGTGACAGATTAACATAGACAATTGGTAGTGGCAGTTGTCAGTTGATAGTTGATAGTGACAGTTGACAATTCCACTTAACATAGACAATTGGAAGGGGCAATTAACAGTTGACATTGGCAGTTAATATAGACAGTTGACACTTATAATTGATATACACAGTTGACAGTGACAGTTGGAAGTGATAGTTAATAGTGACAGTTCATACTTGTCAATGATATTTATCAGTGACAGCTGACAGTTGATAATTGATAGTGACAGTTGACAATAACGCACATAATGCAGGCATTGTGACGCACTTTCTTTCTTATTGTAATTTATTTTAATTTCAGTGAGAAATAAAGACTATTATTAATAGTTAATATATATTGTTTATTGTTTATTGTTATGCTTTGGATTACCTGTTAACAAAATACATAATAATAATATACACATAAATAAAAAAATACACTAAATTTTGAGCACAGGAATCACAGGCGGACTTCTAAGTTAATATTGACAGTGGATAGTGACAGTTAACTGTTGACATTGACAGTTAATTTAGACGGTTTACAGTGACAGTTAAAAGTAAGTTATAAGTAACAGTCGACACTTGACAGTCATTACTATCAGTGACAGCTGACAGTTGACAGTTAATAGTGATAGTTAACAGTTAATACTTGACAGTTACAGTTAATATATATATATTATATAGTGACAGTTTACAATAACAGGTATGAGTTACAGTCGAAAGTGACTGTTACAATGACAGTTAATAGAAACATTTAAAAATGATGTTAAAAAATTAGGAGTGGGCCAATTTCTTATTCATGCAAAATTGATTAGTTGGACAGGCATAACAATTGACAGTGACAGTTGATAAAAGCATTTGTCTGTAATTAGGTGAAAAACGGTAAACAATTATAAATTGACAGTTGGCAGTTGATAACCACACCGAACAATTGACAATTGACATTGATACTTAACAACAGTTGAGAATTAACAATTATAGTTGATAAGCGTCGTAGAGAATTATAACTTGACAAGTTAAAGTAACGGTTGGCAGTTAATAGTTGATAACCACAGTAAATAATTAACAGTTAACATTGATAGTTGACAATTGACATGGGAAGCTGGGAGTAATAGTTAAGCAAGATCGTGATATATAATATATAATGGAATAGAAAATATATAATGGAATAGAATATGACAGTTGACAATTGACAGTGACAGTTATCAAAGACGGTTGATATAGAGAGTTGAAAGAGATTGTTAACAATGACAGTTTAACGACAGAATAATAGTTTATTGTTTATAATAGAATGCTAATGACAGTTGACATATTATCATTTGACAGATAATAGTTAATAATTCATTAGTGATACATTACGATTAACGGATGACAGCTTATAGTTTATTGTTGACAAATAACAAATGTTACATGATATGTAGATGGCACTTGATAATTTCAAATTACAAATGTCAGATCATCACATTGACGACATATGACACAATATAGTTGACAGATATAGTTAATAGTTTATTGTTAACGATAATAGATGATAAATTACTAATAACAGATGGCAAATATCATTTAACAAATGATAGTTTAATTTTTGTAATGAATTGCAAATGACAGATGACATATATCATTTAATACATGACAGTTGGTAATAAATTGATGAATTTTACATTACATATCTGCTTCCATCAAGAAGGTAGCTCATCAAGTATCAAAAAACTGAAGATTAATTACTAGAGAAATTCCACCCGAAGAAAAAAAAAACGAGTTAGCTTCTGGAAAGCAAAAGGAAGAATAATTACAATTTTTGGGAGATATTTTTAAAGAATTACTCAAACAATTGAAGTGAAATTACTGAAAAATTATGGAGCTATTTAAGAAAATTCTAGCAATTTTGAAGAGATTTTTTTAGAAAATTCTCTAAAAGCTGAAAATAAATTACTAGAGAATTACTATCTTAAGAAAATTCTTGCATTTTAGAAGATAAATGTCATTTTTTTTTTCCTTGAATTAGTTTCTCATGTAGCACGTGGTGAAACATTTTCATTATTTCTATAAGATAAATGTCAGTTAGATTCTGATAAGCTAAAGGATGTAAAATACTGGAATATTTATAAACCTCCTAAAAAAACTCTCGCAATTTAAAAGAGATATATCGGATTCCAAAAATGGAAGAGAGATTGCTAAAAAATTCTGAAACTCTCGAAGGGAATTCTTGCAATCTAGAAGATAATATTTTGTAAAATTCTAGAAATATTTCAGTGGAAATATGGAAAAAAAATATTAAAAACTCTCCAAATTTGCAAATAAAAATTCTCAAAATAATGAAAAGTTAATCTCTAGAAAATTTTCAAAATAAAATTTACGAATAAGAAAAAATCTTGCAATCTGGAAGATAAAATGTTGAAAAATTCTAGAACGTTTGAAAAAACAATTAACAATTCGGAACATAAATTCCTGAATAATTCTTTAATTGAAGAAATTAAAAAATATTACTGGGAAAAATTAAAATCGTTATTCAGACATTGCTGTAAAAATTCTTGGAAAATTAAAAAAATTATAAATAAAGAAGAAAAGAGAATTCTTGCAATCTGAAAGAGAAGTTGCTGAAAAATCTTAAAATAAAATTCGCTGAATTGAACTGAAATGAAGGAGAAATTTCCCGGAAATTTTAAAGCCTCGTAGAAAATTTTCCCAATAGAACAAAGAAATATTACCGGAAAATTCTAAAAGCTTGAAGAAAAAGTCACACAATTTCGAGATTTTTTTGGAAACATTCTAAAGCAGTCAAAGAAAATCTTTGCGATTTGTAAAATAATTGCTGGAAAATTTTAGAATCCTTTCTTTTCATATAATCGTTCTGATACTCTCTTGATGGAACCAAATTTTCAAATTAGGAGAAATAAAACTCTTGTTATGTTCCATTTCTTTATTTTCTTCTTCTTTTTCTTCCTTTCTTTTCAATAAATTTATAAATGATATTGCTGAGAAATTGGAAAATCCTCAAAAACATTCTTCTAAAACCTTCTCATATTCTTGAAGTAAACTCTTGCAAACTTTCTCCTCATATTTTGACAACACTAAGCAGGAAATTGTAGAAAAAATATTCAATAAATGAAAATAGAAAATTTTTGCAATTCGAAAAAGAAATTGCTAATAAAATTCTTGAAAAAAGAAAACTTTCATAAATTGGAAAGAGAAATTTAAAAGAAATAGAAAAACCGTTTGCAAATGGGAAAATTCTAAATTGAAGAATTGAATTACTTAGATAATTTTAAACTGCCCAGGAAATTCCTGAATAATTTTCGAAATTTCAAAATCTACGATGAAATAAATTCTTGCAATCTGGAAGAGAATTTGTAAACCCCAAAAATATTCTTGGAAAATATAAAACTTGTCGAACATTTTGAAAAGAATTTCTTGGAAAGTTCTGAAATAATGAGAGAATAAAGGTATGCAATTCAAAAAAGAATTTTTGGAAAATTTTTAAAGAATAGAGACTTTTTCTGAACACATAATAAAACACTTACTATGTTTTTAAATTATAGTGGTTAAAAACATAGTAAGTGTTTTATTCAGTGTTCATTATGAATTACCACATAGTAACGGTCGCAACCATCATTATGACTTTTTCTGAAGTTTGAAAATTACTCAAAAGTAATAAAAATGTGTTAAATTAAATTACTTTTGTATCATTCAATGTCTATCGAGGTATTAGCTATAGAAGTGATTTGTTTTGTAGACTTAGTAAGACTCATTGTTGTAGATTTACGAAATGTTTTCGTTTTTCTAATTATTTCTCAAAAGTAATCTTATTCAAATTGTTGGAAAGACTGTAGAAGCCCTGAAGAAAATTTTCTCAGTTTAGAAGTTTCTGGTAAGGGTAAGGGGGGAAATTTTGAAGATTTTGGATAAACATGAATAGAAAGTTCTTGCATTGTGGAAAAGAAATTGCTGAAACATTCTGAACCCTCGAAGAAAACTCTCGTAATTTGTAAGGAGAAATTTTAAAAAATAGAAAAGACATTCGTGGATAATTTTCAAAATTTAAAAATCAACGAAATGAAGAAAAATCCTAAAAAAATTGGAAAAAGAGAAACTTCTTGCAATCTGGAAGCGAAATTACTTTTAAAAAATCTTTAAACGGTTGAAAAACGTCGCAATTGGAAATTAAATTGATAATATATGACAATTGACGGATGCCAATTTATAGCTTATTGTTGACAGATAACATATTGCAAATGACAAAAGACAAAAAATATTTGATGGAAAACAGATGATGGATAAAATTTGATACATGACAATTAAAATTAATAATGACAGATTATAAATAGCATATGTCAAAAAAAAAAAACAGATAAGAGGTGGTAATTAATTGTTCGAATATCAGATATCATTCAACAGTTGATTAATAACAGATGACATATGATAAATTACAAATTGCAGATGATATTTAAGAGATGATAGTTTGGTGTTCCTAATAGATTTTAAATGATAGATAATTTTATATGTATGACACTTAATAACTGTTTGAAAAATGTTTGTAACATAATAAAGAATCTATCTAAATTCTAAAAAACGAAAGATTACAAATGACAGATGACATAAAGCAGTTAACAGATGAGAATTAATTGTTAATTGTTGACATATGAAATGACAGATGACAGAAAAATATTACAAATTTTTTCAAACAAAAGTTAAAGGGAAAATAAACAAAACGAGAAGGTTCTCGTTGAGCAGATGGAAAAAAACAGGGCCGAAACCACCGACAAAATGTTCAAAGTACAGAAGAACATCGACCAGGTGCGCAATCGCATCTAGAGCAAATCTGTGGCGCAGTCCTACTTGAAGGATCAAATTTTAGGGGCGTAAACCAAACTCAAATAAACAACAATTTTGGAACAGGAAGTAAACTACTATAAAATGAAACCAAAAAATTGTTCAATTGAATATCTAAAAATTATAATTGTCGGTGACAATTTCTATAAACTAGAAATATAATTTATTGAACAATTCTGATAAGATACGTTGTTGATATTTTTGAGATATAGATGAAAAGTTTTTTTGTAAATCTGTAGGCATCTTTAAGAAAAGTATTTGCAAAATTTAGGAAGAATAGAACTAAATACTAACTGATTTAAAGTTGTATAAGTGTTATAAGTATAAGTCACTATTAATTCATTTTGATAAAGTGAAATCATCTGTCGTAGATCTGCTCATATTTCTTCATTTTTGGCTTAGCTATCTTTTTAATAAATTCGATACTTGTTTTGCTACATTCTTGATGGAACCAAATTTTCATATTGGGAGAAGTAATACACTTGTTATGTTCCATTGGTTTATTATCAGGTAACTGACACGTGTTTCGGTCCTTTCGGATCATTCTCACAGTTAAAACAAAGTTTTAACTGTGAATTCGCATATACAATGAACATAACTTCAAAAAATTCAATTCGTCCCTAAATAAACTAAATTGGAATACTTTAACAAATTTCAATAATATAAATAATGCATGGGAAATATTTAGTAGTACTTTCAATTTTCACTTTAATAACTGCTTTCCAAAAAAGAGAATACAAGAAAATAGAAACAAATCACTTGTAAATATTACACCTGAAATAAAACATTGTAAAGATACTCTCAATATATTGTCAATACTTATGATAAAATATCCGGAATATATAACAAACAAAATAACATATACAATAATTTGTTAATAGCATCTAGAAAGAACGAAAATTCACAAAAAATCATTGCTAGTGACAATATTGGCAAAGCATCATGGAACATCATAAATCAGCACACAAATAAACATCAAAATAAATCAGAAAAGCTCCAAAATGGAGTTCCAATTAATGATAATTTTAATAATTTCTTTATAAATTCTATACAATTACTTCTTAATAACTTGCACACTTCTTATGAATACTCTGACATAAAATATAATACACAAACTTTATTCCTTTTTCCAGCAACAGAGAATGAAGTTTATAATATTGTTTGTAATTTAAAAAATAAACATAGTGCCGGATATGATGAAATAAATTCCCGTCTATTGAAATCATGCATTTTAGAAATTATCACACCATCAACCCACATAATAAATATGTGTTTATCATCAGGGGTATTCCCAGATTTACTAAAGAAAGCAGTAGTATTACCTCTATATAAAAAAGATGATCCCGAAAGCTATGAAAATTACAGGCCAATAAGTATTTTGAGGACATTTTCAAAAATTTTTGAAACAATAATTGCATCCCGTATTTTAAATTTCTTAAATAAACATAATATCTTAAGTTCTGCTCAACATGGCTTTCGCAAAAACAGAGGTATAAATACAGCAATATATCAATTACTTTCACAAATCACAAACTATCTTGAAAATAAACAATTGCCTTTGGCCATATGTGTGGATCTATCAAAGGCCTTTGATAGTATAAACCATATTACATTACTCGATAAACTATGGAGGTGCAGGACATAAGCTCATTCAGTCGTATTTATCGAATAGATATCAAGTTGTTACTATCAAAGACGTAACATCTAAACCTTTGTTAATACAAAATGGTGTACCACAGGGCAGTGTCTTAGGGCCGCTGCTATTTTTAATTTATTCTAATGATCTCTTGAATATAATAGATTCAGAAAATTGTACTTTAATTAGCTACGCGGATGATACAACAAAACTAGTCAAAGGAAAAACTCTTGACGACGTAATTCAAACAGCAAAAAATTGCTATTACGAATTAAAGCTATGGTTTCAAAAAAAAAACAGCTTTATTCTAAATGCCAACAAAACGGAAGCAATGTTTTTTAAAACAGTACAATCTAAACTGGAAACTCCAACGGAACTAAATTTAGTTGATGATAAAATTGTTGTTAAGGATAGTGTCAAACTGCTGGGGATTAAGCTAGATACAAACTTAAATTTTAAGAAACACATTGAAGGCCTTGAAAACTCACTTAATAAAGTAATCTATATGTTGCGTTTACTTAAGAAATTGATAAATGTGGAAGGATTGTTGCAAGTGTACCATGCAAAGTTCGAATCGTTAATGCGTTTCGGAATTATATTCTATGCAAATAGCAGTAGTTTTGGAAAGATTTTCAAATGTCAGAAACTGGCTGTTAGAATAATATCTTATATAAAATATCGGCAATCTTGTCGCACTTTATTTAAAACAAATGGTATACTCACAGCGACGGCGCTCTATATTTATGAAGCACTTATATTTCATTTTAATAATAGGCAAATGTTTGATCAATTTGCTCAAAGACATGTGTATAACACAAGACACATTACAAATTATGCCTTACCTGCGCACAAACTCAGTGTTTATTCTAAAAGTACCCTTTACACGATACTGAAATTTTACAATAAACTGTCCATTGAATATAAAGAAATAAACAATATTCAATTATTTAAAAAAGTATTATTTCAGTATTTGTGTAAAATTGAACCATATTGTCTAGAAGATTATTTTAATTATCAATGTATTTAGAATGCAGAAATTGTTTCTTTTTTGACGTTTTTCATATTTTGTACAACATCTGTATAATATTTTGAAAATAAATGTATATTATTATTATTAATAATAGGCTTTTCATGCCATTGATGTTGCGGAGGTTGAGGTAGTGAGGAATTACTTGACGGTTGGTTCGGTGTGCAGTGGCGTATTCAGGGGGGGGGGGTGTAATTGGGTAATTACCCCCCCTAAGAATTATTTATTCGCTTATTTTGTTTATTCTTAAAAATTACTAATATTTCAAACAAACAAGTTAACTGTTGGTAATTCTAGTCAGCGATCTATGACAGTGCATTTTTCCATGTACACAAATTAAAATTATCTGCGCAAGCACCGTTAGAAAAGTGATGACTTCCTTTGCACGGGGGGTTCCCCTTTCTAATAATACCCGACATATATTGATACTATTCGCCTCTTTGGTATCGTAAATCGTTACATTGTTTTACATTAAAAGAGCGCGATTCACATTTCTTAGTTTAATTTATAATATTTCTTGTCTTACTTGGTTTAAATGTAAAAGACAGAAACCGAAACTGTTTACACGTCGCATGTAAATCCTAAATTTTTAGTGATTGCTGATAAATTACCAATTTATTATAATTCTATCAATTATACATAAGGTATTTTTTTGATTTTAGGAATAATATATGCATTCTTTTAAATTAATTTATTCCTGATTTTTGTTGTAATTAAATTAGTAAATGAAAATTGATAATCTACGTTGGATTCATTTGTTCAGAAAATTAAAAAAACACGATTTTTCAACAAATAAAGATCGATCTATGTCAACAGTCAATTTAAATCATCCATCTACATCTTCATTGACATTTAGCAGTAGAAATCTTCACTAGGTTGTTCCCATCATGAGAAAAAGAAGCATACAACATGTACATATAGTAATGTTGAAATTTACATTCATATAGTTAAATTTAGTAATGTTAATGAAATTGACAAATTTCGAATTTTAAATTGTAAAAGATACTTTTGTTTTACCCTATTCTGTACATAAAAAGGAGGAAGGATATTAAATATTACTTGTCTGGAAAACATTTTAGACAATTTAATTGGTTAATCTTTTCTAATCATTTAAACTGATTCTTTTGCAAATATTGCTTCTTTTTTACAAAATTTGGTGGGTTGCACCAACAAGTGCCATTGCAAAAATAAGTATCTCAGACAGTATCTCAATATTCTAAATTATCAGGTAAAAATGTTGTGTTATAAAAATATTACCATAAAAATTCAATTGTTTATGCGAAATTGTTTTATAAAATCACGAGATATAAGAAATAAATTAAATATGGAAAGACTTCGACAAATTGAAGAAAATAGACATAGATTAAAACCAATAATCAAAAGTATCATATTTAGGGGAAACAAAATATTCCCTTACGAGATCATCGTGCTGCTAGTTCTCTCTTAAATACAAAATCTATTACAAACGAGGGCAATTTTTGTGAAATTCTACATTTCGAATTGCATCTGGTGACAACTTTAAAAAATCATTTGGAAAACCATTAAACATATTTCACAAATGTCTCTTGAAATACAGTGACTTTGAGTAAATAGAATAAATAAAATGAATCTTGCTCTAATAACTTTATAAATAACACTATTGATGTTTTATCCAATAAGGGGAAAAATACTGCCACATCTTTTAAACAATTTATAATGATGCAGTCAATATTTTAAACGAATTACAAATTTAAAAGACAAAACCGCGAATTACCAAATGCCAGAGGAATAGACCAAACATGGATAAACCTATTATAGCAGATTATTTTTATTTATCTTTTTCCCTTTTATCCATTATGGGTGTCAGACTTATTTTCTACAATATGTCTCAGTTAATTTCTTTTACACTTCTTTACCACTGTTGCGTAGCTTGTGTTATTTTCTTATTTCTTTCCATTCTATTCCTTTTCTTTCCGCTGCTTGATGTACTTGCTCGTTCCAACCCTTGGTCTTCCTAATTCCGTCTATCTTTCTTAGGTATCTCATTTCCATTGCATTGGTTTTTTTGTTATTACTCTCTGTGGTTACTCACGATTCACTACTATAGTCCATCCGTTGGATCTTCCGTCCTACGTCACAAACTATCGCTTCAAAAAACGAAAGTTTTACAGTGCGTTCTTTTTCTATTTCTTTTTCTATTTGCTTTACTTTATCAGACTGAATGTTTTTGTGTCGTTTCTCGAAGCGATATTTTGTGACGTAGGACGGAACATCCAACGGATGTTAATGTCTTTTATATACTTCTGTTTTTATTGTTTTTGCAATCTCTATTTTTTCTAAGAATGTTTTCTTTATTGTGTTGTAGATCATTCCTGCTTTGCCTAGTTTTTCATCTTTTTCTGATTCTATCTTCCCTGTTTCCTCTATTGTTGATCCCAGGTATTTAACCCTATTTTGCGATTGCTCTCTTTTGATGATATTATATTTATCTTTTCCAGCTCTTTTTTGAATATTGCCAGGTTTTCTTCTGAATCTACTATTAATGTTATGTCGTCGGCAAACATTAATACATATTTGCATTTTTAATAGTTTTTAATATTTCTATACCCTATCTTTGTGCTTTCGGCTCTTTGTTTGCTATTTCTTATTGCTTCGTCATTAAGTGATGCAAATAGTAACGGGGTTAATATACATCCTTGTCTCAGTCCTGTTTTGGTCTTGAACTCCTCTGATTATTTATTTCCTATTCTTAGTTTATTTTTGTTATTTCTTTATTATATTTATAATGTTTTTTTATCCTTCTTGTCTCGAGTATATGCCATATGTCCTCTCTTCTTACGTAATACGCTTTTTTAGGTTGATGAAGCATATGTGTAAATCTTTTCCCTTTTTAATCATCTTTTCTGTTAATTGTCTCATTATGTATATTAAATATTGTTTGCTTCTATTTTTCTGAATCCGTGTTGTTCTTCTCCCAGCTGTTGATCTAATTTTCCTCTTATTCTTGCTTCTATTAACCTAGTAAAAATTTTCCCTGGTTTGATTGTGAGTGTAATACCTCTGTAGTTATCATATATTTTTGTGTCTCCTTTTTGTGTATGGATATTATAATTCCCTTGTTCCATTCCTCGGGTATCTTGTGATTTTTGATAATGTCATTTACTATTTCCAAGAATTCTTCCTTCCCCTTTCCCCATATATTTCATTATTTCGGCTGTGATGTCATCTATACCTGGAGATTTTCCTAGTATTATTTTTTTGATTGCTGCCTCCAGTTCTTCGATTCTTATTTCGTTGATTCCTCCATTTATTTCACCTTCTATATCTCCGTGCTGGTCTGTTTTGGTTATTTCATTAAAGAATTCTTTCCATCTTTCTAATATCTTCTTTTCTTCTGTTATTATATTTACGTTTTTATCTTTTATACTTGGCTGGGTTAATGTATTTTAATTGTTTATTTGTTTAATAGTGCTGTTAAACATCTTTTTGTTTTCTGGGAACGTTTCTTTCAGTTTCTTAACGAACTGCTCCCAGGATTGCTTTTTTGTTATCTTGAATTTTTGTTCCACATTTTTATTTGCTATTATATATCTTCTATAATCTTATTCTTTCCTTGTTTCCTTGTTTAAGTTTTCCAATTCTCTTCTTTTGTTTTTACAAATTGTTTTACCTCTTCTGACTATCACCTGTTTTTCTTCCTCTGTTTGTTTGATATAGTGATTGTTTCACATCTTTCTTGGGCTGCTTCACTTATGATTTCTTTTCTCCTTCTATTTTGTCTTTTTCTCTATTTTTGATTGGTATTCATTCCTAGTTTCTTTCTTTTCAATTTTTGGCTTTATGTGTTTTTTTATTATTGTTTTCGACTTCGCATACTTCAAGTTTTCAGCTTCTGTGTTAATTTATATTTTTACCAAGTAGTGGTCGCTCCATATTTCAGCTTGTCTTATTACTTTAACATCTTTCACCTTTTCCATTCTTCTGCGTCTATTAAGGAGTAGTCTTTTATTTCTCTTTTCTTAGTCTAACTTCTCTAGTGTGTTTATGTATGTATTTGAATTTTGTGTTTGTCACAATAAGGTTGTTTGCTATACATAATTCTATAATTGTTTTTCCATTTTCGTTTCTGTTCTCATCTCCATACTTTCCCCTGTATATTTTTTGCTCTCTCTCTTTTTAGTTCTTTGTCATTTCTCTCATGGAGTCTTTGAACATGCTCTTTAATTCCTCCATTATCACATCGTTCCTAGATATATTTAGATTTTCCTTCTCCGTGAGTTTTTTTTTCTGTTTTCATCTTCCTTTGTTTTATTTTTGTATCCTGTTGTTATGACAACGTTTTGTTTCACTGCTTCGTTTTTCTATCTTTTTCTATTCTCCATTGCTCATTTGGAATCCTTGGAATCCATAATTAGGGCTGTCGATATCTCTTTCTCTTTTTGTACTCATTTGTTTCTTTATTTCCCACTTCCTTTTAGTTTTATATATTTTAACACTTATACTTATTTACTTTTTTATGGACTTTTGCATGTACGTGGTTCGCTGTTTTAAGTTCCTCTGAACTGAACAGAGGATAGTAAGTAAGTAAGTAAGTAAGTAAGTAGTTTATTGATGCTTAAACAATAATGTTTTACACAAGTCACCATATCCAGATAATACAAAAAATGATCATTAAGTATAAATTAACATATATAAACACAATAACGCAATACTATAATACAGGAGATTAATACATATATACATACAATTACAGAAACATTTAAAAAATAAAAATATATTGTTAAAAATGAAGCAAAATCATACTAGTGTTCTACCCGGTGAGTACCATAAGGTAATTGCAATCCTTGTTCCATATTAAACCCAATTATATGCAAAATAAAATAAGTTATAATAATTAAAGAAGTAAATAATTTGATAAATTATAAATAAAAACAATAGAGTCGGTACTAAAACTTAAAAACACATAAATAAATAAAATAGTTAAAACTTTAAAACCTCAAAATAAAATTATAAAATTGAATATCAAATATCATACAATAAAATGTTAAAAATAGAAAAATAATTTAATAAATTAATAAATAAAAACAATACAGTCGATACAAAACACTTAAAAACACATAAATAAATAAAATAGTTAAAACTTTAAAACCTCATAATAAAATTTTAAAATTAAATTTCAAATCATATAATAAAATGTTAAAAATAAAATAATAAATAATTAAAATATAGTTAAAATGTAAAATATGGACAATACTAATAACAAGTTAAAATGTCTTTAAAATTAAATATTTGAAATATTACTTAACATGAATTCCTCGACTGTATAAAACGCGTGTTTTAATAATACTTTTGAAACAGTTTCCTTAAATTGTTTTAAAGGTAACTGCTTCCATGTATCCGGTAATTTATTGTAAAATTTTATCGCTAAATAATTTGTACTATTACATGATCTTAATAGTCTTATTTTCTTCTGATGTTTATGGCTTTTATATCTAGTATCGTGGCAATGTTCAAGACTGGTATATTTGTTTGGGTTTTTAAAAACATATAGCACAGAGTTTAGAATAAAAAGAGATGGCAACGTTAAGATTCCAAGACGGATAAAAACTGGCCTACAATCATCTCTATATTTAATATCACCTAGTATGCGAATAGCTTTCCGTTGTAGTCGAAATATCCTGTGTCTACATGCTGCATGACCCCATGCTAATATACCGTATCTTAACCGTGATTCTATGAGACTAAAATAAACCGTTTTGCTTATGTTTTCTGGGACCCTACCTTTTAGGCTCCGCAAGCAAAAAATATTTTTTGCAAGAGATGCTGCCAAATGGGTTCCATGGATCTCCCAACTTAGCGATGAATCAACATGAAAGCCGAGAAAACAATGAGTTCCTTTAGGTGTGCCTTTTTTAAGACTGAAGTTAATTATTTTTGTTTTATTTTTATTTAAAATCAATTTGTTTTTTGTAACCCATGTGTTTACAGCTTCCATTGTTGACTCATTCGCCACGTTAGTTTCCTCTATTGTTTTACCGGTATTTATAACGGTACAGTCATCAGCAAATAATATGGTGTTTGAAATATTTGGTTGATTAGGAAGGTCATTTATAAATATTAAAAATAACAAAGGTCCAAGTATTGACCCTTGTGGTACCCCATAGTTTATCTTCTCAGGTTTAGACATTATACTATTATAATATACTGACTGGTATCTATTGGCAAGATACGATTTCATGAGACTAATACTTTTTCCGAAAAAATTATAAGCATACAGTTTTTTAATAAGCAAGTCATGTGAGACACAGTCGAATGCTTTGCTCAAATCAATGAAGGATACAATAGACACATTTTTGTTTTCAAAAGCGTTCATAATCCATTCACTGAGAGCAATTATTGCATCTGATGTTGACAACTCAGGTCTGAAACCAAATTGACTTTTGTTAAAAAGTCGATTTGTTTCAAAAAACTTCATTATTTGGTTTTTCATAATTATTTCAACTACTTTTGATAGAATTGGTAAGATTGAGACTGGTCTATAATTGTTTACATCTTGTTCATCGCCACTCTTATAAATTGGTATAATTTTAGCCAATTTAAGGACATCAGGAAATATTCCAGTTGTTATTATCTCATTTATAAGCTTTGTGAGTGGTGAAACTATTTGGTTTATGATACATTTTATATGGGACAAGGACAATGCATAAATATCCCTACATTTACTATTTTTTATACTTAGGATTGCATCTCTTACAAGTATAGGTGTAGCTTTGATAAAATCGAATTTTAGAGATTCTGCTATTTTTATCGTGTGACTGAAAGGGACTTTGGGCAAGTTATTTATTAATGATTCTGCGATACTTACGAAATATTTATTAAAGTCATTAGAAGAAATTTTACATTCATTTGATTTTTTAATTTTATTTCTGGCATAATCAATTAATTTCCACATTGCTCTTGATTTGTTATGTGCTCTATTAATATAATTTCCGATTTCATATTTCCTTGTACTTTGAATTAAAGATCTATATTTTTGGCGAAAGTTATTTCTTTTTAACCTTAGCTCGTCTGTAGGGTAATTTTTATATAGATCACTTAATATGTGTAGTCTTTCTCTCATGTCTTTAAGTTCCGAATTAAACCAAAATATTTGTTTACTCATTGTTTTTGGTGTTTTAATTTGAAAACATAATTTTATATTACTAATTAATATATTATGCAAATTTTCCCATTTCTCGTTTAAAGTAAGTGATGAATTTAATATAGATCTAAAATTTACATTATCAATTGCATTATAGAATTTCTGGTTGCCTTCTTCTGTGATTGGTCGAAAAGGAGGCGGTTTAGTATTATTTATGTGTTCAATAAACGATACCGTCGCCGAAATACCGGAATGATCAGAGAGATAAGTTTCTGTTTTATAAATATTTATTCTACTTAAATCGATATTTGTAAATATATTATCTATACAATTCTCTTTTCGCGTATTAAAAGTTACTAGTTTATATAGCCCATAGCTTGTAAGAGTATCCAAAATATACAATTCTTTGTACCCACCGGTATTGAAAAGTATGTTGAAATCACCACCTAGTATGACATTGCTTCTATCAATATGAAGTTGCCCTAAAAATTGAGATAAAATTAAGATAAAATCGTTAAAATCTCCGGAAGGAGAACGATACACACATACCATATAATATAACAATCAATATTATGAACATAAATGCACGAGAGCTCACAGTTTTTATCAACCGATAATGAGTTGGTGATATTATTATAGTTTATATATGATATATTTTCTTTTGCATAAATTATTGTCCCTCCATGATTTGTATTATTTCGTGCATAAAAAGCAGTTGAAAATAAATTACCAAGAGAAGAAATTTCACATTCACTTGTAGATAGCCAATGTTCTGTAATACATATAAATTCGTAGTTTTTATCTATCAAGAAATTATCAAGTTCATCGAGTTTATTGCGTATTGATTGCATATTAATAAATAACAATTTTATTTCTCGCGCTGCTTCATTTGAACGCTTGCTAAAAAATTATTTATTCGAGCATCTTCGGGCCAAATATCTGGTCTTCTCAGTTCATTAAATCGAGTTGATGGAACTCCTACCTTAAACGACGAATATTCTTCTGGACGTCTCGATTTTAATGTTTCACATCTCACGTCTTTAAAACTGCAGGAGTGGAGATACTTAATTAATTCTTCCTTGGTGAGGTTTGGGTCTAACATGTACACATGCAGATATTTATACTGAGCAACGCCTCTTATTAAACTGCTTTGTGCTGTGCCAATAATAGTACGTTGCTTATTTTTGCGGCTTTTAACCGTTTCCCATTTCTCATTGTTTTCGGGGTTGATCGATATTTCTTCATCGTTTACAGCCTTATTAAATTCTTCGTTTGTTCTGATTGTTTTATTCATATCCAGTTCTACTTGATTGTGCACTTTGTCCGTGGGTCTCTTATTTAATTCTTCTCCGTTTACTTCAATTGCCGTATTCGTTTGTTTACTTTTAATGTGTTTATCGGGCTCAGTTGAGTATAGTTGGTTGCCTACTTTACTATTGCCATTTCTGGTTGTTTCCGTATCTAGTTTAAGAGGCACTCTATTTATTTTATTTACCGAACTATTTACCGGAAGATGGAGTTTACCGTTTTCGCATTTTTCCTCAAGTAGCAATATTGTTTTCTTCATTACATTTATTTTATCCCGCAGTTCTTCGATTAGTTCATCTTTTATTTTAATTATGTCGTGTAAATAGCATATTTCGGGTTGTTTATTTTGGAAAAACATTGGTGAGTTACCTTCCATGATATCCACGGTGTTAACCTCATTTATTGTCGTTGATTTCTTCCGACTTAGGACACATGTAGGTAGATGTAAATCCAAACATGATCTGTGATACCATTTTAGACATCCATCACAGGACCTCGCATCAACAACACTCTGTTTACATTTACTGCACTTTGATTTTACACTGTTTTCTTCGACACTACTTTCATCGGCGACTGTTATTGTCGGCGCCATTTTTTAAGTATATTATTGAATTAATATATATTTACCTCTCCTGAATAGTATTATTACAGATCTGCAATACAGATTTAATAAAGACACGATGAATTTGTTCAAATTTAACACAACAATACCTAGTGTTTTATTGATAACAAACTGGCGAAGATTTAGATGTCACTTCAAAATCTGTTGCAACATATTTAAATAAAATTTTACCAGAAAACGTAACATGTGCAAATAGCAATTAAGTCTGAATTGGCATTTTGGAAATTACAATGGCAAAAGAAAAATAAAATCAAAGACCAATTACCAGAAAATGCTTTTGATGTATACAGAAAATATGACCCGAATTTTTACTGAACATAAAAATAATTTAGCGTTGCTTCTGCAGAAAGAAGTTTTTCTGCACTGAAAAGATTCAAATGGTGGCTGCGAGCCACTATGTCTCAAAAAAGTCTAACCGAGTTAGCTGTATTACATATTCATTGATATATGGATATTAATATTGACAATATTATTAAAAAGCAAAGAAAATCGTTTTTTTTAATAAATTTAGTTACAAAAATCTGTTTCAAATTTTACAAAATATATTATTATGATTTTATATGTTATTATTATTATTACTATTATTCTTTATTCGTGCTACAACAGAGTTTACACATGTCATAAAAAGGAAAAAATATAGATGTATATAATGAGATACAACATAAATAAGTTAATAAGAATAATGTTTAAATAAAATTAATAAAAACAATGTATAGACAAAATTAATAAGAACAATTAATGACAATATATAAATAAAAAAATGAATCAGTGTATACATAGAATAATTAACAACCATGTGTAAATAAAATCAATAATCACAATGTATAAATATAGTATATAGAAGTAGATAAAAACAATGTATAAATAAAATTAATAAAATCATTGTACAAATAAAACAGTTAAAGATAAAAATCAGTAGAATAAAAATAGATAAAAACAGTTAGATAAAATTAATAAAACCATTTTATAAATAATATAGATAAAAAAAACAATGTATAAATAAAATCAGTAAATAAATAATATAAATAAAACCAATAAATTTTAAAATCTAAGTTACATATATAATAAAATACAATAAATACATGTTATAAATAAATGTAAAAATAAAAGTATGCTCTGATTGGAGAGATATACAAAATACAAATAATTTACTATTAAAACACTTATACATATAAAATTGTGATAATAAATAAAATAGATAAAATAACTAAAAATTATATTAAAATAGATAACAAATGTGCAGTCGTTATTAAAAATCAGTAAAAAAGACATGAACACAGAAAAATGAATAAATTATAATAATTAACACATTAAAATTATATTATATCATGATAATTAAAAAAAAATAAAAATCAGATTTAATTAAATTAAAATGGTAGTGCATTTATCTCTTGTTGAGGTATTCATCCCAGGAGTAAAATGCATGTTCAGTAATGTAATTTTTCAAGTATGCCTTATATTGCTTTAAAGGCAATGCTCTAATTAACGGAGGCAGATTATTATAAAATTTAGGCGCCCAATAATTTGCGCCATTGTGTGACTTACACAGTCTGATTTGATCAATATGAATGTTGCCTTTCTGTCTGGTATTATGATTGTGGAATGAGTCTGATGTTTGATAGTTTGAGAGGTTTTTCTTAAGATGGATAAGGCACATATATATGTAAAGGCCTGGTAATGTCATAATGTTAAGTTTGCGAAATTGTGATTTACAGTCGTCCCTATAACCAATACCTGCAACCACCCGCACAGCTCTTCTTTGCAGTCCAAATATGCGGTGCCTATGAGCAGAGTGGCCCCATACCAGAAGGCTGTAAGCTAATAATGACTGACATGTGGCAAAGTAGGTTGTTCTTAAAATTTTATTTGATACTGACTCTGACATATTCCGTAAGAGAAAAATTGCTGTACATAATCTGTTTGCTAACGATTCAGTATTAGCGTTCCATGACATTGTAGGATCGAGATGTATCCCCAAAAACTTAGCTGATGGTGGAGTATCAAAGTCATGTTTCTTTAGTGTAAACAGCATATTAATTGTTTTGTCCTTGTTTAATAGCAGCTTGTTGCTACTGAACCACTCACTGCATTTATCATTTGCGCTCTGGCTTCCACGAATTGCCTCGTTAAGAGATGTAGCGCTGTTAACCAGCGTAGTATCATCGGCATACATGACCTTGAAAGTATCATTAACGTATGATGCAAAATCGTTCGTGTAGATTATGAACAATAGTGGCCCCAATATGGAGCCTTGTGGAACACCATATTCTATAGGCAATATACCGGAACTATTACCACCATACTTAACTGTTTGAGTTCTTCGTGAGAGATATGATTTTATTAAATTCTGGCTAGCTTTGTCGAAACCATAGCGTGCGAGTTTATTAACAAGAATGTCATGAGTTACGCAATCGAATGCTTTACTCAAATCCACAAAAGAGGTCATGATAAACTGCCCACCCTCATATCCATTTAAAAGATTATTTATAAGTGCAATAATGGCATCAGTTGTCGATTTACCACTACGAAATCCAAATTGGGCATTATTAAATAGATTATTTAATTCAAAGTATCCGGTGATTTGTAGTAGAAGAATTTTTTCTAATACCTTGGAAAAAACCGGTAAAATAGATATAGGTCTATAATTAAGTGCATTGTTTTTATCGCCCTTTTTGTGAATTGGTATCACTGACGCAATTTTCATTTCGTCAGGTACAGTTGATGTTATAATACATGCATTAATAATTGAAGTTAGTGGTGACAAGATTGGTTCCTTGCAGCATTTTAACAAATCTGAAGTAAGTCCATAAACGTCTTTACTTCGGCTAGTTTTTAGACTGATGATAGCCTCTCTCACTTCCGAAGTTGTTACTAATTTAAATGAGAAACTGATATAGGAATAATTCGGAAGAAAATCTAAAGGATTCAGTCCAGGATCTTCGATAGACTTAATCACGTTTTTTATATGTGACGTGAACTCATGATTAAAATGTTCGGCATCAATATTACATGAATTATCATCATAGTTATTGTGTTTTGTTTTCCTAGAGTTAATAATTTGCCACATAGATTTTACCTTATTATTGGATTTTTTAATAAAATTGTCATTAGCCTTTATTTTGGCCAATTTTATTGCTGTATGATACTTCTGACGGTAAGATTTATATGTGTCACAGAGAGTAGTATTACCACTATTTTGAGCCGCATCACGTATTAAATTTAGGGTTTCCCTCATTACACGGAGATCATCCGTGTACCAATGAATGTTATTAATTTTTGTTGTTCGATTTTTAATTTTAATTTCGGGGAATGCTATTTTATAGGCGGACATAACTGCCTCGTGAAATAACTTATATTTTTTGCTGCAATTAGTCTCCTCAAGAATTTTGCCCCATTCAAAAGAATTTAGTAAATTAAAAAAATTAAATTTACCTGACTCTGTTATTGGTCGTATTATTTTACTTTTGAAGGAATCACGGATAATCTCCAGTTCGAACTGAATATGGATGCCTTTGTGGTCCGACGACATAGAAATTGGAAATATTTCAAGTCCTGATGGCTTATGATTTAAAAATATATTGTCTAGTGTGTTTGAGCCTCTAGTAGGAAAACAAACCGATTGCAACAAGCCGTAAGATTGAAACATGTCACATATATCTGTTACTCTTTGGTTAGGGTGGTTAAAATGTATATTAAAATCTCCTCCAATCAGAACATCATACCTAGCTAGATCTATAGATTCTAAGACAGAAAACATAACATTTAAAAACATGTTAAAATCACCCTTGGGTGGACGATAAATAACAATAACAATTTTATTTAAGTCAACAAGGGATATAGCCGACAATTCACAATGGGATTCTATTGATAATTTATTTACGAAGGTTAACTCTTCAAATTTGGTATTTAGTGTTGTTAGTATGAGAGTACCTCCGCCTGCCGAATTCTTCCTACTGGAATGAGACGCAGTTGACATTCTGTTAATACAATAATTTTCACTTTCATTTTCTCTGAGCCAGTGTTCTGTGATGCACACAATATTATATTGTTGACTTTCAATGATACTATCAAGTTCATTGAATTTATTTCGCACTGACTGCGTGTTTATAAAAAGCATTTTGAAGATATATCTTGGAGACTTGACTGTTTCTCGAACTGATGTTGGTAGGTGTTCCTTGTATTCCGAGAATGGATTATGTAGTTCCTGGGTTAGTGGGAGTCTTCCTAAAAATATATCTACTTATTTCGATGCCCGCTGGCCAGTTAGATGGATCCGTTAACACTTTGTGCTCTGTTAAGTTTGCACTTAGTTTAAAACTATTGTAAGTTTCTATATTTATTTCGGGTGTGATATTATTTTGTTTATATTTAAAAATAATAGAATTATATTTTATTTATTTATGGAATAAAAAAATATTTTCATTTTTTCAAATTACCCCCCCTAAGCCAGTTGACTGGAAACGCCCTTGTCGGTGTGTGCTGTTTTTTCTCTGTTAGTCTCTAAATCTATGCTTTGTTCCATTTGCGGTTTCTGTAAGAACTAAGGGAAGTACATATTGTTGTTAATATCCATTTTCATTCCCGGCTTAGACATTCTGCTTATGAGGTTATTAGTGGGCAGTACAAGCACTGTTGTGCCCGGTAACCCGTTAACTGACAAACCGTGTATCGACGATATACTGGGTTCGTATATTATGGTTGGTGTTGTACCTAGGTTTTAGGCTTTATTTGCTGGTGGTTGCATTCCCCCCTGCATGGACTGCAACCCGCCCATCTGTTGAAATAGGGTTTGCAAGGAGTCCATCTGATAGAACATCGCCGTCTGCGACTTCTCAACTATCGAAGAAGAAGGATGGTTCAAATTTATTCATAGATACTTTCATCCTTAACATCTTCCATGAAGAGTTAAGAATAATTCCTTCGTATATTTAAGAGGAATCGCATCGCGTACGAATTAAAAATCACGGCACTAGAAGCGGGGTAATCTCCCACTACTACCAAATTTCTCCTCTCAGGCGCTAACCAATTAGAACTATCCCCTTCCAAACGACACCGATCGCGCTTTAACCGAAATATGATCCAGAGAAAAACATAATATTGTATATACACTTGTCGACACACTTTAAAATTATTAATCATGCATCGTATGGGTTTTGCTTTATGCTCGGTGGAATTCTCGTTTATAGCCACTTCCATAAACAAATGTTTATATCGTATTAAAATAGCATTGAATAAATTATCATTATACAATTCTGGTGAAATACAAATTTGAGCAGTGAACTATTTCATTATTTCACTTGTAAAGTAAAACAATAGATTACAACATTACAATAAACTATAATGATGTGTGAAGTAAAAAGTATTTACTTGTAAAGAAACAAGTTTGAAATTTCTATTATTTAACTAAAAAAAAACTTGAAATTTGATTTATTTACTAAATAGCAATAAATTGCAAGAAACTATCCTGATTTGGGAAGTAGATACATGTAATAATGATAATTATTTATATAAGTAATGTGCAAAAATAATGTTCTACTTTCATTATTTACTTGATAAAACCATCTACAACTTATTTCGTAATAAATTTACCGGACGTACATTAAATATGTTGCAAAACCAATCAATTGTAATAAAGAATAATTAGTTGAGAAGTAAATACATATACCTAATTTGTAAAAAATTTTGTTCAAATATTAATCCTTATTGTGCAAACAATATATAGATAACTTTTGGTAAATAATAAAACATAAGTTAATGAAATTTTTGTAAAAAAATGTTTTAATAGTATTAGGTAACTGATAAAATCGAAGTTTTATTTATTTAATATTTTAAAAATTTTAGAAATATGATTATTTTAATAAAATTAAAATGAATGTTACATTATTTATATAAAAATAGAGTCGTTACCCCCGGACAACTTAAATTAATGTATAAACCATGTAAACTTGTTGTCACCATCTATATGGTTTACCATTTCCAAGAAATTATTAATTTGCCAAATTTAGAGTTTAAATACGACTATTTATTTTTCCTTATTTGCTAAGCCTCTAAAATAAATTTTGGCTCTCTGATGGCCAACTGACGGATGTGGGGTCTACTAATTCTGGCAGCAAACATTCTTCGTAGAACCGAATTAATTTCACTTTCATTTTATGTTGTCAAAAATGTCTGTCTCGCCTTATATATTCCACTTTTAGAGGAAAATTATGCCCTGTCCAAACACCAAAAATGCATCCTTTTCTGTTGGTTATTTTAATTGCCCTTGAATCTGATAATACCATTGATGTCCTCTATTTATGGTAAACACATTTGATGCATTGTCAAATTTCCAGAACGTAATATTTTTGTTTATTATCCTCTCTTCAAAGTTCATATTGTAAGCAGAATAGGGACACTTGATTTCTATTTATTTGCTCTATAACTAAAGTTGTTCACTTAGAAGTCGTTTGTCGTTTACTGTCAGGCATGGATTAGTCAGCAACGTCGCAGAAGAAGAACCGAGAAACAAGGAAAACAAATGTCGTTCAAGATAAGATTTCTAGAGTACCAGATCAATTGACGATCTATGGTTAGCTAACTCAAGCTATCCTGTAACCCTTCAAAAAATTTATCGCTGAATCAGAACTTTCGGTTTGTAATCCTATCAGTCACGGTATATGTTACCAATAACGGCTCAACATCCACAGCACGTTTAGAGTGATGTAGGTTACGACTTCACTGGGACCTACAGTGGCATAGGATGGTTTGTATATCTGACTATTTGTCTGCCGGTGAGCGCATCTCATAAACGAATGATCCTTTTGAGATTTAAACTTAAGGTTATATCGTTAAAAACTGGAACTGAAAAGTTTTTGGTGAACATTCATAAACATGCAATTTATTTAACAAGTAAAGAAGCCAAAATTGAGCAAATCATTTCACATCATCATTTTTTATTTATATATTACCCTAGAGGAAAAATTCCCAATTACATGGCAAACTTTCGAAGTATTATTTGACCAACAGAATAAAGAATTTGAGCAATATCATGAATGACAGTGAATAAATTAAGAATAAAACCATGCTGTTTATTAGAGAAAAACGATTTAATATTATTGTAAATTTGTTGTGAATATTGACATTCGATTTAAGTATTGGACAGAATGATGATATTTCAATGTGTTAGGAAAAGTTTTAATTGATAAGTTGAAAAAAATTGAAAGCGAATAGCAGAAAAGAGGAGCACAATCTTTCAAAAGAAATGCAGGTATATTGTCATCACTAGAAGGATATTTATTAGCAAGTTTCCTAAGAATGTCATGAACAACTTTGTCCGAATTTGATTTTAAAAAGTGGACATGTAAGAGATATAAGCAGATTTAGTTTAACATTATTATTGGTCGAAGATATCTGAAATTATCCCTCATTGAGGTTGAGTTTGGTCTGAGTTTTTTTCTTCAATTAGGTGCATTATTTCAATACTATGCCAAATAATAAATAACTATTAAATTTACAATTTGGAATAAACTTAAGACGTGCAGAGTTTAAGATATTATAAAATTCTGAAAAAGCTAGGTGTATATCAGAGAAACCTTATAGTGTATCCCATTCAATACCATATAAATGTTCATGTAATGCTGGATAATTTTCTCTCTTTATTAACAAGATTATCTTGCGTATGTGAAATTTCTTTGACTATGTGTTTTGCGTGATGTAGGTTACGACTTCAACCGAACCTATTGCGCTTACAATTGGTCTGATTTGTATGCCATCTTTGCGTATTTTTTTTTCAACAAACAAATTCAAAAATTTTAAGTACAACTTTTAATGGTCATCATTATCATCATTGTTATCAGACTGGTTTAAAGTAAAATTTGGAAATATTACAGATATCAAACCTATTTAAAATCGCTAAGGTTTTTAGTCACAACAAATTCTAAATATTAGAATTTTAGGAACAAGGACTTGGTTCTCTTCAAAATCCATTAGCAATGAACATATTTCTATAATTCTTTAAAAAAATACTTACAGCGGCTAAAAATAAAATAGCGATTATTAAAGTGTATAATTAAAAAAAATGCTTTTGATGATTAGAAAAAATCAAACAATTGTTTGCTTGTAATCAAATTAATATTTAGCAACACACTCGTTAGTGATCTATAAGTTCGAAGGTGGGATAGTGGTCACCCACCCACCCTACGTATATAATTTTACTTTCATCACTGTCACAGTTGAAGTTCCTTTACAAAAACGGAGAAAAATATAAATGATTGTAAAGATTTTATAAACTCTGTTGTAGTTTAAATTTAATTTTATATGTAGGGTGGGTGGGTGGCCACTATCCCACCCTCCAACCTTAAGATCATAAACGAGTGTATTGCTTATCATTAATTTGATTACGAGCTAGCTTATAGTACTAATATGTGAATTTATTTATTTTAATTATTTGTAAGGAAACCCTTGTTTGTATTTTAAAACTGGAGGGTGGGATAGTGAACACCCACCCACCCTACATATATGTTAGTACATTTATCACTGTCACTGTTGAAGTTTTTTTAACAAAAACCGAAAGTAATGTAGATGTTTGTAATGATTTTATAAACACTGTTGTACATTAAATTCTATTTTATATGTAGGATGGGTGGGAGCCCACTAACCCACCCTCCAGTTTTAAAATTCAACAAGAGTTTTCTTCTAAAATCATAAAAATAAATAAATTTAAATGTTAAACCTATTATAAGTCAGCTTGTAATCAAATTAATATTGGTCCTGGAGGGACCAAATACTAAAATGCAACCTTCAGAGATGTCAAATGTGTTCACTCATATACTGAGTTTCTCAGAAAATATTAATTTTGCTCAAGAGTACTGTACCTTTATTATTGACAATATCACAAACTGTTGTAAAGGAACGTTATTAATAACTGAAAACTACACAAAATATACAGTCATGTCTAAATTTTCCAGTAACAAATCGATAGCAAATAAAAATTTTAACTCTTTTACTTTTCTCTAAAATGATCTGGGAAGCAGCAAAATGCATAAATATTATATTACATGTTAAATTCCTATGTACACCAAATTAATTCAGTACCCGGTATACAGGGTTATTCACGCTATACGGCACGGAATATTGTGGCCAAAATACGTGACTTTCAAAAAGTTTCACTTTGGGGATATATAGGGGTCTATTAGGGCTACTTTTTAAAATTACTTTCATAATATACAGGGTGTCCCAAAAACCCTAAAAGTATCAAAGTTGTGTTTTTTTTAATGAAACACCCTGTATTTTATTACATTTTTGGATCCTTCGATCAAAATAAGTGTGTGTTTTAATAAGGTTTTTATTACATAAACCTTAAGGTTTTTGAAATAATTTGAATTTTGTAAAAATGTAACCTAATTTTCATGTTTCAAATACTTAAAAAATAACTAAGTTATGCATACCAAATTTACACTGAAATGTAACAATAGATCATATTTTATTTTCCAAGTATAATAAACTTGACATCTTATGCCGGGTGTAAAAATTTGGTATTAAACAAATGAGAACTTTAAATGGCTATAACTTCATTCATTTAAATGGAACGCTATATTTATTAATTTATCAGCAAATGTATGTTTTAATTACCTTTCGAATGGTATTTAAATCTTAAGTGTTAAGTCTTCTCGTTTTTGCAGAAAACGCCAAAATATTGTTTATTGCACCGTTTTAGTACTTTTTAATTAAAAATTTGTATGTATCTAGTTTTCTATGGTATTTAAAAACGTCAGATAATTAATTTAGTCTGTCATTTTAGTTTAAAAAGCCTCTCTTTTGTTATAGTTGTCTTATTTTGCATTTTTGTGTTAGATCGTTAGTAATCGTTATTGTTTGAACATCGCTGTTGTATTTTTTGCTAAAAAATGAAGATTTACTCAAAATAAGGGGTTATTGGCATTATTTTTATGCTTGGAGAATGTCATCAAAATTGTTTATTGGCTTGTCGAGTTTATACTTAAAGGTTTCCCGAAAGAAATCACCCTAAGCCAGCTATTTTTGAGAGACTATTAAACCAGTTTAAAGAAATTGAAAGTGTCAGTTATAAAAACCTCAGTATAAGAAAATCTGTGTAAATTTTCATTTTTTACAATGACATACAACAACCATGTTCACACAATAACGATTACAAACGATCTAACACAAAAACGCAAAATAACACAACTATAACAAAAGACATCCCTTTTAAACTAAAGTAACAGACTAAATTAATTATCTGACGTTTTTAAATACGATAGAAAACTAGATACATTAAAATTTTTACTTTAAAAGTATTAAAACGGTGCAATAAACAATATTTTGGCGTTTTCTGTAAAAACGAGAAGACTTAACACTTAAGATTTAAATACCATTCGATAGGTAAATAAAACGTGAATTTGCTGATAAATTAATAAACATAGCGTTCCATTTAAATAAATGAAGTTATAGTCATTTAAAGTTCTCATTTGTTTAATTCCAATTTTTTTACACCCGGCATAAGATGTCAAGTTTATTATACTTGGAAAATAAAATATGATCTATTGTTACACTTCAGTGTAAATTTTGTATGCATAACTTACTTATTTTTTAAGTATTTGATACATGAAAATTAGGTTACATTTTTACAAAATTTAAATTAATTCAAAAACTTTAAGGTTTAAGTAATAGAAACCTTATTAAAACACATACTTATTTTTATAGACGGATCCAAAAATGCAATAAAATACAGGGTGTTTCATTAAAAAAAAACACAACTTTGATACTTTTAGGGTTTTTGGGACACCCTGTATATTATGAAAATAATTTTAAAACGTAGCCCTAATAGACCCCCATATATCCCTAAAGTGAAACTTTTTGAAAGTCACGTATTTTAGCCACAATATTCCGTGCCGTATAGCGTGAATAACCCTGTATATAAGTTATTATTGGCAGTTGATAGTGATAGTTAACTATTGATATTAACAGGTAATTTAGACGGTTGACAGAGACGGTTAACAGTTATAAGTAACAGTCAACACTTGCCAGTCATTACTGACAGTGATAGCTGACAGTTAACAATGACAGTTAATAGTTAATACATGACAGTGACAGTTAATATAGAAAGTTAAGAGTTACAGTTAACAATGACAGGTTTCAGTTACAGACGAAAGTGACTGTTGACATTGACAGTTAATAGAGACATTTAAAAATGATTTTAAAAAGCAGGAGTGGGCCACTTTTTTATTGATGTAAAATTGATTAGTTGGACAATTAATTATGACAATTGACACTGACAGTTGATAAAAGCATTTGGCTGTAATTAGGTAAAAAATGTAAACAATTATAAATTGACAGTTGATAACTACGGTGAACTAATGACAGTTGGCATTGACCCTTGATAATTGACACCATAAGTTACGGTTAGCAATTGACAGTAACAGTTGAGAGTTTACAATTATAGTTGACAAGCGTATTAAAGAATTGTATAAATTGACAAGTTAAGGTGACGGTTGGCAGTTGGTAGTTGATATTTACAGTAAATAATTAACAGTCAACATTGATAGTTGACAATTAACAGAGGCAGCTGGGAGTGAGAGATGACAGTAATAGTTGAGCAAGAACAGTTGACGTATAAATGACAGTATCCGTTGATAGTAAAAATATATAATAGTAATAGAAAATGACAGTTGACAAAGACAGTTGTTCATATAGACAGTTGAAAGTAATAGTTAACAGTTTCAGTTTAGACAGAATAATAATTTAATGTTTATAATAGAATGTTAATGACAGTTGACATATCACCATTTGACAGATAATAGTAATTCACTGGTGATTAATACGATTAACAGATGACATCTTATAGTTGATCGATAACAAATGTCAAATGACAGATGATACTTAATAATTTCAAATGACAGATGTCAGATCATCACATAATCGACAGATGGCACAATATAGTTGACAGATGTTAGTAGTTAATAGTTGATTGTTAAGGATAACAGATGACAAATTACTAATAATAGATGGCAGATATCATTTAACAAATGATAGTTTAATTTTTATAATAGATTGCTAATGACAGATGACATATATCATATGATAGCTGACAGTTGGTAATAAATTGATGATATATCACAATTGACGGATGGCAGTTTATAGCTTATTGTTGACAGATAACATATTCCAAGTGACAAAAGACAGAAACTAGTTGATAGAGATAAAATTTGACACATGACAATTGAAATTAATAATGACAGATTATAAGTAGCATATGTCAAAAAAACAGTTAAGTAATTAATAGTTGAAATGTCAGATATCATTCAACAGTTGATTAATAACAGGTGACATATGATAAATTGCAGATGATATTTAAGAGATGATAATTTGGTGTTCCTAATAGATTTCAAATGATAGATAATTTTATATGTATGACACTTAATAACTGTTTGAAGAAAGTTTGTAACATAATAAAGAATCTATCTAAATTCTAAAAAACGAAAGATTACAAATAACAGATGACATAAGGCATTTAACAGATGAGAATTAATTGTTAATTGTTCACATATGATACATTCGAAATGACAGATGACAGATGTCATTTGATAGATTTTACACTGGATTGCCACGTAGTGACGGTCACAATCATTCTCTTTATCACAGTTTATAGTTTAATGTTTATAATAGATTTCATAGTGATATATTACAATTAATTAGTGGCAGTTTATGGTTAATTGCTGACAAAAAAACAGAACACTGTCGACATGTGAAAATAGAAGTAAGGAACGCAATAAGAGAATGAGCACGGATTAAAGAGAAAGAGAAGCAGATTGTAGCAGAAGAGATGAAGTAAAATAGGGTGTGTAAAATGAAGATACAAGTTTTAGACATAAAATACCTTACACCTTTTTAGTAAGGAAAATCAACTTTATTCATAGATACTTTCATCCTTAACATCTTCCATCAAGAGTTAAGAATAATTCCTTCGTATATTTAACGAAAACAGTTATGGAATGATAATGGAAATTCATGCTTTCTATTTATAATTAAGTAAAACTGATATTTTCATTTCATATCCGAAAATTTTGTGTTAAACATAAATTCTAAACATCAACCGGCCAATGGAGGAGCTATAACGAATAATGAAGCTCGATGATCATTGTAATGGCGGCAATCTGGAAAACATGACACCGTGAAAATTTTATTAGACGTAATTGCGGCAATATTTTTCCGCGGGGTCCACCGACGTACATGAATTTGCGGAACGGACGCATTAAAGCCAATTTAAAAATGTACCGCAACTGTATTGACACGTGTTTATGACGTGCCGAATAAAATACGCGTTCTGTGTGTGTGTACGTTATTTTTTTTTGGGCAGGGTAAAATGGCACCCCGATAGCCACCTCTAACCACCTGCAACATTAACGCTTGTAAATCCGGCTGAGCCGAGCGCAAGTAATTTATGCTTCATATTTTCCGCTAAACGTACAGTAATTAGAGAATTGTGGTCTCTGTGAAATATAGGTGAAGGGTTCGGAATGTTTATAGTAATTGTGACTGCCTCAAGCTACGTGAGATACTGTGGACTTGTGCCAACTACCCTCAACCTCCATAAAATAAATATTACTTAATACGCAAAAGTTGATAATTTATACCGAATCGATATTTAACCTCGTTCAATTTGTTTTAAGTGTACTGTATCTCCGATTTTATTTCTTACTTAAATTTTATCAGAGATCCAGATAAAGCCTTCCGCCCTTATTTCATAATTATGTTTTATTTCAGCCCGACACGAAATACTATCGTAATACTGATTGATATATAGATGTTTGAGATTTAGTAGGTAATGAAGGATAATGGGAAGTAAATTAACATTATAACCCATAGAGTACATATTTGCAGAAGTCCCGACTATCAATCTTAGGTTCTTTGTCTTAACGATAACAGTGGCACCTGCACAGGCCATTCCGTACGCATTAGTGGGCATGAGGACACGCCGCGACACCACCATGATTTGCAGCCGCGTCCATAAACAATTCCTGCAACAACCACTTTCTCCCACCTTATCCTGCACACATTCGGGCGCCGTACACCAGACAAGGACTGTCCTATCCGCAGACGCAGCCTAAGCAGACATTTGCCTAACGTATTATCTCATAATTCCCTGAGTTGTGTTTAAGTAGCACAGTGGACTCACACTTTGATATATAGGAGACCTGGACGGTCTAATGTATGCTTAAGTTATTTACCCCCAGATGGGGGGTAGTTTCTAGTTGGAATTACTATGGGTGCTAGTTAAGATAAATGGCCCAGTATCCCTATAATAAACATCTTATTTATGGCTTGTTAGGGCATTCAGGAAAAAAAAACACTTAATGCCTGCGTGCAGTGTATGAGAACTAATTAGAAATTTTTCTCGAGATGATTCCCAATTAGGTCGAGGAAATGCGAACTAACAACGTCCCGAATTTATTGATAGCAATCAAATTACGATAAGAGATATTTATAGCCGAGACCGATTAGAAATTCACCTCTCCCCAATTATTACACCCTCCATTATTCGCAAAATACAGTAGTAATCGTTTCAACATTTATAAACTGTATCAAATTATAATTTTCAAGTAGTGCAAACCTTTAGACAATGGATGTCACTTCAATGGCTTCTCTATACTTACAAATAAGTATAGTATGTCTGAATTTTTGTGCTGAATATTATTTCAGACATGTAACGACAGCTAACAGTTATATCATTCAATGTCTGGCGGTGAGTAGTTGTTTTAACTGTTAGCTGTTAGTTTTTACAGTAAAATGTAAAACATAAGTGCAGAAATGCTCACAAAGAAATTTTATTTTTCTCACTATTAATTATTATTATTAAAACTGCACTAAAATTTCAATATTTAATTTGTTCTATCATGGAATTTATTTTAAAAATTAGACACCACAAAATTTATCAACAAAATAAAATTCCTATAAATATGTTTCGATTTTAGGTTGTAATATAAGGTGGCCACCCACCCTACATATAATTTTTCATTTTAGTCACTGTTTTACATTTGGTTTTCCAAAAAAACACAACAGTTATTCTATTTTATAATTTTCTAAAAATTAAAATCAGTGTTTTAACGTAAATTTCAATGCATATGTAGGGTGGGTGGGTGGCCACTATCCCACCCTCCAGTTTTAAAAATACGAACAACGATTTTGGGAAGAATTATATTTAAACAAAACGTATTTACACAATCAATAAAATATAAAACTTTTTAAAATTAAATGAACTCTCATTAAATCACTCGCGTAAATTTTATGGATTAGAGGGTGGGATGGTGGCCCCCCACCCACCCTACATATATAATTAAACTTGAACTACCCACACTTTTTTATTTTCTTGAAAATTATTACAGTTCTGTTATAGAAATTATGTTTAAAAATTAGACACCAAAAAATATATCAACAAAATAAAATTCCTTTTACTATACTTCGATTTATAGGTTGCGTTAGGAACTGGCCACCCACCCTACATATAATCTTTCATTTTAGTCACTGTTTTACTTTTAATTTTCTAAAAACCACAACTGTTGCACTATTTTATATATTCCAAAAATTTAAACCAGTGTTTTAACGTAAATTTTAATGTATAGTGGCCACTATCCCACCCTCCAGTTTTATAAATACAAACAACGATTTTGGGCACAAAAATGTATAAACGAAGCAAATTTGCACAATAAATAAAATAAAACACTGTTTAAAATTAAATGTGCTTTCATTCAATCCCACGCATCAGTTTTAAGGATTGAAGAGTGGGATAGTGGCCACCCACCCACCCTACATATACAATTAAACTTTCACTACCCTCACGTTGTTAGTTTCTTGAATATTATTACAGTTCTGTTATGGAAATTATTTAAAAAATTTGACATCACAAAATGTATAAACAAAACTCAGTTCCTATTGATATGCTTCGATTTGTAGGTTGCTATAGGTATGGACCACCCACTCTACATATAATTTTTTATTACAGCCATGGTTTTACTTTTGATTTTCCAAAAACCACAACAGTTAAAAAAAGTTTCTAAAAATTAAAATCAGTGTTTTAACGTAAAGTTCAATGAATATGTAATTTGGGTGGGTGGTCACTATCCCACCCTCTACTTTTAAAAAAACTAAGAACTGTTTTTCTAAAACAAGTATTTAAACAAAGTGTATTTACACAATAAATAAATTACAAAAGTGTTTAAAATTTAAAATGTTCTCGCGTCTGATTTATGAGTTGGAAGGTGGAATAGTGGCCACCCACCCTCCCTACATATACAAATAATCTTTTACTACCCTCAGTTTTTCAGTTGCTTGAAAATTATTAAAGTTTTGTTATGGAAATTATTTCAAAAATTATACATCACAAAATTTATAAACAAAACAAAATTCCTATTAATATACATTGATTTGTAGGTTACGATAGGATCTGGCCACCCACCCTACATTTAATTTAAACCTCAACAGTTTTTCAAGTTTTGTAAAAGTTTAAATCAGTGTTTTAACGTAAATTTCAATGTATATGTAGGGTGGGTGGGTGGCCACTATCCCACCCTCCAATTACAAAAACACGAGCAACGATTTATCAAAAATAAAATGCAAACAAAACATATTTTCATAATACATAAAGTACATAACTGTTTAGAACAAAATAAACATTCATTAAAATCCTTGCGAATGTTTTAGTGATTGGAGGATGGGATATGGACCACCCACCCACCCTACATATGCACATAAACGTTCATCAATCAAGCATTTCAGTTTCTAGAAAATTTCTCATTATAGAAGTTATTAAAAAAATTAAAAACCATATAATATATCAACAAACCAAAGAAATCATTAATATTCTGTGATTTGGAAGTTGCGATAAATACTAACCACCCACCCTACATATATTTTTTTATGTCAGTCACAGTTTTACCTTCGATATTTCCAAAAACCGCAACAGATTTTTTATTTAATGTATTTCAAGAATTTAAGTCAGCGTTTTAATTTAAATTCTATGTATATGTAGGGTGGGTGGGTGGCCACTATCCCACCCTTCAATTTTAAAAACACGAACAACGATTTATCTAAAATAAAATGCTAAAAAAATATATTTTAATAAAGTGCATTAATATTTAAAACGAAATAAACAATAAACATTCATTGAAATATTCGCCTATCTGTGTACTTTTTAAATTTGAAGAGTTGGATAGAGGCCACCCACCCACCCTACATATAAACATATGCTTACATTAATCTCACTGTTTCAGTTTCTTGAAAATTATTATTTTTAACTTATTGAAATTATTTAATTAATTAAATATCATAAAACATATCAACAAAATAAAATTTCTGTTGATATGCTTCGTTTTGAAAGTTGATATGGAGACTGACCACCCACCTTACATATAACTTTTTGTATTTACAGTTTTATCAACGATTTCTCAACAATAAAATGCATATTTTCACAATAAATTAAATACATAACTGTTTTAAATCAAATAAACATTTATTGAAATACTTGCGTAGATTTTACTGATTGAAGGGTAGGATAGAGAACACTCACCCACCCCACTTATGCACAAAAACTTTCATCAATCTTACTATTTTCGTTTCATGAAAATTATTAAAGTTCACATTTAATTTATTAAAAATTATGAAACATATCAACAAAATAAAATTTACGTTCATATGCTTCGCTTTGAAGGTTTATATGGATGCTGACCACCCACCCTACATATATTTTCTTTATATCAATCACTGTTTTACGTTTGGTTTTTCAAAAAACCAAACCAACAGCCTTTTTATTCAATGTATTTCAAAAATTAAAATCAGGGTTTTAGCTTAAATTTCAATGTATATGTAGGGTGGGTGGGTGGCCACTATCCCACTCTTCAGTTCCAAAAACACGAACAACGATTTATCAAAAATTAAATGCAAATAAAACGTATTTTAACAATATATAAAATAAATAACTGTTTAAAATCAAATAAACATTCATTGAAATACTCGCGAATGTTTTACTGATTGAAGGGTGGGATAGAGGCCACCCACCCACCCTACATACGCATTTAATCCTTCATTAATCTTACTATTTTAGTTTCTTGAAAATTATTGCAGTCCCATTTATAAATTTAATTAAATTATGTAAAAAATTAGGAGCATAAAATATGTAAACAAAACAAAATTTCTTCTTATTATAAAAGTCATTAAAATATTGTCAACAAAACAAAATTTTGTTAATATGCTACGATGTTATGGTTGAAATTAAAGCTGACCACCCAACCTGATAATACAATTTTATTTCAATCACTGTTTTAGCTTCGATTTTTCAAAACACTCTAACAGATTTTCAATTTAATATATTTTAATAACTAAAATTAGTGTTTTAATTTAAATTTCAATGTATATGTAGGGTGGGTGGGTGTCCACTATCCCACCCTTTAATTCCAAAAACCCGATCAACAGTTTATCAAAAATAAAATGCAAACAAAGCATATTTTCACAAATACATAGTTTATTCGTTATGCAAATATCTCCTTTAATTAAAACCCACCCTTCAATCCATAAAACATAAACCCGATTTACTTAATCCAACCCAAACTCAATATTACTGCTTTCTATTTCCATCATATCAGGATTATCGACAATGTTTCTAATTAAAAGAAAAAAAAAGACATTAAAGAAAGAGAAAAACAAATGCTATCAAGTTTATATTTTCAAAATTCACAGCTAATACATCATTTTTTTATAAATCATTATAAAATTGCTAAAATTATCGTTACGATTTTGAAATAATTGGAATCAGATTGTGCTTGGTTGAATCCTCAATTCGAACTTTTTTCGATTGATTAAAAATAATTGACAACAAACGCTATCGACTTAATATTTTCATAACTTACTCCAAATACATCAGTTTTATAAACAAATACAAAACAACTATGGGCTATGTATTTTTTTTAAATAATTTTAATCAAAATTCAATCTGGTTAAATCCTCAATCACGTTTAATTTTCAATGGATTAAAAATAGTTTTAAAACAAATGCTATCGACTGAAACTTATCAAAATTTATTTCGTTAATTTAAATCGTTATTTGTAAATATAAACATGTAGTGCTATTGTAAATTGTTAGTGTAATTAATTTTAGTTTTAATTTAGGTTTTAAGTACTTAATACCATTAATTTAAGTTCATTATGTAAAAAGGAGATTTTTCCGTTAAATAAATCTATTATTATTATTAGTATAATCTATTTTTATTCTTTTTTAAAAATTAGTACCAAACTATCAAAATTAAATCAATTTCAATTAAATTTACTCTCGGTAAATTCATGACTCGCGCTTTTTTTTCAATTGATTAAAAACAATAGAAAAACAAATGATATCGACTCAAAATTTTCAAAATTTACTTCAAATACATCTTATTTTTATAAATAAGTATATAACATACAAAATAACAACGTGATTTTTAAATAATTTCAATTTAATCTAGCCTCGTTAAATACTTAATTCGCTTTCTATTCAAGCGATTAAAAAACAATTGAAAAACAAACGCTATGCAGTTAAATTTTTCAAAATCCACTCCAACTACATTCCTTTTTATAAATAAATACAAAAGTGCCAAAATGACAGCGTGATTTTTTAAGAAATTCGAATAAATCGGGCGACGTTAAATTCTGTACTTGCGTTTTTATTCCAGTTTATTAAACAGAAAGAACAAACGCTATCGTCTTAAAATTTCCAAAATCCATTTCAAGCATATCTATTTTTATAAATAAGAACAAATAAACAAAATCTTCGCGAAAATTTCCCAACAGATTTCTAAAATTTCATTTTTTTGAACTTTTCGGAATTTAGACAATTCTCTTCCAAAATTAGAAAAGTTTCTCTAGGGCGTTTTAAAACTTTTCAATTTTTCTTCTCGATTTTCTAGAATTGTCTTGCGTTTTTTTATTCTATTTTCAATAATGCCGTATATAAATATTTCTTGCTTAATTTTGTAGGAGTTTTCTAAACACCTTTCCTCCGGATTTTCTAGCATATTCTTGTCTCTTTGGACCGGAGTTTAAAAATTCTAATATTTAACAATTTCTCGTCATAATTTATAATTTTCAAAAATTTCTCTTCCAGATTTTTAGATTTTTTTTAGTATTACTTTACTCCTCAAATTCTTGTATCAAAATTACTAATTCCATTCCAAATTTTGAAATTATAGCTTTTAAAATTTCTTTTTTAGATTTTTGGATTTTGGAGTTTTCTTTACACTTCAGATTTTTTTTCTAATTCTTCTCCCATTTGGCCAAACAAGCAGTTTATATTTCAGATTGCTAAAAAAATTAATATTTTCAAGAAAAAAAATCTCATATTTCTCAAATTCACTTAGTTTTTTTTAAACTTCGTATAAAAATTGCTAGTATTTTTGAGCAGTTTACTTTTCGGGCAGATTTTTAGATTTGTCCTACATTTTCTTGTCTTATTTCGTTAGAATTTTCTTGAAAAATTCTAATAGTTTCTAGCAAATTTCGTTTTGATTGATACAACTTTCTTTAAGAATTAAAATTAAAAATCTCTCATTTTTTAGATTTTTTTAAATATATTCTAGAATTATCTATGATCATTTTAATCATTTACAGATTTGTTGAATTTATTTATTTATTTATTACGGAAATCTCCTTTTTTAACAATTGTCAAAATATAGTTAGTACACGTATAAAAAACGAAAAATACACAACAAATTTTCCTAAAATTTTAGTCTATTTTCCCCTTATTTCCTGTGAGTTTATGAGTTCTGTTCTTCAGAATTTTCTAACAATTTTGATTTCATTTTGTCAGACTTCAAAAATTCTAATATTTTCTTTTGCAATTCCTCGTCGTAATCTTTCAGATTTTTAGAATTTTTCAGAATTACTTGATTTTTAATTTTATAATCAAATTTCTTTACTAAATTCTGAAAATTTCTATAAAAACAATTGCAATAGCATGAGTGGAAACTAAAAAATAACGTTGCAGAGTAAAAATGTGAAATTAAATTTGTGTTTCGTGGATTTTAAAGGACTATAAAATAATAACTAATGAATAAATTTGCCTTAATTCTACTATATTTCCTCTAAATTCTAAAAATTTCTCTGTAGGTTTATTTTCGAGCAATTTTGCTCCTAGGTTTCTAGAACTATCAAACTTTCGAATTTTTCTTTCTTTAGATTTCTAAATAGCTAAAAAATGTATAGTTTGCAAGAAAGTTCTTTAAATCCTATGACTTAATTTAAATCTAATAAAATTTTACACATTTTTTGAATTATCCAATCTATATTGTTCTATTCATCGAGAATTTTCCAATAATTCTTACTTTGTTTATCAGATTTCTCTTTAAAATTGATATTTTTAGAATGTTTAAGAACTTCTTTTATTTTACGAAATTTCTACAAACTTTATTGTTTTTCAAATTTTAAACGTTTTCTTTAAAAGTTGTTTCTTTTTGGTTTCAATAAACTGTCCACCTTTATCTTATGGAATTTTTCAGAAATTTCTGCCTCATTTGAATGACAAGATTATTTTTTACTGAACTTTAAGCGTAATTTTTTGTTTTCACTTTAACGTTGGATATTATGCAGAATTTTCTACTCGGCAACAAGAACTTTAGAAGAATGTTGGTTTATTAAGAATATTCAAAAGTTTTTCATTTCATTTTCACAATTTTAATATTTATAAATCAAAAAATTGCATCAGATTATATTATCTGTCATTTGTCATCTGTCATTTGGCTACCTGTAATTTAAGCTTCTATCGTATCGTTATTTGTCTTTTGTCATTTGTCATTGAGTTATCTGTCATCTGTCGTCTGATCATCTACTCATCTGGCATCTGGTCATCTAGTCCTCTGACATTTTGTCACCTGTCATCTGGTCATCTATCATCCTGTCATTTGCCATTTAGTTATCTGTCATCTGATATGTGGCCATCTGTCATCTGTCATCTGGTCACCTAGCCATCTGTTATATCCGTCATCTGTCATCAACTTAAATGTAATATCTGCTTTAACACAATCAAAATATTTTCTTGGATTATAAATAATTATAAAAACATTTTTACCGTCTTAATTTTTAAGCTATCATCTGTTGTTATTAACTGTGACGAATATTAACTGTCATCAATCAAAATCAAATATTATATGTCATTTAAGTCTAATATAATTATTAATTATCATTTATCATCTGTCATCTAGTATTTGTAATTAATCATATCTTTAACAATCAATCAACTACACCTGTTAACTGTTTCTGTAATCTGTCATCTGGTAATCTGTCATTTATCTTTTGTCATCTATCTTCTGGTCATCTGATCATATGCCATATGGTCATCTGGTAATCTGGTCATCTGTCATTTATCGTTTACCACCTTTTATCTGCTCATCTGGTCATGCATCGTCTTGTCATATAATTATCTGTCTTCTGTGATCTGGTCATCTGGTTATCTGTGTCATCATTCATCTGACTTCTGGTCATCTGGTTATCTGTCATTTGTCATCTATCGTCTCGTCATTTATCACTTGGTTATCTGTCATCTGCCCATCTGCAATCTGTTATCTGGTCATCTAGCCATATGTCTTGGACTATAATTTAATATAAAAACATTTGATATAGACTAAATTTTTAAGCTATCATTACGATTCAAATTTTAACTGCACCTGTGAACTATTTTTGTAATCTGTCATATGACATCTGATCACCTAATCATCTGTCATCTGATCATTTATCATCTGTTTTTTGATCTTCTGATCATCTGCCATTTGTCATTTATCATTTGTTATCTATCATCTGGTCATCTGGTCATTTGTCATTAATCATTTATTAACTGACAATTATGATTTATTATGTGTATTTTTGCCATCTGGTCATCTGTCATGTGTTATCTGGTCATCTTATATCTGGTCATTTAGTTATCTGTTATTTATCATTTGTCGCCTGTCATCAGGTCATCTGGTTATCTGTCATTAGTCATCTGATCATTTGTCATCATATTTTTTACAAATGTCATTTGACATCAGAATAAAGCAAAATAAAACCAAAATGGCAATTTTCCTCCCAGAAACAAAGCATTAAATACAAATACATCTAGTCGTCCATCATCTGTCATCAGGTCATCAGGTCATCAGGTCATCTGGTCATCCGTTATTTGTCATCTGATCATTTGTTATGCGGTAATTTGCCTTCTATCATCTAGTCATATGTCATTTGTTAAACTGTCTTCTTGCCATCTATCATCTGATCGTATCTAGTCATCTATCATATGTCATGTGGTCATTCGACAATCTGTCATCTGTCAGCTGGTCATCTGGCCAGACCAAATATTAATTACACCTGTCAACTATTTTTGTAATCTGTCATACGCCATCTGGTCATGTAGTCGTCTGGTCACCTGATCGTTATTTATTATTTATCACCTGTTTTCTGGTCCATCTAATAGTCTGATCATCTATCATCTGGTCATCAGGTCATCTATCATTTGTCACCTGTCATCTGGTCATCTGTCATCTGTCATCTGATCATCTATCATCAGCTTAATTGTTATGTCTACTTTAATACAATTAAACTATTTTCTTGGACTATAAATTAATATAAAGACATTTACTATCGACTTAATTTTTAAGCTTTCAAGTATTGTTATTAACTGTCACTTGTCATTGGATCACGAGTTGACTATCAATTGTCATCTATCAAATGGTATATGACATCTGTTATTTGTAATGTATTATAAACATCAATTAATTATTAATTATCATCTATGATATGTCATTTATTATTTGTAATTCATCATATCATTAACAATCAAATAATAATTACATCTGTCAATTGTTTCGGTCATCTGGTACTCTGTCAATTATCTATTTGTCATCTGTCTTATAGTCATCTGTCATCTGGTCCTATGGTCATCTGGTCATCTGGCCATCTGTAACCTGTAATCTGGTAATCTGTCACTTGTCATTTGGTTATCTGGTCATCATAGTCATTTGTCATCTGTTATTTGGTCATCTATCGTCTCATCATTTGTCATCTAGTTATCTTTCATCTGCCATCTGGTCATCAATTAAATTATTTTCTTTGATTATAAATTAATATAAAAACATTTGCTATCGACTTTTTGAGCTTTTCAAGTACTATCACGAGTTGACTAATAACTGCCATCTATCAAATGGTATATGTCATCTGTTATTTGTAATCTATTTTAAATAACAATCTATCATCTGTTATTTATTATTTGTAATTCATCATATTATAACCAATTAAATATTAACTACACCTATCAACTGTTTCTGTAATTGACAGATTGCTGGTCATTTGGCCATCTGTCATCTATTATTTATCATTTGTCATTTGGTCATCTAGTCATCTAGTCATCTGGTCATCTGTCACTTGTCATCTGGTCATCTATCACCTATCATTTGTTATTCGGTCATCAATCATCTGGACATCTAATCATCTGTCAATATTTATTTAATTATCTATCATGCATTACAGAAAAAAATATTCAATTAAGCAAGTAATATATACAAATAATTGCACGTAGAAGGGCAGAGTTCACTCATATGAGTAATCTTCCACTCGAAGCCGCTGATCCTCTTCTTTACAAACAAAGGAATGCGCGACGAATAAATAAAATTCACGACTTGTACTTGTCATCTGTTATTTGGTCATATATCATCAAGTCACCTGTCATTTGGTCACTTGTCATGTGGTCACCTATCGTCTCGTCGTTTGTCATTTAGTTATCTTTCATCTGTGATCTAGACATCCGGCAATCTGTCATTTGTCATATTATATCTGCCAACTGTTTTTGTAATCTGTCATATGTCATCTGGTCATATAGTTGTCTGGCCACCTGATCATCTGTTATTTAACATTTATCACCCGATTTCTGGCAATCTGTCATCCTGTCATCAGGCCATTTATATGTATGTATTCTTGAGTTTTGTGAAGATTATATTAATAATAAAAACGCGGTTAAATTCCTTTCTTCACTGTCACAGTGAAGAAAGGAATTTAACCGCGTTTTTATTTTTATAGGCCATTTGTAATTTATCATCTGTCATATGTTATCTCTTCGTCTGGTCATCTGTCATCTGATCATCAAATATGTCATCTGCTATTTGTAATATATTATAAATATCAATTATTAATTATCATCTGTCATCTATTATCTATTATTTATAATTCATCATATCTTTAACAATTAATTAATTACACCTGTCAACTGTGTCTGTAATCTGTCATCTAGTCATTTGGCCATCTGGTCATTAAGTCATCTGGTTATTTGTCATCTGTCACCTGTAATTTGGCCACCTGTAATTTGTCATTTTGTCATCTGGACATATGATCATCTGTTATCTATAATCTAATCATCTAGTCATCTGTCATTTGGTTAATATCAACTGTTTTAGTAATTAGTTATCTGTCAACTGGTGATCCAGTCATCTGGTTATCTGATTATTTGTCATCTGGTCATCTCTTATTTATCATTTGTCACCTGTCATCTGCTCATCTGGACATCCGTCTCATCTGTCATCTGGTCATCTAGTCATCTCTAATTTGGTCACCTCTCCTCTGGTCATTCATCGTCTCGTCCTTTGTCATTTAATTACCTGTATTTTGTCATTCGTTCATCTGGCCATCTGTGATCTGTCATCTGTTATTAAGTTAAAATGTTATATTTACTTTAAGACGATTATATTATTTTCTTGGGCCATACATTAATATAAAAACATTTGCTAATGACTTAATTTTTATAAATTATAAACTACTTTTATTAATTAATTATTAAAAAATAAGTATTAACTGTCATCTATCAAATGATGTATGTCATCTGTTATTTGTAATTAATTAATTATTATCTGTCATCTGCCATCTATTTACTGTAGTTCATCATATCTTTAACAATCAACTATTAACTACACCTGTCTCTGTAATCTGTCATCTGGTCATCTGTCATTTATCATTTATCACCTAATATTAATCAATTGTCATTTGGTCATCTGGTTATCTGTCGTTTGGCATTTGGTCATCTGGGCATTTGGTCATTTGTTATCTGTTATCTATCATCTGGTCATCTGGTCATTTGTCATCTGATATTTGGTCAGCTATCATGTAGTCAACTGGCATTTGGTCATCTGGTCATCTGTCATTTATCATTATTATTTGTCATCTGGTCATCTAGTCTTCTGTCATCTGTCACTTATAATCTGGTCATCTGTCGTTTATCATTTGGTCATCTGGTCATCACTCATCTGGATATTTGGTCATCTGTTATTTGGTCATCTATCATCTAGTTATCTGTCATTTGGTCACCGGTCATGTGGTCATCTATCGTCTCGTAGTATGTCATCTAGTTATATTTCATCTGTCTTCTAGTGTTTTGGCCGTTGATGTGAAGGAAATGAAAATTGCGTTACACACTTTTAATAAATTTCCAAAAAATAACCACCAGAGGGAATTAGCTGTAAACTTTAAGAATTTATTATCAAAAGACGTGGATGTAAAATTTTGCAAAAACAATTTAAATACGCCGCCTAAATATAAAATTGCAGCGCTTGAAAATTGAAATGAATGAAATGAAAATTGCGTTACACACTTTTAAAAACTTGTCAAAAACTAATGACCATGGGAAATTAGTTTTAAATTTTCAAAATCTATTAAAGAAAGCTGTGGTTGTAAAATTTTATGAAAACAATTGACACATGCCGCCTGAAAATTGAAAGTTGAGGTGAAGGAAATGAAAATTGCGTTACACACTTTTAATAAATTGCCAAAAAAATACCAGCGGGGGAAATTAGTTTTAAACTTTCAGAATCTATTAATTATAGCTGTGGTTGTAATATTTTGTAAAAACAATTGACATACACCTCCTGTAAATAAATTTACAGCGCTTGAAAATTGTAGTGAAGGAAATGAAACTTGCGTTCTACACTTTTAAAAAATTGTCAAAAAGTAACCACAAAAAAAATCTGTCATCTATCATCAACTTGAATGTCATATCTACTTTAAGACAATCACATTGGATTCTTGGACTAAAATTAATATACAAATATTTTTTTGACTTAATTTTTAAGCTGTTGTCAATAATTGTCATGAATTAACTATTAACTGCCATCTATTAAATGATGACAATATTATGTATTTAATTATTTTATGTCAACTGTCATCTATTATTTGTATCATTAATATATTATTAACTACATATATCAACTGCTTTTGTAATTTGTCATCTGTCATCTGGTCATATGGTTATCTAGTCGTCTGGTCTTTTATCATTTGTCACCTGCCATCTGTCTTTTGATCATCTGTTCATCTGGGTATATAGTTATCTGTAACCTGTCAGCTGTAATTTTTAGCTTCCTGTTATATGGTTATTTGTCTTCTATCATCTGGCTATCTTTCATCTGTCATCTGGTCATCTATCATTAGTTATCTGGTCATCTACTGTCACTTGGTCATCTAATAATCTGGATGTCTGTCACTTGTCATTTGTCATGTCACCTGTCATTTTTCATCTGTTATCTGTCATTTGAATAATTTAAATTTTAGAGAATAACAATAGAAATTTGGTGAGATAAAAATTAAAATTAATTTACTTACACAATTAGTTTAAATTTGAATATTTGAGTTGAAATAAAAAAAAAATATATAACTCGCTAATAAAAACATTTTAAAAGCCTTAAGAAAATCGTCGGAACCCAAAAATAAATTATATTTGTAACAAAAAACAAAACTCTAATTCAATATGAATTAAATATTTCCTGATGATTTATAATTTTAACTTCTTAACGAAGTAGATTGCTTCCCATCCAATTTATTCAATTGGATGTATTGCAAGCTTGAAGCTTAGAGTGTTATAAGTTTTTCTCTTAAGTGCAGTGGCGTTTCAGATACCAAACTATTAATATGTGAAGGCTTATCATTATGGTGTGGCTCTTCAAGTAAAAGAAAGAATGAAAAGTATACCATTGATTTTTCAGGCGTGTCAGTTTCAAAATTTGTCTCATTTAGACATCTTAATGTGTTTTTAAATTTTTAAATGTCATGAATTCATCTTCTGAGTGCATAGACGTTTCAGATATCAAACTGTTTAGGTGAGAAAGCTCGCGTTTATCATCAGGATGAAATTCTTCATTTTACGAAGAACGGTACACCGTTCTCTTGCCTGTTTTTTTAAAGCGGGGTCAATTCTCATTTTGCTGGAATAAAATAATTTTTCCAGGACTTATATGTGTATTATGTCCATAAATAATTTCTTCAATAACGTAATTGTAACACACTTGAAGATGAAAAAGAGAATATAAAATGTTGGTTAATTAAAACCGATTTTTTCTTTAATCGGTGACGGTCGGTCGTAAATTAAAACTGGTTTACGATCGTGATTTATGCCGGCGATCGTAAAATCTATTTAGTAATTATTAATAAGCATTAAAGTGAGTGTGCGTGTTCGTAGCGTTTTGTGGAGGGGTTGTGCGGGGGGAGGGGGCGAGAAAACGTTTCCGTGAGCGGGACGAATGCAAAAAACAATTCCAGAAGGCAGTAAATCCCGAATCAAACGCGGGGCCGGTTAATAAATATTTCTCGGTGGAAAATATTTTTCGGGTAACGGTGATTTGCAAAAGTAGTGGAGTGACATCTACTTTGCATGATCGCGCCGTTCCCGGTGTCATACTGATAGAATATATGATAATTGCATCTAGAACGAATGGGCAAAGTTTCGGTGTATCGGAGGAAACATTGGATACTATATATGATCCTTGGATGTCTCGTCGCAATGTCTCAACATATAACTCCATTTTACATTTAATGGCCCCAGAAACATCACCAGAATCATTCAACATGAAATATCGCCACTAACATAAACTATTATTAAAGAATAAGTTAGTGTTTTCCTTGGGAGATTTACAACAAAACAATTTTTATAATATTTCCCGAATATGCATTACGCTTACGATTATGGTTATTGGCTATAAATAATTTTAATATCGAATGGGCGATCGGAGAAAAATCTCAATTAAAGTCTGGCGATTAATTACGATTCGAGTTCCAAGTTCCGGCTCAGATCGCATCAGACGGATGATTTAGAGAGAATCTCGAGTCACTCGCATAAACAGAATGATTAACTGGTTGTCAAACTAAAGAAATAAACGTAATTTATAGGGACTGGAAAAAAGTTCAGAAACTTATCAATATCTTGGCGTTAATAACTGCCTTTAATGACGTGGATGTATGTTTTATGATCCGCACGCCACGCGATCTTCCACAGAAATATTCCCTGCCCACAGAGATATATCACTTGTATATTTGTGCATGTTACTTCTAATGTATCAATACCATATTCTCGTCGAGTATTCGCATTCTTCTGCCATGTCTGCCAATGGCATCAACACAAAAAGAGTTTATATTTATGGCCGATGATGCTGCGGCTAGAAATTAATGGGCGGTAATATATGTTTCAATTAATTTTAATATCTTTTCTGCGTTATACACCGACCATAATACGTTTTTGCTACAATGAACGGAATTTGATTGATTTCACATCCATTATTTTTTTTCTCTCCACTTACTTATTTTTAATTAGCCCTCAGCGTACTCTCGACCTACCCCAATACAATATTTATTAACCTAGCGTACTCCTGACTTTTCTTAATAAAGTTTAAATATATATATGTAAGGTGGGTGGGTGTCCACTATCCCACCCTCCAATCACAACATTAACAACTATAGTTTGTTGTTGTAAATAATTGTAAACACGCAAGTTTTCATAATTAAATTTTGTATTTCTTTCAATTACCTAAAAAGAAATAATTTGATTGTAGCGCGTTTCTGACTTACTTAAATAATTTAGGCGTATAGCAAATCGATTTAAACATAATTTTTTATACAATTTAATTATTACATTTTAAATGCAAGTCTAAAATGTACAAGATATTTTATTTCGTGCTATAATTAAAAAACCAAAATAGTGATGATGATAAAGAAATTGGAGGGTGGGTTTGAGGCCACCCTACATATTTATTTTAACCCTAATTACAAACAGTGTTTTAAGTTTGCATAAATTGGAAATCAGTGAATAATTTTTTTAAATATTTCAAAAACAGTGTTCCAATTAAAATTTAAATATATATGTAGGGTGGCCTCTATCATACCTTCCAATCACAACATTATGAATAAGAGTGTGCTGTTGAGCTAAAGAACACTTAAGATTTTATTATTTAAAATTTTAATCCTTCAAAAAAGAAAATATTTGATTGTAGCTTAATTCTGACTTACTTTAATATTACATTCATTTATATAACGAACTGGTGATTAATAATTTAAACATAATATTAGTATAAACATAAATTATTAAATTAAAGTGTAAAGATATTTTGTAATAATCTGTTATTTCGTGCAATAATTAAAAAAATAGTGTTAATGTTAAAAACATTGGGGGGTGGAATTGTAGACACCCACCCACCCTTCATATCACACCCTCCAATTAATTAATTAAGGCTACACATCATCTTCTCAGTTTGATAGTAGTAAATGTTGACAAATGATTTTAATAGAAAAAAAATCGTTTTTGATTCTAAAACATTTGAGAGTTGACAATAAGGAATAGTTTCTTGTCAGTTTAATAACCCATCTATAAGAGTAATGACTTAAAGACACTAGAATTAATAAAGAGAACTTACTAGAAATTTAAACAATTTTGTTGAACAAAATTTTGTCAACTTCTTTAGAAATTGTCTAGAAAAGAGAAATTTTTGAAAAATCAAAGAGTTTCTAGAAAATTAAACATTTTTGTTCGACAAAGTAAACTTCTCTAGGAAATTTTCTTTAAAAAATCGATAAAATATAAAGCGAAATTGTAGAAAAGAATGAGAACCCTTACTAGAATATAATAGAATATTTAAATATAATTTTTTAGATAACTAAAAAATTACTGACAACTTCTTTGTCAAATATATAGAAAAGTTAAAAAAAGATCTTGAAAAATCGCAGAAAATTTTTTAAAATACTAAATTCTAAAATTCTGGAAGCAAAATTTCTCAATCCTACAAATAATATTTTACAATTTCGAGGAGAAATTCTTTTAACTTCCAGTAGTTAAAACAATAAAGATTTTAGTTCGACAGTAATTTAAGAAAATATTTTTCCTTAAAACTTAGTGAAATCTTAATTCTAGGAAACAAAATTGTTTGAACATTCAACATTTTAAGAAAATTTTCACTGTCATTGCAGAAATCTTGAAAAATTGAAGAATTTTGAAAAGTTCAAATAATCTCAATTTGAAACAAGAATTCTGAAAAAATCCGATAAAATAGAGCAGAAATGTTAAAAAATTTTACGAAAATGAAAGATAAAAATTTTAGAAATCGTTAAAGAGAAATTAATGGAAAATGCTAGACTTTTTCTAAAGAACTCAATATTTTCACTAGACAGAGTTTTTACATTTTTTCAAGGAATTATCTAAAAATGTCGGAGAAAATTATCGAATAATTTCAAGAAAAGGTTGGAAAAATTGTAGAATTTAAAAAAAAAATAGATATGTCAAATAGGAGTTTGTAAAAAACTAAACAGTTTTGACAACACCTTTAGGAAATGTCTAGAAATATTTGAGAATATTCTCGAGATATTAACGAAAAAAAATTCTAGAAATCCTTAAACTGTTGAATAATTACTGAAGAATGGATTAGAAAATACTAGAAATTTTAACAAAACAATTTCTTTATGAAATATTCAGAAATTTGGAAAAAGAAAATACGAAAAATTAAATAAATGCTGGAAAACTATAAAAACTTTTAACCCTACAAGGAAATTTGTACAATTTGTAAGAAAAATGTTTCATCCTTTATGAAGTTTCTAAAAAAGCAGAACATTTCCAAATTTGTCAGTTCCTCTAGAAGAAATATTAAAAATTCTTGTAATCTAGAACAGGAAAAAAATTCCACAAGCTTTCAAGGATATTTGAAAACTTCGAAACTGCGATTAGAAGAGAAATTCCTTAATAATAATAATAATAATAATAATAATGATTTATTTCTCAATAGATACAAATCCAGAAGTTTCTCGAGAACGAATAATTTTTATTCGACCAACTTCTCTAGGAGCTTTGCAGAAATGTCAAAAAATAGAAAAAAGTCGAAAACGTTTTGGAAACCTATTTTGAATGCAGGAAATTTTTCTCAAATGCTCAAAAAATAATAAATAAGATTTTAATTTGTTTTAATTACTGGATAATACCAAGATTTTTAAAGTGGTGTTCATAGTAAACTTAACATTTTCGTTCAGCAGAGCTTTGGCAATTTTTGCAAGAAATTTTTAGAAATCTACTTGAAAAATTCTCGAAAAAATTAAAGAAATTCTAAATTCTAAAAGTTTTAAAGGAAAAAGGTAATAAAATATAAAAATTTCGAAGCAACATGGGATAGAAAAGTTTATAACCCCACCAAGAAAATATTTACTGTTTTACATACTTAGAGTTCGATTCGATAATGTAAAATACCAGAATTATTAAAGTAATGTTTCTAGAAAGCTAAAAATCTTTGTTAGATAGAATTTTGACAACTTCTCTAAAAGTTGTAGTCGAAGTGTAATTTGTTTAATTATAATGTAATAAGGATGTTAAATAAAGAATTAAATTAAATTAAAATGTCTAGAAATCTTGAAGAAATTCCCCGAAAAAATTAATTCTAGAAATCTTGAATAAAAAGATTTCTAGAATTTAAACATTTTATAATAAATTACGAAATATTTTCGTGTTTTTTCTAATTTTAAACATTTTTTCGAGAATTTTCTTCAAGATTTCTAGACATTTTAATTTAATTTAAGAAATTCTATAGAAGGTAATTTGCTTGGAAATTCTACAACCTTCCAAAAATTTTAACTATTATGTAGTGGAATTTTTGAAAAATCCAGAATGTTCTAAAAAAATCAACATTTTTGTTTTTCAACAATTTTTAAGAAATTTGTAGAAATCTGGAAAATGGAAGAAATTCTGAAAAATCAAAGTCTTATTAAATTTAAAGAGAAATTCCGTTAAAATTCTGTTAAAATTAAACAAGGAAAATTAAAATGTTTTAAAAAAATGCTTAAAAAAAGATTTCTGATGTTAAAATCTGTAAGAAAAAAGTCTTGAAAATATTAGGTTTTTTAAGAAAAAGTTTTTTGAGCATTTTTATTTGATAATAAATAACTCCTCAAGTAAATTTATAGAAATGTTGAAAAATTGAAGAAATGCTAAAACACTTATTTTAAACAATCATGTGAAAATTGCTGTAAGATTTTATAACCTTTAAAAGTCCATTTGTAGAAATTGTAGCAAAATCTAGAAGTTTTTAGGTAACTTAAAATTGGAAATTTTTAGAAATCATGAAGAACGATGAAAAATTTTAGAAATCTGGAAAAAGTCTATTTGGAAGAAAATTCTTAAGGAAGCCAGGAATTTCAAGAAAACTGAACATTTACATTCGACAGAGTTTTGATAACTTCTCTAGCAATCTCGAAAATTTGACGAATTGCTGGAAAATTATAGAAATGTGGAAGCGAAATTGCAAAAATTCTCCAAGAAAAATAACGTAAGGCAATAAATATTGTAAAACTCCCGAAAAATAGAAGAAAAGAACCAAAACATTTTTTTTTAAACTGTAAAAACTGTAAGAAAAATTACTGGAAAATACTAGGGCTATATATAGAAATATAATATTTATTGTTAAATAGAATTTTAACGAATTGTTCATTAACTGTCTGGAAATCTTAAAGAAAATTAACAAAAAAGTATAGAAATGTTGTAATATTTTAGAAAACTTAAATAATAAGAGGTGAAATATTTTAGAAAATACAGTGAGTGAGTTTCATAAAAGTTTTCACTGTTTAAAAGAGAAATTCCTACAAAATTCAAATGTTCTTAGGAAACTTAGCATTGAAGAAAAACTTGTGGATTTTAGAAAATTTAGAAATCGGAAAACATAATTTCTAAAAAAAATTACAATCTTTCAAGAAAATTCTTACCATTTCGAAGAAAATTCCTGAATAATTCAAAAGTTAAATATTTTTGTTCGACACAATAAACTTGTCAAGGAAGAAATATTAAGAAAAATCCTATGAACGTCAATGTTAAAGAGATTTTTCTTAAGGTAAGATGAAATAAAGTAAGAAATGCTGGATATTTTCTGTAAAATGGAAGGCGAACGTTTATTAATGCTGTAAAATTCAAGAAAATTAGGGGAAAATGTTGTAAAAAGGGGGCGATCCTTTAAAGTAACAAGCTCATTTACACACACACAAATACACAAATGACACATGGCGGAAGGACCACGTGGTCGATAGCCTAACACTACTACTACTACTACTGTTGTAAAAATTTAAAACTCTTAAAGTTGTTGAAAAATTATAGAATATTCAAGGAAAATTTCACAATTTAGAAGAGATTTTTTTTAAAACTTGTTGGAAAATTCTAGAATTTTTGAAGTAAAGTTATTACAGCATTAGTAATGTAGAAATATTTTATATTGGAGGCTTCTCGGTTTGAAAATGGTACATTATTGTATCGAAACCATTGGTCACCAAATAAATAAAAAAACTGTTATACCAAACAAAGTGAACAGTGTGTTTAATTTGTAATATTTTATATGATTTATATGATTAACATAAGACCAGTAAAGAAATAATTCGTGTAAGAAGGAAATAATTTTTGTAGTCCAATTCAATCTTTTTCTATAATACACTCCCTATCATAATTAATAGGCACATATAAACAACGATACACAAAAGTTCTTATGTTTACAAACAAAAAGAGATTTGCATGTTGTTTTTAAAACACTGTAACGTTTCAATTAGTTTATTTCACCGTGCCTTGTTTACCGTACGAATATATTTCGGATGATTTGCGGTTCCACAGTATCTTGAATCAATTTCGGTCACGCAACGCTCACTGTTTGTTCGACATTTACATAAAACGTGATGTTTTAGGCCCTCGAATGTTCTGCCCCCGATGTTGATACATTCCATTCGCCACAAATTCGCGCCTATTATTCTATTTTTTACAAGGCAGTTTAATGATTGATTAATACTTCGTGATATATCTTAAATCAATTACACGAAATATTATGAATATTTTTTGTGCGGGGATAATTTACTAAATTGGAACCTTGTGGTATACCAACAAAAGTATCTATTAGAAAATTTGTCTATTAGCTTCCTTAGTAAAATTTACATTATTAGATAGGTTTTTACATTGATAAAACACTTTCCACAACTTTGATAAGGAAAATATTTCTGTTATGATATTTATTGTTTAGTGTGATTAGAATTTAAAACAACAATATTTTATTTTTCATCAATATAAGGTACTATGAAAAATAATATTAAGTTTATGAAATCGTTATTTGTATGCAGATTAAAGTTGACCGTTACAAAGTGTCGCTTATAAATAAATAAAATCGCGAAGGAACGCGATTAAAACGCATGAGAAATTTACTCGCCTTGGGCGCAAAACGTGATAATTATAAACCATCCCGAAGTATGTAAATAAATAAATAAATAAATACAATTAATATCGTGTATGTGTCGTAAATAACGTTTCCTTTCATATTTGGTTATTCTGCAAACGGAGCGCTCGCAATTATTCAATTCTAAACTTTAAAACCGTTTATTTGCATCGCCGATAAATTACACGCCCCCCACCTCTTGTTTTTTTTTCTGTTTGTGCAGAAACATTTATGCATGTAAAGTTAAGCCCATCAAATCACTTATGTTTGTTTTATTTTTACCGTGTACATGTGTGTGTGTGTGTTGTTTGAATCATTAATGCCCCCACGTCGTGGTGGAGTGGTCGAAAATATGCGACGAGGAAAATTCAGGACGTCACCATAAAATCATTAAATTTATGCCGGAATACACATACACACACACACACACACACACACATAGCGCATATCATAAATCGGATTAAAAGTGTTTTTGAAAATAATAAACGGTCTCCTGGAATGTTGAATGTAAGCGACCTTGTCGGGGCCATTTTATTGGTTGTAATGGGAAATTAGTTGTTAGCTACCAGCGGAAAGTCATGACCCCTTAAATGATTGTTTATTTTTTATATTACAGGTATGAGCGAGTTCAAACTTGCACGAGGGTTAGATTACAATAGGTACATATTTTAATGGGTACAGCTCATGCAAGTTCTCCAGTTTGTTGAATGAAAGTAGCGTTAAACTAAACAAATAAATGTTAAAAATCTAAGAATACGCCATACGTCATCTTTCATTTGTCATTCGTCATCTATCATCTGCCATTTGTCACTTATTATCTGTTGTTTGTTATTTTATATGTTTTCTCTTTGATTTTATTAGTCACCTTTTAATGTCAACTTAATTTGTCATCTGCCATCAATAATGTACCAACTAGCATCTAACATTTACTAACCTAATATCCGTCATCTGACAAAATGATATTGTAGTAGATAAGGATCGCAGAATTAGGCAAGAGTTTGGTTTAAACTAAGCCATAAGATATTTGTCATCTATCAGCTATCATTTATCATCCTAACATCTATCATCCTATCATCTATCATCCTATCATCTATCATATATCATCTATTGACTATCATCTATCAATGTAGTAATTAATCAGACATCATTTATCCTGCAATCTTTCATTTGCCATTTGAAATTTGGCATTTGGGCAAGGAGATTGTAATAAATCAGAACTGTATGATATGTACCATCTATCATCAATTTACCATTTATTATCTGACATCTGCCATCTGTCATTTTTATACGGTTGCCATTTATCTGTTATTTACAAAATTTAAATTCAATCTTTTAATTTAAGTTGTGTCCTTATCATTTAGTATCACATTATTAATTGATTACTTTTCGTCTCTCCATTCTAACTTTTCTCTCACACTTTGCCTATTTTTTCCCTACATCATACAAATACTACATAAAAATCCATAACATTCATTTCATCCACCATATTTGTACCTCTTCTATACTCTTTATCATGCTGAAACCCCATACTTCTGCTACATGGATTAGAAATGACTTCGGGCATACTCCATACGATCTCGCTCGACACCAATGAATCTCTCATTCTCCTTAGACTCAACTGACTCATATGCTTCTGCCATCTTCCATTTTGTGTGTGAACAGTACTCCCAAGTATTTGAAACACTTTGCTATTTCAATTTCCTCTCAATTGCAATAAAACGTTTTATCATTCCTTCTTCCTCAATTTATACACATCACTACTTTTTTCATGATGGCCCTAACATTTCAGAAACTTCATCTCACCAGAATTAACAAGTCGGACTTAGGAACTTTAAATGAAAATACACTGATATCAACGAAGTATATTTTCATTTAAAGTTCCTGATTCAATCTCCTTTGGAGATTTTCGCCAAAATTTACTTGATTGTAACAATATTGCATGAGATTACATTCAATCGCTATCCTCAGTTATTACGGAATTATGTAATGTTATATTATTTATAAGTTGTACACAGTATTATAAGTTATGAATTTTCCTGTTTTATTTTTTCTGTTGGGAAATAAATTTATTTATTTATTTATTTATCACAAAGTGATGGCTTCAAGCATTAAACAACTCGGACTTATTTTGTAGATTTAAAAAATTGTCAAATAGTCAAATTTTCATTCCTTAAATTTTGACAGATCGGAGGAAATTTAGACATTTGACTGCTTTGATGGATTATTTTTGGCCGATCGGATTGATTTAACAAATTTTGATTTTATAAAATAAATAGATTTAGCAGAATTCTCAATTTTGACAAATGATCCATAAATTTTTACAAATTTGTTAAGTTTCTTCATGTCTGTCAGATTTGTGATTTTTATTGTAATACAAATTTGATGTATTTTTGAATAAGACAGAAAAAATTCGATTGACTTAAAATAGATTTTGATAGATTTTATTGAGAGAGAGACAAACATCTTTATTGATAATTGAATACATTCGTTATGTACATTATAATCATAATTGATTTTTATTACGGCTATCGACCCATGGTCTTTCTGCCAGTCTTTGTAAGTTGATGTTGTTAGTTGTCCGTTGGTGATTATGTTGATGAAGATGTAGATGAATCATGAAAAGATGTTATGAATTCGAAAATTGATGTGGAAGGATGTTTGGTTTTGGGGGGGTGTAAAGGATTGCGAGGTAAACATAGGTGCTTGAGGATGTCTTGGATATCAGGGTTAGTGGCAAATTTTATAGCAAGGTGTTCCAGTCGGGTTTCAATGGGGATTAATTGGGTTTTTTGGTATAGCAGTGTGTTGGAGGGATTGTGTAGAGGGTTATTGGGATGCCTTAGTTTAGTTAGAATTCGCAGGGCCGATCGCTCACTCACCTGCAAGTTTCTCAGAACAGGAGGGCGGGGATTTAGGAAAAGGATTGCTGCATAGTCTAACAGAGGTCGACATATCATTTTGTAGATATTTACTGCAGTTTTTGTGGAAATCCCTTGATTTTTGAATGTAAGATGTCTGAAATGTCGAGCTCTGTTTTTGATTTTCATTTTAAGGGTTTGGGAATGGTGTTTGAAGGACAGTTTAGGATCAAAGGTAATTCCAAGATACTTGCAGGTTGCAGATGGTGAAATATATGTATTATTTATGTTAATACCAAATGGAGATGTGGATGCACGGTGGAAAGGAATAAAAAGGTGGGATTTATTGGGATTGATGGTTATTCTCCATTTGGCAAACCAATGTTGCAGAGTGTCGATCAGCCCTTGCAATGTACTGAGGGCTTTAGGAATTGTGTTGCTATGTGAAATTATTGCTGTGTCGTCAGCAAACAAAAGACAATATGCTGTGGGATTGAAGTAATTGGGATTAGGATTATATATGTCATGGACAAAAATGTTATAGAGGAGTGGGGATAGAGGGGACCCTTGTGGAACACCTTGTTGAGGTATGAATGGACGGGAGAGGGAACTACCTATTTTGACATTGAGGGATCTGTTGCTAAGGAAATTGTCGATTAGAAGTAGGAGATGTAGTGGGATGGACAAGGAGTTACATTTATACAGCAAACCTTTATGCCACACAGAGTCGAAGGCTTTCTGGATGTCGAGGAAGGCTATTGCAGTTTTACGTCCTTCGAGGTTTGCTGTTTGGCTGTTGGAGGTGATTATTGCTAGGGGAAGGTGAGTGGATCTATTTTGCAGGAAACCGAACTGGTAAGGAGGAATGGCATGGGAAATATGGTGAAGTAACTTATTTTTTATTATGGATTCGAATATTTTCCCCAGAACTGGAAGCAGGGTGATAGGTCTATAACTGTTGACTTTTAGTGGATCGGCCTCTTGTTTGATTATGCATGTTATTGTACCTCGCTTCCACTCCTGGGGAATAATTTGGTTTTGGAATAATAAATTTAGGATTAGGATTATGTACTTGTGGATATGCTCGGGTAACGCTTTTAGGATGAGACGGGTTATGCTATCATAGCCAGGCGCTGTGTTTTTTCCATTATGTAGTACTTCATAGTACTCTTCCTCTTTTATGTCATCACTTGGGATATGGGTAGGGTGGGAGGTTTTAAACGAGGAATACCAGGAGTTGACGTGGGAAAGAAAGCTGTCATCGTACGTATTGTTTGGTTTTGTCGTGTAGCAGTCTTCAAAGTAGTCTGCGAATAAATTCGCTATCTCATAATCGTCAGTCACTGTCTCGTCAGTCATGGGATTTTGAATTTTCTGGAGATAGTCATTTTTTTTGTATTTGGATAGTTTTTTTATGCTATTCCAGTAATGTCTTCCCTTTTGCGTATTAATGTCTTCGCATACACTAATCCATCTGTCCTGTTTATATTCTTTTATAAGCTTATGAATGTTTTTGTTTATGTTGTTAAATTTTTGTTTTATGTGAGGTTCACCTGTCGTCAAAAAGTCTCTGTATAGTTGTCGTTTGTATTTAATCAGTCGTAGAATATATTTAGGAAGAGGGTATTTATAGGGAGATTTCGTGTAGGTAGGAGTATATTTTCTAACGGATTCGGAAAAATGATTTATAAAAAGGGAAATTGTGGAAAGGTCAATATTATGATGTGTATTAATAAAATCGGTCATGTCCCTTGTCAGTTTGTTCATGTCACAGTCTTGGTAACTGTAGATTGTCTTCGGGGGTGCGGGTATTGGAGGATTCATTTTTAGTGAAAACTGGATAGACAGGTGATCTGAACATAGGTCTGGAATTAGCGTTACATTATGGATTAGATGTTGGATGTTGCTGGTACAAAGGAGTACGTCAGGTGTAGTTGGGTGGTTGTTTGGCATTATGAATGTAGGGGGGGTAGTGATGCGTATAAAGTTTGAGTTCGACATAAAAGAGGCAAGTTGTTTTCGTTTAATATTATTCATATTTAAGTCACCGATTATGATAGCATGATCGTAGAGGGAAGCTTTAGTCAGGATGGTATCTTCAATATGGGACGTGGGATGTATATAAACTAGGAATATGTGTAGGGAGAATAGTGGTAATTCGATTGCGCAGTGCAAACATTCATTTAAGGGATTGTTAATTCTGGGTGGGTTGCATTTTCCCAGTTTAAGTTCTGGTCGCACCGCTACAATCGAACCACCACGTTGGTTTTGATTAGGAGAAGAAGAGGGAATTTGTATGAATGGCCAATTATTAAGAGGAAAGGGTTTATCAGTCTTGGTTTCGACCATTAACTTGACATGAATGGGGTTATTGGTGAGATAATGAGATAGAAGATGAGCTTTGCATATGAGTGAATTAATGTTTGAATACATGAAATTAATATCAGCCATTTCTGACAACCTGGGTGCTCGCTATACGTACACCAGTGGTTGGTTCCACTGGTGAGGTGACTTCTGGATGATCCATATCAAACATAACAATGAACATCCGGTTGCCAGAAAAGTTGACATGTGTATCAATATGATATGCATCTATGAATCGTGATTTTAATTTTTTTAGTAGAAGTTGTCTGTCAGTGTTAGTGGGTGAGTTAATTTCTGTAGTGTATGTGTCGATTATGAAATCATGATGCGTGATGGGTGTATGAATGCGAGATGTTTTTGTCAGGGTGGGGTTAATATCGGCAGATTTTTTGTTGATGTTTTGAATTCTTACGTTCGGAATTCCTTCAATGGGTGCCATGGGTCGTCTTGGGCATTTGGTTGACCAAGCTCCGTGGGTGGTGTCTCCGCATGCTTTGCATCTGGGTGGGAGTTGAGTGGTACATGCTGTGGTTGAATGTGCCTCTCCACACTTGGCGCATGATATTTCCTCTTCACAGTTTGCTGTAGTATGATTGAATTTATTGCATTTGTTGCAAGGAATCGGCAGTGGTGTTGGTGGTCGACTTTCCATCACAGGATAAACCTTACACATGAATTTAAAATTTTCATGCAGAAGTTTTGAGTATGCTTGATGTGAACCTGTGATTATACGGATCATGTGTGTCTTTTGATTATTTTCTTTCGCTATTATGCGGCGACAATAACGATGTGTTATTCCCATTTTATTGAGATGCGCGCTGATCGTAGCATCTTCAATTTCGATTTCCACGCTCCTAATAATGCAGGAGTAGGATGCGGACGGTGCGTGCGCCGCGCGCGTTTCTGCACCGGCCTCTTGCGGTGTTGACGATGCCTTGTTGTATGTATGTATGATTTTGTTCTGCTGCAGTGTTTCAAGGTTGTTCTTGATGGTCTTATCATTAGATTTGATAATAAATCCATGTTTCGTTTTAATTATAAGTGTGTCTTGGTTAAATTTGTGCGTGTACCATGTTTGCACAAAGGCAATTCTGGATGTTTCGGTGGTTGTGGTGAATTTGTATGTGTATTTGAATGTTTGATTGTTCTGTTGGTTGTGTGCTACTGTTTTTGTCTGTGTTGGCTGTGGTTGTGGTTCAGGTTGTGTGTTCGTGTTATTTCCACCTTGGGATATTTTACGTGTACGAATGCGTGTGTGTGTGCTTGCGCTTGAACTTGCCTCTGTGTTCGAGCTCTCGGTTTCAGTGGTTGCGGGGACTCTTTTAGGCCTTCCGCGGCCCCGAGGTTTTTTCGGCGTTATGAAGAGAACTTCATCCTCTGCTTCCATGTCGGATTCCGACGTGGGCATCTCTTTATGAATATCGCTTTAAGTTCACAATAAAATTCACTCTGACAATTGCACGTGTGTATCGGTCAACGTCTCGCTAGTGAATGATTTTATTGATTTTACAGATTTTGACTAATTTGACAGATGTGAGAAATTTAAGAAAATCCATTTAATCTAGTAGATTTGTACACAAAATTGATACTTGCTACATATTCCAAGAATTTTACCAAATTCGATATATTAGATCGAAATTAGATTTAATTTAACAGAATTTGACGAAATACAAAAATTTGACAGCTCATCTTATTTACAACTTTGACAGATTTTAGGGAATTTATAAAATTGATGGATTTTACAAAATTAATACGTTAAATTTGATTTGACAGATTTTTAGATAGAAGAGTTTTGATAAATTTTGATTCCACATAATTGACAGCTTTGAAATTTAGTGAAATACAGGGTGAGTTTTTTTCGATGTTCTCTATGGGGATCTCGGAAACTATAAGAGATAGAGAAACGGTTAAATGGGGAAAGAAGTGTAGATTTACGAGACGAATAAAATTCCACTTTCAAAGTTTTCAAAAAAGTCAAGGGTAACTAGATATTTTTAAAAAAGTAAAAAGTGTCAATTTTTTCAAATCAATATATCTCGGTTATTATAACAGATAGACAAAAACTGTTAAGGACAAAGTTTTAGATAATTTTATGTAGATTAATAAAAAATAATCAGAAAATTTGTATCACCATTATTTTCCGAGATATGATGCAAACTTACATTTTTTTAAATGGAAACTATAGTTCGCTATGACCTCATTCAAAAGGTAATTTTTTTCTCTTTAATCCAATATAACATATGACATAGTTATTTCTAAAAATAAGTGAGTTATAGTCATTTTAAATTTTATTATAAATAAAAAATGGGTAGCCATGAAAAAGATGAAAGTAAAACAATTGAAGTTCTTTATAATAACAGCAATATTGTAATTATTAGTTTTACAAAGTTAAATAAAAATGAAAAACCAGCATAAGAATAAAAATTTTGTAATTATCAAATGGCCTTCTGTATGTGGCATAAACCCATTTATAAATAGGATAATACGTTTCTTACAAAAATATTATGAACAGATGAATCGCGATTCACTAATTGTGGTATTTTTAATCGCCACAATGAACATAGATGAACTTAAGAGAATCCACGAGAAGTTTCACAGAGAAAACTACAAATTAAATTTGGGTTTAATCCATGGTGTGTTTGGATTAATAATTCTCGGTCCATATATTTTTGAAAGCTCACTAAGTGAAACTATTACTTTCATTTTCTTCAGAAAACATTTCAAGATACGCTCGATTGTTTAAATTTATCATTACAAACAAGATTAAAATGGTTTCAATATGACGGTGCTCCACCTCATAACATGTTGGCTTTACAAATTATTTAAATTATGCTTTTCCTAACTCATAAGTGGGAAGAAATAAACCAATCCCAGGGCCACCTAGATCTCCCGATCTGCGTGTTTTAAAATTTTTTCTGTGGGGTTATGTAAAAAACAAAGTATATGAAAAATCATATCAATCTGTGGAGGATCATAAACTAGTTTTTATTGAAACATTTAATTCAATTTACATGAGAATAGTCAACAAGCCATAAATTCAATTTTAAAAAGATATAATTTATGTCATAATAGTATTAATAGTGGACTCTTTGACCATATTTTTTTAATATTAAAATTTCTCTCCCATTGATATATTGATAATTACAGAATTACTTTATGCAGTTGTTTTATTTTGGTTTATCTCTGTAAAACTAATAATTACAATATTGCTAATATTATAAACAGCTGCAATTGTTTTACTTTCACCTTTTTCATGGCTACCCATTTTTTTATTTATAATAAAATTTAAAATGAATATAACTCACTTACTTTTAGAAATAACTATATCGAATGCCATATTGGATTAAAGAGAAAAAAAATATCTTTTGAATGAGGTCACAGCCAACTATGGTTTCCATTTAAAAAAATGTAAGTTTGCGTCATATCTCGGAAAATAATGGCGATAAAAATTTTCTGATTATTTTTTATTAATCTGCATAAAATTATCTAAAACTTTGTCCTTTACAGTTTTTTCTATCTGTTATAATAACCGAGATATATTGATTAGAAGAAATTGACACTTTTTACTTTTTTCAAAATATCTAGTTACCCTTGACTTTTTTGAAAACTTTGAAAGTGGAATTTTATTCGTCTCGTAAATCTACACTTCTTTCCCCATTTAACCGTTTCTCTATCTCTTAGAGTTTCCGAGATCCCCATAGTGAACATCGAAAAAAACTCACCCTGTATATAAATTTGAAGGATTTTAGGAAATAGATCGATGGTTTTAACATAATTAATAAATTTTACAGATTCTATTGATTTAACAGATTTTAATTCGACGTATTTGGGCGATTTTGATTGATTTGGCAGATCTGGGAAATTTGACAGAATCCATTATTTATGATGGAATTGTCAGAATTGAATTATTAGAAAAAAATTAGTAAAACAATTGCAGTTGTTTATAATAATATCAATATTTTAATTATTAAAATCATTTGTATTTTATCAAGAACAACAAAAAACAGTTGAAAATTGTTTAGAAAAACAATTGAACATTTTTCTAAATATACAATCTTTAGTTTGTGCAAAATGTACTTTTTTTTAGATATAAAAAGTGTTTAATCAAATAAAAATGTAAAAAATATAAATAATTTATCACAATACAATGAATTATCAAAATATTTTTTAATTTACTTAATAACAATCGAAAATTTACCAAAAAGTCAATTTACATTTGGTAAGACAGAAAATGTAAAAATTATGTAAACATAGTTTAAAGAAAACTGTCGAAAATTACAACATAAATATATATATTTTTTAAATAATTAAAAAATACAATTGGTTTTTAAAATGTTTTATAGAAAATTTTGAATCTTTAAAATATACAATTGATTTTTTTAAATAAAATGTCCTTTAATGAAAACTAAAAAGAATCAATTGTTTTTTAACTTTTAACTACTTACTTTTTAGGAAAAAACTATTTTTTTTAAATTTTTCAACTGTTACTGTAATTCTTTACAAATAAACAATAGAAGTTTGGTAAGAAAGAACAGTTGTTTTTTTTTTATTTAAAACATTTTTAAATTTGTTAGAAATAAGTTTACTTTATTTACTTATTTATTTAGAAATATATTCCAATATTTTCTTTAAAATACTTGAATTTAAAGAAAAAGTGAATAAACAACTTAAAAATTCATAAAAAAACAACAATTGATGTATTAAAAAAGGTTTTTTTTTCTACGACATTACTGATATAATAAATTCTTTACTTGAATCTGATGTTGATCCAATTTTTTAATTGATAGATAACAGAAGACAGAAGAGGGAAGGATAAATACTGAAATCAGGAAATCGGTAACATTATGAAAGTTATTATAATATTAAAAAGAAGCTTCTAGCTACACAGAAAGTGTAATGGGATATCCTATTACTAGAAGAAAATCAGGGTTTGAGTGGAAGACCATTTTGAAAAAGAGTGAACTCCGCCCAGGATTCGTATAACCTAAATTATTTGTATGTTCTTTTTATATTTTGTAATTAACTTTGCTAAATATTATGTATATACGAATACTAAAGTATTAATAAACAAATAAACAAATAAGCGATAATTAACAAAACATTAATGACTGATGAAACTGATGAACTTATACTTGATGGATAACAGAAAACATAGTAACTGTTTTAGTTTAGTGTTCATCATGAATTATCACGTCCCAACGTTCGCAACTATTAATATGATGAAAACAGAAGATGAAAGATAATTGCAGACAGACGTTGATAGATATATATGTAATTTATATTTACATATTTGTTTCAAAACACTTATCATCTTTTGCTTGTATATGACAGACAAATAAAGGAGGTAGAAGAAGTAAGACAGAAGAGAAAAAGCAGATATGATAAATTAGAAGACAGCAATCGAAGAGAAAATACAACAGGAAAAATTTAAAGGTCAGATGATGATGATAATGAATATAAAAAATCAGACTACATAAATTAGAACGAGAAAAGTAAAAAAGTCACACAGCAAATTAAATAAAACAGAAGACAAAGGTGAAATAATAAACAACAGATGATAAATGCCAACCGATAGATTAAATCCGATTGTAACTGTTGAAAACTAATAGATAACCGGTAATAAAACAGAAGACCGGATACAACTAACAAACAAAAACAGTTTAAAAATTGTTAAAAAATAGTTCACTTCTTGTATGAGAGGTACGCCTAGCGCATTTAGATGAGGGGGTAGTATTTCCTCCAACTCTGGCAAGTCGCTGACTGGCTGATTTTCGGGATTACGGCTCAACAAGTCTGACAGCTCGTTTGTTTCTCCGGCAAAATGGCTAATTTCGAAATCGAAACTCAGTAGCAGTATAGCCCATTTAGTTAATTTCGCTTTTTGGTCTTGGCTAGGCAAGTTAAAGCCCTACTGTGAGTTATAACGTTGAAATGCTGGCTTTTGAGTAACGAACGATATCTTTGAAAGGCCCACACAAGATCTAAAAACTCTTGCTCTTTAATATGTTATCATTAAATTTCGCAGAATCATATTATATAATCCTCCTTTCTCCTAAGTCGCAGGTTTGGAATAATACAGTAGCCCTAGCTGCGATGCATCCGTTTGTACCGTATAACGAAGGTCTGGAAGTGGTCAGTGAAACTGCAGTGGTTCCCGGACGCGTTGTTTAAGGGCCTCAATTGTATCTTTGTCCACTTGAACTGACAGGCGGTGGCAGTTAGGTTATTCAAAGGAGCGACGATGTTTGCCTGGTCCAGTTGTACAGGTCTAAAAACTTACGTAACTGACGTCGTGTCTTCGGGACGGAATGATTATCTGGTCTAAGCGTTTTCTTAATGGTTGTGTTCATGTGTGCCATCAACCATTTGTCCAAAATATTAAAGCGATGTCTTCCCAAAGGCACATTTGTTGACATTCAAAAACAAGTACCAGATGTCGTATGTGATATTCGGCTGTCAAGATACACCATCGTGAATTCGTGTTAGATTCCTAAAAGAATCTCTTGAGACATCATCATCTGAAATGTGAGGCATTATCAGTTTAGAGCAATGCCCTTTGCTCTAAACTGATAATGCCCACCATCTGGGGTAGAGAAAGCAGTATAGCGTTTGAAGCTCTCCTCCATGGGTATTTGCCAATATCCACTTCTCAAGTCCAGCGTTGAAAAAAGCTTAGCATCCCCCACGTCACGTAATGTCTCTTGGATCACCGACATTGGGGGTCGGCTCTAACACGATACAAAACCGACTATTTATATCCTTTATATTAACTAAAACGATAGGTGAAGTATACGGACTCGTACTTGGTTCGATGATTTCCTAGGCTAGGAGGTCGGTCTATCTGTTGGTCGATTTCTTGTTTACGAGCGGAATTCAGTCGTATCGTATGTTCTGTTGTCCGGATCTGGTGAGCGAAATGGTCCTTTGATTTAATTCATGCGAATATTTGCACCAATTCTTTGAACTGAACTCCTGTGGCTCCTTGGAAATCACAGTCTGGTTTTGTGGGCGTATCCTTATCTTCCTGCCTGTGTTGTTGAGTCCAACGAATGGTTTGTCGCAGTCCCTTACCGAGATAGATACAGCGTTTGCTGCAATCTATCACCGTGCCGTGTTAAATCCGATTCCTAGGATTGCTTCGTACCGTAGTCCGAGCATAATAAAGAAATCTTCTGAAAAATGTTGATTTTCCAATTTGAAGTGAAGTTTACTTAAACCCGTAAGCATAGAGCAATCAGAGTACTAATGGTTCCCCTCCTTGCATCTATCACAGAATAGTGGTTGGTTTAGTGATTTTTCTTCTTGTGATAAACCTGGGATTCTATCTGGTGCTCCTCGAGTTTAGCAAAATGTTGTATCTTTTCAGTCCGTTGATAACCGCAGCCTTGGAATTCGAGTTATGTATATAAACGTGGCCTCGGTAGTAGAGTGGTTTATTTCTTTTAATATACTGCGCAAATTGCCAAAAATTAGGACGCCTTAGCAAAGCCGCATTATTTTCTTGTGGAAGACATCTACAGCATTATTTGTGCGGTAGGGAGTACCCAAAAAAGAGATATTAGCGTTACTTCATTGCCGACCCCAATCATTGCATAATTGTATTGTGAATTCTGGGGACAGTGCCAATAGAGTATCATCTAATACCCCAGCGGATTCTTCCAAGGCATCGGCTGGTAATAACGGTTAAAAATCGAGTCAAAAGATTCAAACGTTGTTGTAATTCTTTACAAAACAACAATAGAAGCTTTTGTAGATATACCAACGTATATTTGTCAAAATGACAATTCGTTATAAACATATCCCAAAAAATTGTGAAATAAAGTATTTTAATGCACAAAAACTGTCTTTGAAGCTGATTTCCAATTTTATAAATCAGTGGAGGATTGGACACCCGTGGGTTTGAATCGAAGAACATTTTACAAGATGAACTCCGCCCTTCAACTTGCTGTCAAAATTTGTGTGTATGTTTTAAACATTTTATATCTATTTTGTAATAACCGCAGTTTTTTAAGCAAGTATGACAAATAATAAATAAATAAATAAAAAGCTTAGAAAGAAAAAACTTATAAATATAAATTTTAAATAGTTGAAAACCTATAAGGAAAAAAATCCATTTAAATTAACTTAAACATAATTGGTTTAAAGGTTTAGATAAAAACAACAGTTCTAAAATTATATTTTCTCAAATACTTTACGAGTTTGCAATAATAAAAATATATTTAAAATTAAAAATCTTTTAACTACAATTGAAATTTTTGTCGGGGCGGAAATGGTTGTAATATTAAAAAAAAAAAACTGATGGATTATTTAATTTAAAAAATGTTGAAAAGTTTCCTAATAAAAACAATGTAAAATTTGTTATTTTTATATTTCATTATTGTGTCAGTTGCCGTACATGCCTGAGTAAGTTATTTATATTTCATTATATTTATTTTAGTAAATGTTTTTATTTGTATTTAAAATCAATTTTATAATAAAGCTGTACTGAAGAGAGCGAAAGTTCGAAACACGTGTCTCCAGATGGTTATAAAATTGAGTATTGAATTATTTAATTGCTTTTGCTAATTTATTTTTAATTACATCAACCCAAATTCATTTCTTATTCCAAATTTACCATAGTATAGTCACTCATAAACCATTTAACGTACATTCAATCATTTTTATTTCATTTTACAGTAAGAAATACGTTCAAACTAGTGTTGCTTTGATAGCCTTGCTGTTGTGTACACGCAAATTAATTTTGTATTATTCAATGTCTGTCGAAGTATTAGCTAGAGAAGTAGTTGTTTCAAAAGTGATTAGTTTCTTGTAGTCTTAATATGACTCATTTGTTGTAGATTTTACGAAATATTTTCGTGTTTTTTCTAATTATTAGTGAATTTTCTTCAACGTAAGGACTTATATATTTTAGAATTGAATTAATTGACAAAAATGACAGAATTTTATAGATTTAATAGTTTTTAATTTTGACACAAAATTGGCACAAAATTTTATTTAAATTTAAATTTTTGACAGATTTGATGTAATTTACAAATTGAACAGTTTTAACGGATTTTTATTTCTTTGACATTTTTCGACCAAAATTCAATTTTTTCAATTTTGATTAGACGACGTAATTTAGAAATTTGGCAGATTTAATCGAGTTTATAGATTTGACAGTTTTTTTTTTTCAATTTGATGGTAATTTACACAGATTTAACCGAATTTATGAATTCTAAAGATTAGACAGATGCAACAAAATTAACAAATTTTAAATTTGACAAATATATTTAATTGAATTGAACAATTTTACAGATTTATATCTATAGATTTTGAAAATTGACGAAATGAATTTTACGAAATTTAAACATTTGACGAATCTAACGGCTTTGACAGATTTTACTGATTTAATTGAGATTTGAATATTTGTAGAGACAGATTAATTTGTCGGATTTTAACAGAATCCATCAAATTTGACTGAATTGTCTAAATTGAAAATTGACATAATTGGCGGAATATATTCGATCTGACTTATTTTAAACAGATTGAATTTAATGCATTTTGTAGATTTAATGAATGTTCACTGAATTTATAAATATGATAGATACCACATATTCTGAAGTTTTATTTAAATCGAAATAGAGAGAGAATACATCTTTATTATTAGAAGTAAATATTTTTACAATTTTTGTGAAGTGAAGTGTACGGACTTAAGATTTCTTCTAATCAGCGCCTATCGACCCGCGGTCTTTCAGCCTGGATTTAACTGACAAAAACGTCATGATTACTAATGTATTACGAAATTAACTGTCTTCTGTCATTCAAAGGTAAGGTTATGATCGCTAATGTCATTATGAACAGATGAGATGAATTGATGAATGGTGATTTGTGGATGTTTTTGCTTTGGGTTGATTAAAGGGTTACGAGGATTACACAACTGGTTACGGATTTCGAGGTTATGGGGATTTGTGGCACATTTTTGGGATAGGTGTTTCAGACGCTCTTCAATAGGGATTACTTGGGTTAATTCATATTAGATGGGTTATGAATGGGATTAAGAGAGTGTCTAATTTTAATAAGGATGCGAAGGGTTGATCGTTCTGCTACCTTGAGGTTTTTTTAAGGCGGCGAACGGGGATTATGCAATAGGATAGCAGAGTACTCAAGAAGAGGCCTACAAATCGTTTTATAAATATGGACGGCTGTGTGTGTAGATAGGCCTTGATTTTGGTACGTTAAAACTCTAAAATGTCGTGCTTTCTTCTTAAGGTTTTGGGTGTAGGATTTGAAGGTTAATTTGGGGTCAAATGATATTCCTAGGTATTTACAGGATTGAGTATGTGGTTATTTATTGTTATTGTGTATTGAGAATTGTAAGGTCGATGAAATTGGGATTTATTTGATATTCTCCATTTTGCGAACCACAATTGTATGGTATCAATCAGCCCTTGCAATGTAGAAAGGGCTTTGTTTAGGGTGGGTGCGTGGTATATGAGCGCTGTATCATCTGCGTAAAGAAGGTGGATAGGCAAATGGGTTGCTATTATACAGATAATATACATAAATATTATAGAGGGGTGGGGATAAGGAAGAACCTTGGGGGATACCTTGTTGAGGAATAAAAGAATTGGATAATGTATTTTTGACTTTTACTTGAAGGAGTCTAATCGAGAGGAAGTTGTCAATTAAATTAAGGAGATGGGTTTTTAGGGAGTCGCATTTAAACAGCAAATTTCGAGTCAAACGCCTTGCGAATGTCTTGAAAGATAAATAGCGGACTTTTGGTTTTCGAGGTGTTCTGTTTGACAGTTTAATCATAAGATTATTCCTAGAAGAAGTTAATGAAACTCGAATGGTTATTAATTATAAATAGGATATGCGGATTAATATTTAAATAGGCAAAAGTAAATTTAGTAAATATAATCAGTAGACCTTTCTACTCATGACGCCGACGTGTTTGAACGGCGTAGTGATGTTCTTTTTTCTATGTGTGTCTTTTTCTGTTTGCGTACAAGGAAAACGTGCCCGGTAATGAAAATGGATACCAGATGAATTACAATATCTCCAGGTAACAAAGGAAAAGTAGGAAATAGTTCTGCAGCGGAACGGTTAAGTTTTATTAGACAATATACATACGTTAATCTATTTAGACAAAATGAAAATGTGGCCGGTATGGCTGGAAGTCGTGTAGCAAATAGTAGCCTGCAATTTCATGGTGTCGTTAATAGAAATCGTTAGGTGAAGTTTGTTCGTGTAGTCGGGTACATGCAATGGCGGTTACGCGGCGGAATCATATCAACTCTAATCAAGCCCCACGTTAATGAGCGTTCTAGCGCTAACGTGGATATACGATGACGACCAAGTCTCATCTACTTTTAAAAGGCTTACACGGACCCATTCCTGCCACGGTATGTCTCGGGATATGCTTATGAAACGTTATGTTTTATGAAACTCACTGCAAACTAACCGAATATCCAGGCGGGCCGCCTACGTGCATCACCGGAAGGTGCCTGTCGCACGCATCGCACCCCCACGATCAGGACAGAGACGAGACTACACCACCGTGCTCCCGTCCCATCCAACCCCCCGCCCCCCCTCAACGCTACCTGTTTGGTAATAAGCATTTTAAACTAATTTATTGTTAATGAAATTATGCCGCTGAATCTCCTACATACGGCGAATGTTTCGTTATGATTGAGTTTTTAGAAGGCGCACTTATGATAATGAATATTATCATTTATTGCTCGATTAAATTATATTACACTTATTTAATCTATTCTCCTTTTAAATACTATTAAACATTAGTAAAACATTTAATCAACCTACAATTTTTGAAGGTTTTAGATATATCGACAAATAAATCTGTACAAAATTAAACTGGATTAAAAAATATAATAGAACAATGTACAGAAAAACATAATTTCAGATTAAAAAGCTTTCAAATACTCAAAAATTTATTAGTAATATTAGATATGATTAATTTTTTAATTTAATTATAAGGGATAATTTAAGACATAAAACTGGAATTAAAACAAATTTCCACTATAATCTAGTCATTATAAAATTAGAAGTAAAACATAGTCACCTTTTTAATTCCATCTTACAAGATGTACCTCGAAGTAAACGCCTCCACCATAAAGAAATTCTCATAAAACCTTCAGCTCAAATAAATTTGAAATCTTATCGTTATAAGATCATAAAAATATGAAGCCAATCATCAAATTGTAACAAATTGTTATGTAAAGGTGGTGGTACCCAACAAAATAGGAAGAGGCGTCTCATGATGGACTATGCCAAAATTTGTATGGGTCCTTTAAAGACGATTTTTCCTTCATTCCTTCACACTACCAAACAAATTTTCAATCACTTAAATAGAATTACTTTTAACGAATATCTAGTTTATCTAATCTAAAAATTCGCCGTATACAGCTTCTTTCTACTTCCTTTGGGCATTAAAATAAATTCATTTTTCAGGAGCTTCCCTTTAAAATTAAGATTCTACGACTTTTACCGAGGTTTCTACAAATTTCCTAGTGAAGTTTCCTGCATCGTATGAAAATATTTAGTTTTTTAAAAGTGTATGGATATTCAGAAATTTCTCTTCTAATCAGTAGAAAGTTCTTAAAATCTTGTGGAATTTTTTAACAATTTTTAACATTTCTTCAATCAAGAATTGACAAATTTTTATCGAACAAAAATGTTTAGTTTTTTAGAAACTTCTTAAAGGCTGAAGAATTTCTCTTAAAAAAAATGTAAAACTTATAAAATGTGTTTCTATAACTTTTTTATTGAAGATTTTTAGAATTTTCCAGCATTTTTTTAATTTTTAGATTTTCTTTTCTAGATATTATTGTTTATTAAGAAGTTATTGAAACTCTGTGTTCAGTTCAGTTGTTCAGTTTTTTAGACATTTTATAAGTTCTAGTAATTTCTCGCGGAAATTTTACTGATTTCAAAAAGTTTCCATAATTTTTTCATTCGCTTTATTTTAAAGAAATTTAAGCATTTTATTGAATTTTTTTGATATCTACAAATTTCTTTAGAATTTAGATTTAGATTTTCCAAATAGAAAAAAATCGCCTCTATTTGTTTAAGATTTCTAAAATTTTACAGAATTTCTTCATTCTTTTGAGAGAAGTCTTCGAATTACCGAGAGAAGTTTATTGTATTGAACAAAAATGTTTATTTTTTGGAATCTCTTTTCAAAAATATTTGTAAATTTCCTCGAGGGTTGTAGAATTTTCAGCAATTTTTCTTTTAGATTTCTAAAATTTCAAGCTTTTTCTTGATTTTTTAAAGAATTTTCATTAGGATTTCTATTTTTTTTTGAAAAAGTCAATTTTATTAGCAAATTTCTTGCTTCTTTAAGATTTCTAAATATTTCAAGCATTTCTTTAATGCCACCTTTTTTGGAGTTTGCAAGAATTTCTCTTCCAAATTTCTTTGGAGGATTATAAAAGTTTTCAGTAATTTTGCTTCTGCTATATTCCAACGTCTTTTTATTTAAAATTTCTAAAATTTCCCAAATTAATTTTCAGCAGGATGAACTTCAAAATTACAAGATCTATTAAGAATAGTTCATTTTATGAAACCCTTAAAATTATATTAAGATAATCCAGCAGGAAACAAAATGGCGACACTTGAAACTTGACTGCAGAAATCTAAAATTGCAATTGAAGATTTAAAAAATTCAGGAAAATTAATTTCCAGCAGGATGAATGTAAAAATTACAAGATCTATTAAAAATAGTTTGTATTTTGAAACTCTTAAAATTATGTTAAAATAATTCTGCATGAAACAAAATGGCGGCACTGAAAACTTGATTGAAGAAATCAAAAATTGCAACTAAAGATTTGAAAAATTGTGGAAAATTAATTTTCAGCAGGATAAACGTGAAAATTGCAAAATGTATTTATAATAGTTTGTATTTTGAAACCCTTAAATTTATATTAAGATATTCCTGCAGAAAACAAAATGGCGTCACTTAAAAATTGACCCAAGAAAACTAAAATTGCAATTGAAGGTTTGAAAAATTTTGGAAATTAATTTCCAGCAGGATGAACGTAAAAATTACGAAATCTATTAAGAAAAGCTTATTTTTTAAAACCGTCAAAATTATATTAAGATAATCCAGCAGGAAACAAAATGGCGGCACTTTAAACTGGACTGAAGAAATCTAAAATTGCAATTGAAGATTTGAAAAACAGTGGAAAATTAATTTTTAGCAGGATTAACGTGAAAATTATAAAATATATTTAGAATAGTTTGTATTTTGAAACCATTAAACTTATATTAAGATGTTCCTGCAGGAATCAAAATGGCGCCACTTAAAACTTGACTAAAAAAATCTAAAATTTTAAATGAAAATTTGAAAAATTGTGGAAAATTAATTTTCAGCAGCATGAGCTTAAACTCTACAAGATCTATTAGGAAAAGTTCATATTTGAAATCTCTAAAATTATGTTAAGATATTTCAGCAGGAAACAAAATGGCGGCACTTAAAACTGGACTGAAGAAATCTAAAATTGCAATTGAAGATTTGAAAAATTGTGAAAAATTAATTTTCAGCAGGATGAACTTAAAAAACATAAAATCTATTAAGAATAGTTCATATTTTCAAAACATTAATCTTATTCGAAGATAGTTCAGCAGGAACCAAAATGGCGACTCTTAAAACTTGCCTGAAAACTACTAAAATTGTAATTGAAGATTTGAAAAATTATGGAAAATTAATTTTCAGCAGGATGAACGTAAAAATTACAGAATCTATTAAGAATAGGTTATATTTTAAAACTATCAAAATTATATTGAGATAATGCTGCTGGAAACTTGACTGCAGAAATCTAAAATTGCAATTGGAGATTTGAAAAATTGTGGAAAATTAAGCAGGATGAACGTAAAAATTACGAAATCTATTAATAGTTCATATTTTAAAACCATCAAAATTATATTAAGATAATCCTGCAGGAAACAAAATGGCGTCACTTAAAACTTGACTGCAGAAATCTAAAATTGCAATTGAAGATTTGAAGATTAATTTTCAGCAGGATTAATATGACAACTAAGAAATTAGTATTAGCCTGTATTTTAAAACTCTTATAAACATATTGAGGTTATTCAGCAGGAAACAAAATGGCGGCCCGTTAAACTCAGCAGGAAATATGTCAGCCTAACGCGTTTAAATTGCAAAGATAGTAAAAATAAAGTGTCATTAAAAGACCCTTGATATTATAATTTAATACTCCATTGTGCTTGATTTAGATAATATTTCTGATGAGCATTGAGGGGGAGGACGTCGACACTTTTATATATTTTTTCTCTCCTTTTTTTAATAGCACGGAGATAATTTGAGAGAATACCTTTTAGGGCGCACGCTTAGCCTGTAAAAGCGGCGAAGAGAAGAAGCCATGGACGTGGACGTGGATGTGGATGCCGTAATGCACATCTGGATACAGATCTAAACGCTGTTTTAATGGTTAATCAACATGCTGTTAGTGAGCGAGCCACGGTATATTTCATGCGAGTGCCCCGACTATCTAGCGTGTCCATCTCTGCCCTCTTGTTTATCCCATCTTATAATACTTTAACAGTCTTTACTGCAAATTGCATTTACCTCACTGAACCTGTTTACTCAAAAACCAATCATAAATACAACAAATCACGGGCGCGAATAAAAAAGCGCCGAAAAGCGTGGGCGAAACACGCTTATTTATCGTGCGCCAAAAATTAAGCTGTTCGCAGCCATCGACTTTTAAACAACGTTCGGTATTAATTGCATTTTTTATTTATATCCCAAACCTGAAGATGCGAACACTTTTGGTTATTTTATTAGGGGATGTTTGATCGATCTATAACAGGGAAACTGATGTAATCACACGACATTATAATCCGACCGACGCGTCAGTAATTATTATTAAGCGTGTGATGAAAGGGGTGCAGATATCCCCTGACATGTCGACTGAGGGTAACTAACCGTGCTGTATTTACTCAAGAATTCCTCCACGATCAACTAATCATTATAGATTATCCTCTTTTAGTAATATACTTATTATCATCAGAAGAATAGACTGTTTCAAATTTATAAAACTCAAGTAGACCTAAAGTAGATCCTTGAGGGAAAACCGATAGAGAACTATTTTTGTAATTTTTATGTTCATCCTACTGAAATTAATATGTTGGATGCTTGAAGCCATAACTTTGTGATACATATTGAATCAGGAACTTTATCAAATGATAAATAAAACTTACTTTGTTAAGAACTGAAATTAGTTCTTTTACAATGTTCCAAATCTTCATTTACCATTTGAAATTTCTTATGTCAAGAAGTTTCCTGTTGGATAATTTTAATAGAAACATCCTGATTAGAATTTTACGTAATTCAATCCATAGCACATAAAAGCGAACGAGTCCGTGGTTATTGAAAGCCGTGTGAGAACGCGTACGTGAATGATCTTTGATTTTACTGTTTCAGAGGGCAATAAATAAAATATAAAAAGTAATTAAGAGAAGTTATAACCGGGCCGAGTGAGTCCGCGTCGGCAATCAACTAATCACACGATTGTGATCCTCCCTGCCGGCCCCACCGCGCCGAGCGAGGGGCACCCAGGCCCCGTGGTCGGATTGATGGGAATGATGGTACTGGTTGATTTCTACATAAATAACATCAATACAATATCGCCGTGACAGATTTATATGCGGCCAGGATGCCGCCCAATGTCCAGAGATCTTTTTTAGTATCACGCCCATCAGACGCACTAAATTATAAAATATCCGACGCTCTTCTTAACGTATTAAAAGATATTAATAGGAAAACGTGAAACAAACAAAACACGTTATTCTCTCTAGCTCTTTTTTTTTACTTTGAAGATGTTATATCTCAAATAGTAATAATTTATCTATGAGTGTGCTGTCGTAAATCAATTTACTATCCGCGCGGAATACATTGTGAGTTTAATTATTACTGTACTCGCATGTTCGCTGAATAGTTTCTTCATTGGGATATAAAGTTATAATTATTGTACAGTACTTCAGTGATATGGCAGAGCATCATCATGTTAATAACTAGAGGGTGGGATAGTGGACATCTACCCACTCTATATGTTTGTGATTATTTGATGTAAGTTCAATCAAAAATTCAATGATTTTTAACAGATTTACGTTGCTAGCCGTCAATTGTTTTATTGTCAGGTATTAGTTTTCACTTGTCAGTGTGAATTGTCAGTTGTACATTATCGTATGCAATTACTATCTAGAAAAATATCTAGAAGAAAATGTTTGTATATTCTAAAATTATCGTCAAAATTTCTAGGAATGTAAATTAAAACTTACTAGAAAATTTTAGAACATTTGAAAATTCCAATAAGTGAAAAGCAAGTAAAGCAAGAAATCCTGGAAAATCTAAGAGTCTAGGGCAGATTGGTCGATAGCCCAAACGGACAGACTAACCATTATTGTAATCATTTGGATATACATATTTTTCAAAATTGTAAGTGTTCGAATAAAGATATTATTCTCTCTCTAACAGTCTGAAAGGAAATATTTCTGAAAAAAAAAAACACTAAACTCTAAACAATTATGCAATTTGAATGAGTTTCTTTTTTAAACCTCAACAACTTCAGATAATCTGGACCTATTTTAATTAAAATTGTAAACCTTTCAAAACCTAATGAAAATTTCTGTAAGAAAAATTTCAGAAATTAAAAAAAAAATTGTTTCATAATTTCACATCCTAGAAAATATTTCTTGATATCTTGGACATAAAATTAGTGGATATTTCTAGAACTCCTGAAGGAAACCTGAAAATGTTTAAGTAATAAATGCTCGATAAGAAAAATTTCTGTAAAATTTTTGAATCCTCAAAGAGAATTCTTAAAATTTGGAGTAAAAAACCTTGAATAAAAATTGTAAACGTTCTAGGAGTCTAAAAATAAAACTGCAAAAAAATCTAGAAAATTTTGACAAACCATCTAGGAATCTGAATTTTAAATTACACTAAAATTCTAAAACCCTCTAAGAAAATCGTGGCTAATCCTGATAAGATTTTTTGTAGGATCTAACAATTTTTCCCTAAACGAGAGCCCACGACAAAATTGCTATAAATTTGGAAATTAGAAATTACAAATTACTCTCAAAAATCCTTGTAAGAATCCTAGAGAATTTCGATAAGATAAAGGAAGTAAAGCAAAAAAACTCTTGATAAATGATTACAATTTAGAACCAAAATTTCTACTCGAAAAATAAAAAAAAGCAAAAAATGTTTGAAATTAGGTATCTGGCAAAGAAATTACCAGAAAAAATTGGTTTTAAAATTATTAGATAGTTTATTTTTTTATTCATTCATCGATTCATTCATTGAAACATTACGATGAGATAAGAAATGCTGTAAATTTTAAATGTCTTAAAGAAATATTAGGAAAAAATGTGAAAAAATTGCGTAAATGAAGATGGAAAAAAGTGAAGAAAATTCTAAAACCCTTGACAAAATTTCAAGGCCTTCAAATATGAATTCTGGAACCCATTTAGAATTTTACCAATTTCCAGAATTTTTACTTACAGGCCCTTAAAATTTTCCAGGATTTCTTGCTTTATTTTAAGGGCCTACAAGTTAAAATTGGGATTGGATTTTTTCATCAAATTAAAATCTAAAAAAAGGATATTTCGAAAAGTCTCGACAAAGTTTGTAAAAATGGAGACACAACATTATTTGTAACTTTTTAGAAGCAAATTTGAATAAGATAATATTAGAAATGATGAAAATTTCTAAATATAAAAAAAAAATACAGTGTATTCCTGAAGTCTTGAAGAAAATTCTACAATTAGGTTGAGAAGAAAAATTTCTGGAAAATTTTATAGACTGGAAAGAAAAACTGTTGAAAATACTATTGTTAAAATTATTTCAAAATACAAAATTTGCTCTGCACGAATTGGTAACATTTTATCATCAAGTTAAAATCTAAAAAAAGAACTACTTAACCTTTCTAAAAGTCTCGAAGCGTTTCTAAAAATGAAATCGTAAAATTCTCTTAGAAATCAAGCAAATTTGAATAAGGCCATATAAGAATTAATGTAAGTTTCTTAAAAATACAAAAGTCCTGAGCTCTTGAAGAAAATTCTTCAATTAGGGTAAGAGGAAAAATTGCTAAGTTACTACTGATCAGATGTCAGGGATCAGTTGTAAAATTAAAATATTAGATTACTGTCCTCATGTTTCATTTGTTTTTATAGGTCGTAAGTTATTCTCAGTTATTAACATTCACATTATCACTGCTATTGTTTTCCAAAAATTAAAGCTGTGATGGTGTTTTAAGTTCAAATTTATTTGTAGGGTGGGTGCGTGGCCACTATCCCACCCTCCAATTAGTAAAACATTCGCCAAAATTTATGGGTAAAGTTTTGAGACAAAAATAGTCAAACTAGAGAAATAGTTTCCTTTGCGCAATTTCTCATTGAGAAACCCTTGTGATTTGCATAATTATTGAAGAGTGGGATAGTGGACACCCACCCACCCTACATATTTAAAGAAATTTAAACTACAACATTACTTGAAGATATATAATCTTCAACATCTACACTATTCTTGCTATTGTTTTATAAAAATTAAAGCAGTGAGGTTGGTTTAAAGTCAAATGTATATATAGGGTGAGTGGGTGTTTTCTGCCCTACCCCCCAATTAGTAAAATATTCCTCAAAAATTACTGTAAAATTTTTAGACATCAAATCGAAAAAATATTACTCATGAAAGAAATATTTTCTTTTGTGCCATTTTCTACTAAGGAACCCTTGTGCCTTCTGTAAGTCTTGGAGGATGGAATAGTATGCAACCACCCACCTTACATACAAATCGGAATATAAGTTACAACACTACTTTTATATTTTCCCACAACATCCACACTATCACTATTATTTTTGCCAAAAATTAAAGCACTGATTGTGATAGAAGTTCAAATGTATATGTAGGGTGGGTGGGTGTCCACTATCATACCCTTCAATCGGTAAAACATTTACCAGAAATTAAGGAAAAAGTAAAAATGTTCTTCTAACTGAGAAATCCTTTGGTGTTGTATAAATGTTGCAGGGTGGGATAGAGGCCACCCACCCACCCTGCATATATATAGAAATTTAAGCTACAATACTACATTTATATTTGTCTTCAACATCTAAACAATGCTTGCTAATGTTTTCTAAAAATTAAAGCAATGATGATGGTGTAAGTTGTAATGTATATGTAGGGTGGGTGGGTGGCCTCTATTGTATCCTTCAGTTAGCAAAATAATCGTCAAAGATCACTGTATAAGTTTTTAGACAGAAAATAGGAAAAATATTACTCGTGAAAGAAATATTTTCCATTGCGCAATCTTCTACTAAGTTTCTTTTTGTGTTCTGTAAGCGTTGGAGGGTGGAATAGTGGCCACCCATCCACCCTACACATATTTCCGAAACAGAGCAAAATATGAAAAAATGTTTCAAATAAATGTTTTTTGATATGAGGGGGAAAATTTTACAGGGTTATTAAAATTATGACACTTGTTGCGTTCCATGTTTTTATTGGCAGTTTCCTGACACGTGTTTCGAGTTTTTACACTCATTATCAAAGGAGTACAAACTTAATACTAAAGTAGAAGGTGTAACATTACAATATATATACAAAAATTACATCATTAGGTGTCCCCCCGCTGCGACTTCCTGGTGGTTGTTTACGACTGTTTTGCCCTCTTTAATTGCGCGTTTAATTTCTAATCCCTCTAATAGGTTTAGTTTAAGTCCCTTTTCTTGGATGTGTATCGGTTTAATTTTTCCCGGTTGGTGGTTGTTTGTGATACAGTGTTCGGCGATCCCTGTTTGTAGATTATTATGTAAGATGGAATGTTTGTGTTCTTGTAATCGTTTTTTAAAAGTTCTTCCAGTCTGGCCTATATATCTGGAAGCACAATTTTGACAGTCTAATTGGTATACACCGCTTTTAAGTAGTGGGTCTTGTTTGTCCAGTTTATGATTATTAAGATCCCTAGATTTTGTTTGTTAACTTGGATTGCGATAATTTGGTGTTTTTTTAACTTTTTACTAATAAAATTTTATGTCACTACGCATGGTTTTGCAACTTAGTTCTTTCAAGGTCTACAACAGTACTTTTATATTTGTCTACAACATCTTCGCCATCCTTGCTATTATTTTCTGAAAATTAAAGCAGTGATGGTGGTTTAAGTTCAAATGTATGTGTAGAGTGGGTGAGTGTCCTCAATCCCACCCTCCAGTTCAAATTTTCATGGAACAAATTATGGAAAAATTTTTAGACAGAAAATAGTTAAACTAAAGAATTTTTTTCTCATTAAACTTTATAAATTATAATTAGTTAATTTTAGAGTTTAGTTAATTCTTGTCGATTATCGCCTGTCAGTTGTCAATCTTAATATATCAGATTATCTTTCTCATTAATATTACTTGACAACTAACAATTGACAACTGATATAAAGGTTGACAGCTGTTAGTTAAGTAAAAGTTATTGATTATCAGTTATTAGTTGTTAGTTATTACTTGTCAGTTGTTAAATATTGGATTTTCATTCTCATATATTATTTGTTTTTGTAGGTTATCAGTTGATGTCAGTTTTCAAATGTCAAATTATCGTTTACATTTGTCATTTGTTTCTGTCAATTTTTAGTTATTGGCACTTGTTACTTATTGTCAGATATCAGTTGTCAGTTATTTTTTCATTTGTTTTAAATTATTGTCTAATGTTAAAAAATCATCCTTACTTTTGATTTATCTATCAGTTTTTAGTTATTTATACTACTGTCTGACAATTGCTAGTTATTGTCAGCTGTTAGTTGTTAGTAGCTAGAAATTTATTAGTTTTCAGTTACCAGTTGTCAGCGATTTATTGTCATAATTATAATTTGTCAGATTATCATTCTCATTTTTCTTTGATTTTGTTAGTTGATAATGAATTACTAATTCGCATTTATTAGTTATTGTCCAATAGTCAATTACTAATTACTTGCTGTCAATTGTTAGAGGTTAGTGACAAAACTATAGTTTATATTTGTTACTTTTTAAAATTAGTTATTCATTAATAGTTTTTAGATCTAAATTGTTAGTTGTTAATAGCCATATGTCATATTATATTTTAAATATCATTTGACATATTTATCTAATAATTGTTATTTACTAGGCGACAAGTGTTGGTTATGAATTTGCAATCAGTAACTATTTGTCATTTTGTAGATGTTAGTTACCAGTTACTAGTTGCCAGATGTCAGGGATCAGATAATATATTATCATTCTCAGTTGTCAAATATCAAATCAAATCTCATTTTGTAATTGTTAATGATACAAATTGTCAGTTGCTAATTATCAGTTACAAGTTACAAGTCAGTTGACAACCGTTATTAGTTGCCAGAAAATCGTTTTCATTTATTACTTATATTAGGGCAGCCAGTTCCTAGTTTATATTTGTCCGATTTCAACTGTCACAACTGACAACTAAATACTAGCAACTACCTACTTAAAAACCAAAGATAAATGAAAACGATAATCTAACAACTAGCAATTGTCAAGTAGTAACTGATAATTAATAAATTAATAACTGATAAAAAAAACACATACCAATTAATATATTAAGAATGAGAACGAGAATGGTAACGTAATAAACTTATATCAGACAAGTAACAAGTAGCAAGTAATAGCTGGTAACTAATAATTGACAATTAGCAATTAGGAACTGGTAACTGATACTTGGGAACTAATGATTGGCAACTGTCAGCATGTAACAATTGGCAACTAACAAAAATATGAACGTTAAATTGATATATGAAAACTGCAATCTGACATTTTACATCTAAGAACTGAAAACTAGCAAGTAGTAACCGGCAACCTAAAAACAAATGACAATGGTAATCTAGCAACAATAACTGACAATTGTAAATTGACAAATAAATTTATAAACAAAGAGGAATTACGTATGATGACGTTAATTAACCGTTTGACAATTAATTATTGACAATCAATAACAAACGACAAATAAGAACGATAACCAAATATTTGAAGATTGACGGACGATGACTAATTATGTAATTTATAACTGGTAACTAATAATTGATAATTATCATAATTTGATACGGATAACTGGAAATTGTCACTTGCCAAATAATAAATGACAAGTAATAAAAATAGTAAATGAAAATGATATTCGTATATTTATAAACTGACAACTGGCGACCGACAATCGACAATTAACGAATTAGTTATTGGCAATGAGTAACTAACAACTTATAAAATGACAACAGTTGACAGTTGACAGTTGATAACTAACAACTAGCCGCTAGTAACTGATAATTAAGAAATGCAATTATGGAGATTGTTAGCTAAATAAAAAATAAATGACAACGAAATCAATAATCAATTTTTTGACAACTGAGAACTGGCACGTAATAATTAGTAATGTGAGTGTAACTGATAATTAGATGCTAATAACTGACAATTATCTCCTGGTAACTTACATCTGACAACTGAAATAAGAAAATGATAAATGAGAACGAAAATCCGACACCTATCAACTGACAAGTGACAATTGATAAAAACTGACAATATAAATAGATAGCAAATTGAAAACAAGCGAGTAGTAACTTATAATTGGCACCTGATAACTAACAAAAGTTAATTACTTCTTAACAACTAGCAACTCACTAAAATAAATCACAATTATGAATGATAATCTAAGATGTGACATTTGTCAATTCAATTTCATCAAATAGTAACTAGTATCTAATAATTGACCACCGGCAACCGACAACATAATAAGTGGTAACTTGTCACCTGGCGACTAAGAAAATACAAATACCCAGAAAATGGGAAGTAAAAACTGACAAAAACCAAGGACAAATAAGGACAACAATGAACAACTGGCAATTGATAATTTATAAAAACAAATTTTAAATGACTGAAAACTCATATCTGATAAGTAATAAATAGCAAATTATATCAGGTTGTCAGTTATTAGTTACTGATACTTAGGAACTGTTTATTGGCAACTGCTTGCACATAACAACTGTCAACTGGAAGAACTATGAAATATGACGAAAATTTGCTATTTAAAAAACTGCCATCTGGTATCTGACATCTAAGAAATAAAAACAAATGACAAACGAGTACAATAATAATAATTTGACAGCTAACAAATAAAAACTGATAACTCGTAACTGATAATAGGAAACTGATAACTGATAATTGTCACCTGGCCACTAATAACTAAAACTGATTTAGAAAAATGACAAATGAAAACGATAATCTAATATATAAAAATGGATAATTGATTATAAATAAAATCTGACATTTGACAACTAAAAAATAACAACTAGTAACTAGCAATTGAAAATTCATCAAAATAAATGGCATGTGAGAACGATTATCTGGCCTCTAACAACTGACAACTGACAAACGTCAACTTGTAAATGATAATTGACAACTGACAACTAATACGTGCCAATTAGTAACGCTATCTACTGAAAAGTGATAAATTTTTTTAAAAAATATGAAAATAACTGATAATACAAAAAAAACATATTTTGTTCTAAAATATAAATATTGACAATTGACAACAAACAAATGAAATCTGACATTAGACAGCTAACAACTAACAACTGGTAAGTAAACTTATTAAAACGAATGACAAATGAGGACGATTGTCAGACCACTAACAACTAATAATTGACATTTTATAACTAGCAACAAGTTGTCAACAAACCAATCTGATATTGAACAATCAACAATCGACAGTTGACATTTGACAACTAAGCCGCTAGCCACTGATAATTAGTAACAAGTGTCAATTAGTAGTGCGAACAACTAATAACTGACAAATGAAAACGATAATTTGACATTTGGCAACTGACAGCAACTGATAACAAAAAATAATAACAAATAAGGACGAATATCTAATATTTAACAACTAACAAGTGATCCGTCGCATCTGACAAGTGATAGCTGGTAACTAATAACAGATAACTGACAACTATCAGTTAGTAATTAACAATTAACAACCAACGTAAACAAAGACATATGAAAATGGTAATCTAATATATAAAAACCGACAATTGGCAATCGATAATCGACAACAAACAACTGAAATCTGACAGCTCAGTACTGGCAATTTGTAACTAATGTCTAAAAACACATTAAAACAAATGAGAAATTTCTATTTATCCATTGTTTTTAAGTAGTTAATTGACAACTAAAAACTAAACTGCTTAAAAGTAAATAACAAATAAAAAGAGTTATACGAAAACTAATAACGGTTGTTAGTTGTCAGTTTTTAAATGTCAACTTATTTATCTTCTGGCTTTGAGTAGGTAGTTGCTAGCTATTAGTTTTCAGATGTGTCAATTGAAATCCAACAACTAAAATCTAACAACTGGAAACAAGTGACAAATGAAAACGACAGTGTTATTAGTTTTCAATAATAAAATGATCATTGTCATTTGTCATTTACTGTTTGGCAAACGATCAGTTTTTAATCATCATTTTTAAGTTGCTAGTTATCAGTTAGCTATTTGCTAAGTTTTTACCTGTCAAATGTTAGTTGTCTAATGTTAAAATAACATGTTTGTTCCAAGTTTTTAATAGTCAAATTTTTAAATTACCGTTTTTACTCATTATTAGTTGTTAGTCATTAGTCGCTAATTATTTTTTGTTAGTTACCAGTTCTCAATTATCAGTTACTTGTCGTTTGTCAATTTTTAATATCAAATAATCGTTCCCGATTGTCATTTGTTTTTGTAGATTGTCAGTTGGTCAGAGAGTATAAGTTACTTGTTAACAATTATTAGTTACCAGTAGTCAGTTACTAGTTGCTACTTAAATTGACAACAGATAATTCGACAATTAACAATTGGCAAAAGACAATTCACAAAATAAATAAGTCACAAATAATAATCTAACAACTAACAATGTGATATCTGACAACTAGTAGATGGTAATTGGTAAGTTTACAATTCACTAGCAACTAATACTATAAAATTGATAAAAACTGGTGATAAAATAACTGACAACCATTTATTTGACATTTGACAATTGGTAACTAGCTGCTGACAAAAAGTATTTGAGTTTCTTACCGTGCCTCGTATTTCGGATATTATTCTGATGGGTTGTTTTCTCAAAAATTAAACAGGTGCCAAATGCGGCGAACCACGATTACTAAATATGTATAATAATAATACTAGTCCGGGGAATTGTGGATAAAGACCATAAATAAAATTAAGGATGCAGTTGGATGCGCTTGCAAAACACAAAATACATTTCGTTCCGTGAAATATGAAGGCGGCCGCCAGTTTCTTTCTATCATAAGTCGCTGAAGCCATCGCCACGGACTATTTATTAACTAGTCCTGTCAGCCAGTTCGATTAGACGGTGCTCTTCGGAGTACACTTTCGACTTGTTTATTAACACCGTATATGTCATAAATGGGAATGATTTGTGCTTATTAAAAGGCAAGGCAAATATATATATTAAAGAGGGAGCATTTTTAATTAACTCTATATATATATAAGCCTGTTGTGTATAATATACTGTAAACAACCTATTTCATTGTCTTTGACTCCTCTTCTCCTTTTTTTTTTTTAATGCGCCCGTGTTTATTATAAAGAAATGGTTAGCGTTACGTCGTTCTGCGCTTCTGCTCAAGATTACCGAGTTAATTTGTTTTATAAATTAAATTTTAAAACTCCAAATTAATAATGTTAATGTCTGTTTCGCATTTCCATTTATATTTTCAATTTAATGCGCACTCCTTTGTATTAAATAATTATTTGCCTTTGCGATCGTTTACAATCAAATTCGTTTAATTTAATTAAACCGGAGAAAATTTCTACCTTAATATAATAATAATTTTAAGGGTAAATAGTTCTATAATAGGCACGTCATAAACAAGAATACTGTTTATTTTATAATTACGAAAAATACGTAATTGTAATAAAAAAATCACGAAAAATAGAGGATCATAAAAATTAGTGTGATAATCTCAACCGAAATTGAATTGATAGTTGTTTTTAACTGAAACAATTGATACAATCTTAAATTTTTGTAATTTCACTTCAAAATCAATTGCGACTTATATTACGTTAAGATATCAAATGATCAATAATTGGGTTTTGTGATAATCACAACCGAAATTGAATTAATAGTTATTTTGTACTTTCATACTTTACGCTTGGAAAAAAATACTGAAACAATTGCCACAATCTTAAATTTTTGTAATTTCACTTCAAAATCAATTGCGACTTATTATTACGTTAAGATAGCAAATGATGCATCACTGGGTTTTGTGATAATCACAACTGAAATTGAATTGATAGTTATTTTGCACTTTCATATTTAACGCTAGGAAAAAAATTCTGAAACAATTAACACAATCTTAAATTTTTATAATTGCACTTCAAAATCAATTGCGACTTATTACTACGTTAAGATTTTAAATGATCCATCCCTGGGTTTTGTGATAATCACAACCGAAATTGAATTGATATATATTTTGCACTTTCATATCTATCGCATGAAAAAAAAAAAAATAATGAAACAATTGCCACAATCTTAATTTTTTTGTAATTTCACTTCGAAACCAATTGCAGCTTATTACTACGTTAAGATATCAAATGATCCATCACTTGGTTTTGTGATAATCACAACCGAAATTGAATTGATAGTTATTTTGCACTTTCATTTTAACGCTTGGAAAAAAATACTGAAACAATTGCCACAATCTTAATTTTTTTGTAATTTCATATCAAAACCAATTGCAGCTTATTACTACGTTAAGATATCAAATGATCCATCACTGGGTTTTGTGATAATCACAACAGAAATTGAATTGAGAGTTATTTTCCACTTTCATATTTAACGTTTGGAAAAAATACTGAAACAATTGCCACAATCTTAAATTTTTGTAACTTCACTTCAAAATCAATTGCGACTTATTACTACGATAAGATACCTCACAGGATGTATTTTGGGCTACACGACAAATTGATTATACTTGTATACCTTGACGATAGCATTGCGGTAACTCAAACATTTGAAAAACACTGTAAAATATTAAAAAAAGTGTTTTGTAGTCTTCAAGATGCTAATTTAACATTATCTAGAGATAAATGTCAGTTTTGCGAAAATAGTTGAAGTACCTGGGGTACCTTGTAGCTCTAACGCATTGTTTTAGTAAGTTCTCATTCTTCCCTATTCGACAAGCGACATTTTCTCTTGTAGTTAAGAAAATTGAAGAAGAAATATTTCTATTGTATGGTGTACTAAAAATTATTTTAACCGATAATGGCAAACAGTTCACCAGTTTGTAAAAGGTATGAAGTGAAGTGTAGATACATTTCTCATTATCACCCACAATCCAACCCTGTAGAAAGGGTTAACAGAGTATTAAAAACTATGTTGAGATCGTACGTAGGTGAAAGTCATCGTATATTTTACAAAAAATTGGCAAAAGTTGGTTGTGCAAGACGTACAGGAACTTATAATTTACGCCATATTTTGCTAATTTTGGACGTCAACAAATTTTGGTAAGATCGGATCATAACATTACTTATAGTGATGTAATTAGAGTAAATCGTGCTGATATAGAAAACAGATGTGAATTATTTAAAGATATCAGATCGAAGATAAAAATGGCGTATGAACTGAACTGAACTGAAATAATATGACTTACGCAGACGTTCTGAGACGTTTGAAGTCGGTGAGGAAGAATTTTTAGCTAATTATTTTTCATCAAAGTCCATTTCGTATAAAATCTAAATTATCGCCATGGATTTATTTGTTGACAGATAATAACGTAAACAGGCAATTGGAATGCCAAAGATTTAAAACCTTACATAACTGATTCCGATGTTGTAATTTAGTTCTGTTTTATTCATCTTAATTTGTTCATAAGTCTCATAAACTTCTAGTATTTCATTTTTTTTGCTCGTGAAATTCTTTAGGAAGTTTCTCTCGGAGAAGTAAAATAGGAAATGTAACAGATTGAAATTCTGTTAGATTGATGTGAACCTTTCTAAATGGATTTGGAAGTTTTTACGCCAATCCTGCTGAAAATTAGTTTTCTACAATTGTTTAAATTTACAATTGCAATTTTAAATTTCTTTGGCCAAGTTTCAAGTGCCGCCATTTTGTTACCTGTAGGATTATCACAATATATTTTAAAGGGTTTTAAAATATAGACTTTTCTCAATAGATTTTGTAATTTTTTATGTCCATCCTGCTGAAAATTGATGTTTTACAATTTTATAATCTTTAATTGAAATTTTAATTTTTTTCTGTCAAGTTTTAAGTGACGCCATTTTGTTTCCTGAAGGAATATCACAATATATTTTTAAGTGTTTTAAAATATAGACTTTTCTAGATATATTTTGTAATTTTTATGTTCATCCTGGTGAAAATTAATTTTCCACAATTTTATAATCTTTAATTGAAATGTTAGACTTCTTCTTTCAAGTTTAAAGTGTCGCCATTTTGTTTTCTGTCGGATTATCTCAATATATTTTTAAGAGTTTTAAAACGTTAATCTTTCTAAATGGATTTTAATTTTTTTACGCCCATCCTGATAAAAATTAATTTTATACAATTGTTTAAATCTATAATTGCAATTTTAGATTTCTTTCGCCAAGTTTCAAGTGCCGCCATTTTGTTTCCTGCACGAATATTTTTAAGTGTTACAAAATATAGATTTCTCTACATAGATTTTGTAAATTTTATGCCCATCCTGCTGAAAATTGATTTTCCAAAACTTATATAATCTTTAGTTGACATTTTAGATTTCTTCTGTCAAGTTTCAAGTGCCGCCATTTTGTTTCCTGACAGGTTATGTCAATATATTTTTAAGGGTTTTAACATTTGAAAATTTCTAAATAGATTTTGAATTATTTTACGCCAATCCTTCTGAAAATTAATTTTTTACAATTGTTTAAATCTACAATTGCAATTTTAAATTTCTTTGGGCAAGTTTCAAGTGCCGCCATTTTGTTTTCTGCTGGAATATCACAATATATTTTTAAGTGTTTTAAAATATATACTTTTCTCGATAGATTTTGTAATTTTTTATGTCCATCCTGCAGAAAATTGATTTATTTTCCACAACTTTATAATCTTTAATTAAAATTTTAGATTTCTTCAGTCAAGCTTTAAGTGCCACCATTTTGTTGTCTGCTGGGTTATCTCAATATATTTTTAAGGGTTTTTTAAATGTGAACCTTTCTAAATAGATTTTGATTTTTTTTACGCCAATCCTGCTGAAAAATAATTTTCTACAATTGTTTAAATCTACAATTGTAATTTTAGATTGCTTTTGTCAAGTTTTAAGTGCCGCAATTTTATTGCCTGCGGGGCCATCACAATATATGCTTAAAAGTTTCAAAATGTAAACCTTCCTAGATAGATTTTGTAATTTTTTTATGTCCATCCTGGTGAAAATTAATTTTCCACAATTTTATAATCTTTAATTGAAATTTTAGATTTCTTCTGTCAGGTTTTAAGTGCCACCATTTTGTCTCCTCTCGGAATATTTCAATATATTTTTAAGGGTTTTAAAATTTGATCCTTTCTTAATAGATTTTGAATTTTTTACGCCAATCCTGCTGAAAATTAATTTTCTACAATTGTTTAAATCTACAATTGCAATTTTGGATTTCTGTTGGCAAGTTTCAAGTGCTGCCATTTTGTTTCCTGCAGAAATATCACAATATATTTTTAAGTGTTTAAAAATATAGACTTTTTTAGATAGATTTTGTAATTTTTAATGTCCATCCTGCTGGAAATTAATTTTCCACAATTTTATAATCTTTAATCGAAATTTTAGACTATTCCTGTCAAGTTTCAAGTGCCGCCATTTTGTTTCCTGCAGGAATATCACGATATATTTTTAAGAGTTATAAAATATAGACTGTTCTACATAGATTTTGAAATTTTCATGTTCAACCTGATGAAAATTATAATTTCCACAACTTTATAATCTTTAGTTGACATTTTAGTTTTCTTCTGTCAAGTTTCAAGTGTCGCCATTTTGTTTTCTGGCAGGCTATGTCAATATATTTTTAAGGGTTTTAAAATTTGAACATTTCTAAATAGATTTTGAATTATTTTACGCCAATCCTGCTGAAAATTAATTTTCTACAATTGTTTAAATCTACAATTGTAATTTTAGATTTCTTTTGTCAAGTTTCAAGTGCCGCCATTTTATTTCCTGTTTGGTTATCTCAATATATTTTTAAGAGTTTTAAAATGTTAACTTTCCTAAATGGATTTTAATTTTTTATGCCAATCCTGCTGAAAATTAATTTTCTACAATTGTTTAAACAATTATAATTTTAGATTTCTTTTGTCAAGTTTTAAGTGCCGCCATTTTGTTTTCTGCTTGACTATATTAATATATTTTTAAGAGTTTTAAAGCACAAATCTTTCTAAATAGATTTTGATGTTTTTACGCCCATCCTGCTGAAAATTAATTTTCTGCAATTGTTTCAATATACAATTGCAATTTTAAATTTCTTTTGGCACGCTTTAAGTGGTGCCATTTGGTTTCCTGCTGGACTATCATGATATATTCTTAAGAGTTTCAAAATATAAACCTTCCTAGGTAGATTTAGTAATTTTTATGTTCATCCTGCTGAAAATTAATTTTCCACAATTTTATAATCTTTAATCGAAATTTTAGACTTCTTCTGTCAAGTTTCAAGTGCCGCCATTTTGTTTCCTGCAGGAATATCACGATATATTTTTAAGTGTTACAAAATATAGACTTATCTACATAGATTTTGTAATTTTTATGCCCATCCTAATGAAAATTGATTTTCCAAAACTTATATAATCTTTAGTTGACATTTTAGATTTCTTCCGTCAAGTTTCAAGTGCCGCCATTTTGTTTCCTGACAGGTTATGTCAATATATTTTTATGGGTTTTAAAACTTGAACCTTTGTAAATAGATTTTGATGTTTTTACGCCAATCCTGCGGGAAATTAATTTTCTACAATTGTTTAAATTTACAATTCCAATTTTAAATTTCTTTTTCAAAGTATCAAGTGCCGCCATTTTGTTTCCTGCAGGAATATCATAATATGTTTTTAAAGGTTTTAAATTATAGACTTTTCTCGATAGATTTTGTAATTTTTTATGTCCATCCTGCTAAAAATTGATTTTCCAAAACTTTATAATCTTTAATTAAAATTTTAGATTTCTTCTGTCAAGTCTCAAGAGCCGCCATTTTGTTTCCTGTTCGATTATCTCAATATATATTTGAGAGTTTTAACATGTTAACTTTTCTAAATGGATTTTAATTTTATTTAATGCTAATCCTGCTGAAAATTAATTTTCTTCAATTGTTTAAACAATTGTAATTTTAGATTTCTTTTGTCAAGTTTTAAGTGCCGCCATTTTGTTTTCTGCAGGATTAGCACAATATATTTTTAAGGGTTTTAAAGTATGAACTTTTCTAAATAGATTTTGATTTTTTTACGCTCATCCTGCTGAAAATTAATTTTTTGCAATTGTTTAAATATACAATTGCATTTTTAAATTTTTTTGGCATGATTTAAGTGCTGCCATTTTGTTTCCTGCTGGACTATCATGATATATTCTTAAGAGTTTTAAAATATAAACCTTCCTAGGTAGATTTTGTAATTTTTATGTTCATACTGCTGAAAATTAATTTTCTAGAATTTTATAATCTTTAATCAAAATTTTAGACTTTTTCTGTCAAGTTTTAAGTGTCGCCATTTTGTTTCCTGTTTGATTATCTCAATATATTTTTAAAAGTTTCAAAATCTTAACTTTTCTAAATTGAGTTTAAATTATTTTATGCCAATCTTGCTGGAAATTAATTTTCTACAATTGTTTAAATCTACAATTGTAATTTTAGATTTCTTTTGTGAAGTTTCAAGTGCCGCCATTTTGTTTTTTGTCGGAATATCTCAATATATTTTTAATGGTTTAAAAATATGAACCTTTCTAAATGGATTTTGAATTTTTTACGCCAATCCTGCTGGAAATATATATTGTACAATTGTTTAAATTTATAATTGCAATTTTAGATTTCTTTTGTCAAGTTTCAAGTGCCGCCATTTTGTTTCCTGCAGGAATATCGCGATATATTTTTAAGTGTTACAAAATATAGACTTATCTACATAGATTTTGTAATTTTTATGCCCATCCTAATGAAAATTGATTTTCCAAAACTTATATAATATTTAGTTGACATTTTAGATTTCTTCCGTCAAATTTCAAGTGCCGCCATTTTATTTCCTGACAGGTTATGTCAATATATTTTTAAGGGTTCTAAAATTTGAACCTTTGTAAATAGATTTTGATGTTTTTACGCCAATCCTGCGGGAAATTAATTTTCTACAATTGTTTAAATTTACAATTCCAATTTTAAATTTCTTTTGCCAAGTTTCAAGTGCCGCCATTTTGTTTCCTGCAGGAATATCATAATATGTTTTCAAGAGTTTCAAAATATAAACCTTCCTTGATAGATTTTGTAATTTTTATGTTCATCCTGCTGAAAATTAATTTTCCACAATTTTATAATCTTTAATTGGAATTTCGCCAAGTTTCAAGTGCCGCCGTTTTGTTTCCTGCTGGACCATCATAATATATTTTTAAGGGTTTCAAAATATAGACATTTCTAGAAAGATCTTATAATTTCTTATAATGTCTATCCTGCTGAAAATTGATATTCCACAACTTTAAAATGTTTAATTGACATTTTAGATTCCTTACGTCAAGTTTCAAGTGCCGCCATTTTGTTTCCTGTCGGATTACATCAATATATTTTTACTGGTTTGAAAATGTGAACCTTTCTAAATGAATTTTGATTTTTTTTACGATTATCCCGCCAAAGAATAATTTTCTACAATTGTTTAAATCTAGAATTGAAATTTTAGTTTTCTTTTGTTAAGTTTTAAGTGTCGCCATTTTATTTCCTGCAGGGATATCACAAAATATTTTTAAGTGTTTTAAAATATAGACTTTTTTCGACAGATTTTGTAATTTTTTATGTCCATGCTGCTGAAAATTAATATTCTACAATTGCTTAAATTTATAATTGCAATTTTAAATTTCTTTTGTCAAGTTTTAAGTGCCTCCATTTTGTTTCCTGCTGAACTATCACGATATTTTTTTAAGGTTTCAAAGTACACACTTTTCAGGATTTTGTCATTTTTATGTTCATCCTGCTGAAGATTAATTTTATAATCTTCAATTGAAAATTTGGATTTCTTTTTTTCAGGATTTAAGTGCCGCCATTTGTAAAAAGTTAACTTTGAGAAAGATGAATATAAAAATTACAAAGTCTATTAAGAAAAGTCAATACTTTAAAACCCATAAAATTTACTGAAATAATTCAGCAGGAAATAAATGTCGGCATTTAAAACTTGGCAGAAGGAATTTAAAATTGAAGATTAAAAAAATTGTGCTAAATTTTAATCTTTAGCAGGACAGGCATAAAAATTACAGATTTTATTCAGAAAAGTACATATTTTGAAACATATTGAGGTAATCCAGCAGGAAACAAAATGGCGACACTTGAATCTTGACAATTAAAATCTAAAATTACGATTGAAGATTTACAAAAAATTGTGGAAAATTAATTTTCAGCAGAATGGCCATAAAAATTACAAAATCTATTTAGAAAAGTCTATATTTTAAAACCCTTAAAAATATATTTAGATAATCCAGCAGGAAACAAAATGGCGGCACTTTAAACTTGGAAGTAGAGATCATCATCAAATTGCAATTGAATATTGTGGAATTTTCAGCAGGATTAACATTACAATTATAAAATTCATTAATAATAGTCTATATTTTGAAACCTCTTTGACTTTTGCTCGTTCTAAACGCGATTAGAATTCTTTCAATTAGTGATAAATTTTGAAATTTATATATCCAAAATTTTTTAAGATCAGTTGGAGTTGGTACAAATTCACATTTACCTAAGTGAAATTATCGACACCATTGGAGATAAGAGCGGATTCCATTTTCAGCCAAGGATCAGCACCAAAAACTTTAGTGGAAATTCACCTTTATTCCAAATCATTCTAAGAACCGCACAAAAACTGAGGTTCTTTATGTTTGGTTTAACCAATTTCCTGTTTCTTTCCTCTAATTTATAAATTAGTAGGATTAGGAAGAAAGTTAAAAGGAAGGAAGGAAGAAAAGTTAAAAAGGAGTTCGTTATCGTTCGAGAGAATTATTAGAAATTTTTATAATAGAATTTTAATTACTTACTTTTGTTTGAAGCTCGCTTGACAAACCGTACACTGATGTATCCCAGTTGAAACCCTCGCTTTACCCTTCGGTTTCACACCGCTGTGATTCTTCATATGCACCTTCCAATTGTTTTTCCGCGCGAACTTCACGTCACAATATGTACACTTGTACGCCTTTTCATTCATGTGATTTTTTATATGAAACTTCAACGAATGTTTAGTGAAGAGTTTATGACACAACGGACACTTGTAGCGATTTTGCTGCTTTAAAGATTTCTTCGTGGTGATGAGGATGGGAGTTGCGTGGAGAGCTTTATGGTAGATTAAATCAGAAACACTTTCCGTACTGTAAGGACACTTATCGCAAGAATTCGACTTCTTCTCTTGCATAAACGTACAAGATTTCGAACGTATGTGTACGGTGACTTGTTGAGGTACAGTAAACTTCTTACCGCAATGAGGACAGTTGTGCGTCTTATCAGGGTGAACCTCTTGTAAGTGTTTTTTATATAAGCGAAAATTATTGAAAGGCAAATCGCAATATTCACACTGTTTAGGCCCTAATTTTTTATTTCTCTCAGCACACTTATCGCGATGTTCTTCACTATTCCTATGCTCGGATATACTTTTAGAATCATCAAATTTTAAATCGCAAATCGAGCAGAAATATGTTTTGGCACCATGGTGCTTCCTTATATGACGTTGAAGGGCTATTGCTGAATGATAGACTTTTTTGCACAAGGTGCAATTATTTTTCCCCTGGTATTCGTTAGAAGCCGTTCCTGAACATTTATGGTTTTCAATTTCACAATGCTTCCTCAATTGTATGTTCAGTATGAATAATTTTGAACAACTCTCGCAGGAAATTGGATTGATTTTTTTAATAATTATAGGTACTGATCTGTTAATTACTGATATTACTTCGATGTGTTCTGGTGATGTTAAATGTTCGCGCATAGCGTCGTTATCAGCGCAGGAGAATTTACAAAATCCGCACCAAATATAACCAGGACGATTATTAATCGTTTTCTTGTGACCATCGGTATTCCAATGATCGAGGAAATGTTCGTGCGTGTTGCAATAAAACCTGCAAATAGCGCAGTTGTAAGGCGATTGTAAAACAATATTATAAATGTTATCGAGCACCATCTGTTTAGCTTCTGGAAGAGAGATGTCGCCCTTTCGGCAATGATAATGAGAGATTAAGTGCTTTCCCATCATTTGCGACGTAACACGAGACCTGCATACTTCACATTTCACGTATTTCTTTTTGCGAATTCTCTTCGCCGTTTGTGTAGTATTTTTCATAGTGTCTTTATTGTTTTCTGTTGCGGTATGCGACCAATATTCAACAGGTTTGCGTATTGCCGTCTTCTTAGTTGCTTTATCGAGGTTTGTATTCAAATGCGATGAGTCGTCGAACTCTTGGTCGTGCAGTGTGCGTTTAAAATGTAGCTCGGATTTTAAATGTCTGTCGTATACAATTTTCGATGCTAATCTGCGGTTGCAGGGCCCGCACCAGTATTGAACGGAGCCGTTGTACTTTCTGAAAGGGGGACTGCTGTCTTCGGTTATTTTCCTCCTATCCTCGTATTTAATATTTAATTTATCGTCTAATTTTTCCTCCGGGGCCTTCTTTTCATTCGCGACGGGTTTCCACTTTCCCTTCGTGTGCCCCGGCGGTGGAAATTGGTCCCCGCTATCTCCACTCTCCCAACGGCTGGACTGGCCTAATTTTTCTTTAAAATTTGTTGGTTTCCATTTACCTTTCGTGTGACTAGGGGGTGGGACGTCCCCGTACTCGTTTCTCGCCTTCGACGCCGACCACTTGCTTCCAGTGAAACTCGGCGATGGAATCGCGTCATATTGCTCCTTCAAATTCTGCATGCTGGATTCCACTGTCCACTTACCCTTCGTATGACTCTGCGGTGGTGATAGCAATAATCTGGTCTGTTTTGACGGCTTCCACTTTCCACCCGTGTAATTAGGTGGAGGTTCTGACCATTCCGAAATTGGCGAGCACGGTTTCCACTTTCCTCCAGTGAAATTCCTCGGTGGTACCTCATCATCATCATCGTATTCATCATCTTCACTATCGTAATCCTCAGAATCATCATCCGTTTCGTTATAAACCCGAATTTCAGGGGTGTCATCTTTCTTCAAACACGAATTCCTGCTTAAGTTATCAACAGCTTTAATAAGTTTAGTTTGATTATCCCCGCAACCCAATTCCTTCAGCTGGTGTCCACCTATCCAAGCGTTCTTCCCCGATTTCGATTGTTGCACCTCGCAACCACCCTCCTTATTAGAGCTCTGAATTACTGCAGACGTTTTACTGCGGGTTAAAATACCGCTAAACGTTTTACCACTAGTTGACGGTAAAGGGGTTTTCTTGGTGCTGCTCTGCAACTCCAGCGAGGAAAAGAAATCATCGGCTTTTAAAGTGAAGGATTCGTGCTGTGGAAGTAACTGGCTGGGCAGTGGTGATTCTGGGATATCGACTACGTTGACAGTTTTCGAACAGTTGGACTTACGGTGGTTCACGTAATTTTCGAGGCCGATAATAGTCAGACGGCATTTTAGGCAGATGTGAGTGTCGTCTTCGTAAGAACCAATCATTCCTAAAAAAATAAAAATCAACTTTGATTAAAACACTTAGAACCTTTCTTCAATATTGAAATATTATTATTATCTTCAAGTAACTCAATCAACCAAATTAATAAAAATCAAAATCAATTTTTAATTTGTATAAAACTAGTTTTAACTGCAGCCATTTTGTTTTCAGCTGGGTAATCACAATCAATTTTAAGGGGTTTCAAAGTACGGACTTTACTAAATAGATTTTGTCATTTTTATGTTCATCCTGCTAAATGTTAATGTTCCACATTTTTTTGAAATCTTCAATTGCAATTTTAGGTTTTATGTCATGGGCATTTTATTCCTTGTCATTTTTTTTTTCTAAACAATTTTCATCTAAGAAACCCTCGTTTGTATTAAAAGAATTGAAGGGTGGGATAGTGGCCACCCACCCACCCTACATATAAATATTTACTTCAGTCACTGCCACACGTTTGTTGTCCTGAAATCAAAATCAGTATTTCTGTTGGTGTTATCATGGAATTAAAACCAAAATTGTAGTTTGAGTTTTGAAATATATGTAAGCTGGCCACCAATTCTGTTAGAAGTTTCTAGAGGAGAAATTTAACATTAAAAAGCATAATAAATGAAAAATATCTTCCGAAGTTTATTTGTGCAATCATTTGGATTTTTAAGAAGTTTAAAATTTCAATTAAAGATTTGGAAAATTGTAGTAAAATAGGTTTTAATAGGATGAAAGTAAAAATTACAAAACTCATTAAGAATAGTCTATATTTTAAAACCATTAAAACTACATTGTTATAATTGAGCGAAACTTAAAATCTAGCAGAAGAAATCTAAGATTTGAAAAATTGTAGAAAATTACTTTTTAGCAGGATGGACTTACAAATTACAAGATCTATTAATATTAGTTCAAGTTTTGAAACTCATAAGATTTTTTAAAGATAATCCAGCAGGACACAAAATGGCGGCACTTAAAACTTAACTCAAGAAATTTAAAATTGCAATTGAAGATTTGAAAAATTGTGGAAAATCAATTTTCAGCAGGATGAATGTAAAAATTACAAGACCTATTAAGAATGGTTCATATTTTGAAATCCTTGAAACTATATTATGATAATCTAGGACGAAACAAGATGGCGACATTTAAAACTTGACTAAAGAAATCTAATAAAATTACAATTGAAGATTTAAATAATTGTAGAAAATTAATTTTCAGCAGGATGGACGTAAAAATTTCAAAATCAATTCAGAATAGTTCATATTTTTAAACTTTTAAAATTATATTACTGTAATCCTGCAAGAAACAAAATCACAGCAATTAAAACTTGTCTGCAAAAATCTAAATTTGCAATTGGAGATTTGAAAAATTGTGGAAAATTAATTTTCAGCAGGATGAATGTAAAAATTACAAGACCTATTAAGAATAGTTGATATTTTGAAATCCTTAAAATTATATTATGATAACCTAGCAGGAAACAAAATGGCGGCACTTATAACTTGACTAAAGAAATCTAATAAAATTATAATTGAAGATTTGAATAATTGTTCAGCAGGATGGACGTAAAAATTACAAAATCAATTTAGAATAGTTCATATTTTTAAACTTTTAAAGTTATATTACTATAATCCTGCAGAAAACAAAATTACAGCAATTAAAACTTGTCTGCAAAAATCTAAAATTGCAATTGAAGATTTGAAAAGTTGTGGAGAATTAATTATCAGCAGGATGAACGTAAAAATTGCAAAAAGTATTAAGAAAACTTCATGTTTAAAAAACCGTAAAATTATATTAAGACAATCTGCAGGAAACAAAATGGTGGAATTTAAATCTTGTCTGAAAAACTCTAAAATTGTAATTGAAGATTTGAAAAATTTTTCTAGAACTAATTTTCAGTAGGTTGAAGGTAAAAATTGCAAAATCTATTAAGAAAACTTAATGTTTTGAAGCCCTTAAAATTATATTAAGATAATCCTGCAGAAAACAAAATGACGGAATTTAAAACTTGACTCAAAAAAATTAAAATTGCAATTGAAGATTTGAAAAATTGTGGACAATTAATTTTCAGCAGGATGAATGTAAAAATTACGAGATCTATTAAGAATAGTTAATATTTTGAAATCCTTAAAATTATATTATGATAATGTAGCAGGAAACAAAATGGCGGCATTTAAAACTTGACTAAGGAAATCTAACAAAATTACAATTGAACATTTAAATAATTGTAGAAAATTAATTTTCAGCAGGATGGACGTAAAAATTTCAAAATCAATTCAGAATAGTTTATATTTTTAAACTTTTAAAATTATATTACTGTAATTCTGCAAGAAACAAAATCACAGCAATTAAAACTTGTCTGCAAAAATCTAAATTTGCAATTGGAGATTTGAAAAGTTGTGGACAATTAATTTTCAGCAGGATGAATGTAAAAATCACAAAACCTTTTAAGAATAGTTCATATTTTGAAATCCTTAAAATTATATTATGATAATCTAGCAGGAAACAAAATGGCGGCACTTAAAACTTGACTAAATCTAATAAAATTACAATTGAAGATTTAAATAATTGTAAAAAAATAATTTTCAGCAGGATGGACGTAAAAATTTCAAAATCAATTAACAATAGTTCATATTTTTAAACTTTAAAAACTATATTACTATAATCCTGCAGAAAACAAAATCACAGCAATTAAAACTTGTCTGCAAAAATCTAAATTTGCAATTGGAGATTTGAAAAATTGTGGAAAATCAATTTTCAGCAGGATCAACGTAAAAATTACAAAATCTATTAAGAAAACTTCATGTTTTGAAACCCTTAAAATTATATTAAGATAATCCTGCAGGAAACAAAATGGCGACACTTGAAATTTGACTGAAGAAATCTAAAATTGCAAGTGAAGATTTAAAAATTTGTAAAAAATTAATTTTCAGCAGGATGAACGTAAAATTACAAATTCTATTAAGAAAAGTTTATGTTTCGAAACTCTTAAAATTATATTAAGATAGTCCTGCAGTATACAAAATGGCGGCACTTAAAACCTGAATGAAAAAATTTAAAATTGCAATTGAAGATTTGAAAAATTGTGGACAATTAATTTTCAGCAGGATGAATGTAAAAATTACAAGACCTATTAAGAATAGTTCATATTTTGAAATCCTTAAAATTATATTATGATTATCTAGCAAGAAAAAAAATGGCGGCATTTAAAACTTGACTATAAAAATCTAATAAATTTACAATTGAAAATTTGAATAATTGTTCAGCAGGATGGACGTAAAAACTACAAAATCAATTAAGAATAGTTCATATTTTGAAACTTTTAAAATAATATTATGATAATCCTGCAGGAAACAAAATGGCAGCAATTAATACTTGTCTGCAAAAATCTAAAATTGCAATTGAAGATTTGAAAAATTGCGGAGAATTAATTTTCAGCCGGATGAACGTAAAAATAGCAAGATCTATTAAGAAAAATTCATGTTTAGAAAACCGTAAAACTATATTAAGATAATCCTGCAAGAAACAAAATGACGGAATTTAAAACTTGACTCAAAAAATTTAAAATTACAATTGAAGATTTGATAAATTGTGGAAAATCAACTTTCAGCAGGATGAATGTAAAAATTACAAGTCCTATTAAGAATAGTTCATATTTTGAAATCCTTAAAATTATATTATGATAATCTAGCAAGAAATAAAATGGCGACATTTAAAACTTGACTAAAGAAATCTAATAAAATTACAATTGAAGATTTGAATAATTGTTTAGCAGGATGGACGTAAAAATTACAAAATCAATCAAGAATAGTTCATATTTTGAAACTTTAAAAACTATATTACTATAATCCTACAGAAAACAAAATCACAGCAATTAAAACTTGTCTGCAAAAATCTAAATTTGCAATTGGAGATTTGAAAAATCGTGGACAATTTTCAGCAGGATGAACGTAAAAATAGCAAGATATATTAAGAAAAATTCATGTTTAAAAAACCGTAAAACTATAATAAGATAATCCTGCAAGAAACAAAATGACGGAATTTAAAACTTGACTCAAAAAATTTAAAATTGCAATTGAAGATTTGAAAAAATGTGGAAAATCAATTTTCAGCAGGATAAATGTAAAAATTACAAGACCTATTAAGAATAGTTGATATTTTGAAATCCTTAAAATTATATTATGATAATCTAGCAGGAAACAAAATGGCGGCATTTAAAACTTGACTAAAGAAATCTAATAAAATTACAATTGAAGATTTGAATAATTGTTCAGCAGGATGGACGTAAAAATTACAAAATCAATTAAGAATAGTTCATATTTTAAAACTTTAAAAATAATATTAAGATAATCCTGCAGAAAACAAAATGGCAGCAAGTAAAGCTTGTCTGCAAAAATCTAAAATTGCAATTGAAGATTTGAAAAATTGCGGAGAATTAATTTTCAGCAGGATGAAAGTAAAAATAACAAGATCTATTAAGAAAAATTAATGTTTAGAAAACCGTAAAACTATATTAAGATAATCCTGCAAGAAACAAAATGACGGAATTTAAAACTTGACTCAAAAAATTTAAAATTGCAATTGAAGATTTCAAAAATTGTGGAAAATTAATTTTCAGCAGGATGAATGTAAAAATTACAAGACCTTTTAAGAATAGTTCATATTTTGAAATCCTTAAAATTATATTATGATAACATAGCAGGAAACAAAATGGCGGCACTCAGAACTTGACTAAAGAAATCTAATAAAATTATAATTGAAGATTTGAATAATTGTTGAACAGGATGGACGTAAAAATTACAATATCAATTAAGAATAGTTCATATTTTTAAATTTTAAAAATAATATTATGATAATCCTGCAGGAAACAAAATAGCAGCAATTAATGCCTGTCTGCAAAAATCTAAAATTGCAATTGAAGATTTGAAAAATTGCGGAGAATTAATTTTCAGCAGGATGAACGTAAAAATAGCAAGATCTATTAAGAAAACTTCATGTTTAGAAAACCGTAAAACTATATTAAGATAATCCTGCAGGAAACAAAATGACGGAATTTAAAACTTGTCTGAATTTAAAAAAAATTAAAATTGCATTAGAAGATTTGAAAAATTGTAGAAAATTAATTTTCAGCAGGATGAACGTAAAAATTATAAGATCTATTAATATTAGTTCAAGTTTTAAAACTCATAAGATTTTTTAAAGATCATCCAGCAGGAAACAAAATGGCGGCACTTAAAACTTGACTCAAGAAATTTAAAATTGCAATTGTAGATTTGAAAAATTGTGGACAATTAATTTTCAGCAGGATGAATGTAAAAATTACAAGATCTATTAAGAATAGTTCATATTTTGAAATCCTTAAAATTATATTATGATAATGTAGCAGGAAACAAAATGGCGGCACTTAAAACTTGACTAAGGAAATCTAATAAAATTTCAATTGAAGATTTAAATAATTGTAGAAAATTAATTTTCAGCAGGAAGGACGTAAAAATTTCAAAATCAATTTAGAATAGTTCATATTTTAAAACTTTTAAAATTATATTACGATAATCCTGCAGGAAACAAAATCACAGGAATTAAAACTTGTCTAAATTTGCAATTGGAGATTTGAAAAATTATGGAAAATTAATTTTCAGCAGGATGAATGTAAAAATTACAAGACCTATTAAGAATAGTTCATATTTTGAAATCCCTAAAATTATATTATGATAATGTAGCAGGAAACAAAATGGCGGCATTTAAAACTTGACTAAGGAAATCTAATAAAATTACAATTGAAGATTTAAATAATTGTAGAAAATTAATTTTCAGCAGGATGGACGTAAAAATTTCAAAATCAATTTAGAATAGTTCATATTTTTAAACTTTTAAAATTATATTACTATAATCCTGGAGAAAATAAAATCACAGCAATTAAAACTTGTCTGCAAAAATCTAAATTTGCAATTGGAGATTTGAAAAATTGTGGAAAATTAATTTTCAGCAGGATGAATGTAAAAATTACAAAACCTATTAAGAATAGTTCATATTTTTAAATCCTTAAAATTATATTATGATAATCTAGCAGGAAACAAAATGGCGGTACTTAAAACTTGACTAAAGAAATCTAATAAAATTACAATTGAAGATTTGAATAATGGTTCAGCAGGATGGACGTAAAAATTACAAAATCAATTAAAAATAGTTCATATTTTGAAACTTTTAAAATAATATTATGATAATCCTGCAGGGAACAAAATGGCAGCAATTAATGCTTGTCTGCAAAAATCTAAAATTGCAATTGTAGATTTAAAAATTGCGGAGAATTAATTTTCAGCAGGATGAACGTAAAAATTGTAAAATCTATTAAGAAAAATTAATGTTTAGAAAACCGTAAAACTATATTAAGATGCAGGAAACAAAATGACGGAATTTAAAACTTGTCAGAATTTAAGAAAAAATTAAAATTGCATTTGAAGATTTGAAAAATTGTATAAAATTAATTTTCAGCAGGATGAACGTAAAAATTACAAGATCTATTAATATTAGTTCAAGTTTTGAAACTCATAAGATTTTTTAAAGATCATCCAGCAGGAAACAAAATGGCAGCACTTAAAACTTGACTCAAGAAATTTAAAATTGCAATTGATGATTTAAAAAATTGTGGAAAATCAATTTTCAGCAGGATGAATGTAAAAATTACAAGACCTATTAAGAATAGTTCATATTTTAAAATCCTTAAAATTATATTATGATAATCTAACAGGAAGCAAAATGGTGGCAATTAGAACTTGACTAAAGAAATCTAATAAAATTACAATTAAAGATTTGAATAATTGTTCAGCAGGAAGGACGTAAAAATTACAAAATCAATTAAGAATAGTTCATATTTTGAAACTTTAAAAATAATATTATGATAATCCTGCAGGAAACAAAATGACAGCATAAAATGCTTGTATGCAAAAATCTAAAATTGCAATTGAAGATTTGAAAAATTGCGGAGAATTAATTTTCAGCAGGATGAACGTAAAAATAGCAAAATCTATTAAGAAAAGTTGATGTTTAAAAAACCGTAAAACTATATTAAGATAATCCTGCAGGAAACAAAATGGCTGAATTTAAAACTTGTTTGAAAACATCTAAAATTGCAATTGAATATTTGAAAAATTTTGGAGAACTAATTTTTAGCAGGATGAACGTAAAAATTATAAAATCTATTAAGAAAACTTCATATTTTGAAACCATTAATCCAGCAGGAAACAAAATGGCGACACATAAAACTTGACTGCAGAAATCTAAAGTTGCAATTGAAAAATTGTGAAAAGTTAATTTTCAGCAGGATGCACGTAAAAATTAGAGTCAATTTTTTTAAAGTCTTAAAAACATATTGAGATAGTCAACTAGACAATAAAATGGCGTCAATTAAAACTTGACAGAAGAAGATCTTATGTATTGTAATTCTAAAAACATCAGTAGGTTTTGTGTTGATGTTCTTAAGTAATTGAAATCAGTGTTGCAGTTTAAATTTAAATACTTATTCAGGGTGGGTGGGTTTCTACTATTACACCTTCCAGTTTTTATAATATAAACAAGGGCTTCTCTGATGGGTATTACATAAAAATTCATTTGTATTTTTTTCCTTATGATTTTGTTTTCTAAACAAAGGAACCCTCATTTGTATTAAGAGAATTGGAGGGTGGAATTCATCACTCAGTAGAGTGACACTGTGATATTGTATTCAGCAAAAACTACAATCTTACATTAATATCGGTCTACCGTTCTCCAATGGGGAAATTTTAGCTCTTCTTAAATGGTTATCCTCTGTTTTAGATCAACCCGCTTAACTAAAACAAATATAATTTTAACAGGGGATTTCAATGTTGTGTTAGGATCCTAACAAGGAAAAACTGCACGACATGTTATCCTCTTATTTTTCTAGTTATAATGACTAACTCACACAACATTGTACCATTGATATTGAATATCGGACCACCTCGGAATAATTTTTAATTTTCATACAACAAACCTCCGAGACACAAATCATATAAACTTATAATGAAAAACACGATTGTTTTGAGTTTAGCTCAAATAAAAACTAAACTCAAAACAATCGTGCACTTCATAATGGAGTTTCGCCAAGTAACAGCCTTATCAATCCAGTACAAATCATATAGTTGTGAAACCAATAACATCACAGGGAAAGCTACAGTTCTTCAATCGTATTGAAGAACTCATAGACTGGAGCATCATCACAAAAAATGAAATGTTTTATAAATACTCTCACAGAAGCATCCAACAAACCTTTTATCGAAAAAAATCGGGAAAAGGTCAAACAAACACTTGCATGTGAAATGGTAAAATGACACACTATGAACAATCCGGCAAAATTTAAGCTTAATGAACATCATATGTAAAGAATAGTGAAGATAATGAACTTAAAGCCACTAAAAACAAATACAAGGCAATCTATAAAAACGATATAAAAAGGCAAAATTAGAAGATAACAACAAATACCTATGAAAACATTGCCATTCGCCCAAGGCCATTTGGAGTTTGATAAAAAATCCACGACTTAGTCATCCGCATAGTCAAATAACACCAAATCAATTTAATAACTACTTTGCAAATATAGCTAATGAAATACAACAATGTTTTCTAGTCACTCTTTAATGTTTTTTCTTTATATGTTATTTAACCCAGCATTTTAAATTTTAAACATACAAATATTTTACATAATTAACCACATACTACTATCTATACTTCCTTTTATTATTACAATTTTTTTGAATTATTTATTTACTCGTGTAGGCTACTTTTATGTCTATATTTATTTTGTATTTTATTTTATATATTTGATGATACTTTTATATTTTTATTGAATACTGTTAACTTAACTGGAAACTATTGTAAAATGTAACATTTAATGTAACTGTAAGAATGGATACTCCTGAGGAATCTCTAATACTTTAATTATCAATGCATTTTTCATATTGTACACTTCTATTATTACAAATTATGTACTAATTAAGTTTGACATGTGTAAACAATTTAAATTTTGTAATCACGAATAAACAGTATTATTATTATTATAAACGTTTATATGTAGGGTAGTTAGGTGGCCACTATTTCACCCTAAACTCCTTTCATGCAAACGGGGGTCTCTTCATGAAAATTGTTTAGAAAAAAAAATCAAGCAATAAAATACTTGAAAGTTTTTTTACATTATTTTTATCTAAGAAACCTTTGTTTATATTATTATTTATATTTATTTTTATGTAGGGTGAGTATAGTCTATACTACCCTCCAATATGTGGTATACATCTGAAAAATTCAAATGATAGCACAATTAAATTTCAGAAGAAATATATTTTATTTAATATGCATATTTAATGTTAAATGTCTATTTTAGAAAGCCTCGCTTATATTAATAGAATTGTAGGGTGAAATAGTGCCCCCCCACACACCCTACATAATTTTTAAATTCAAACCACAACTTGGATTTTAATTTCATGATAATACCAACAGAAATACTTATATTATTTCTAGGACAACAAACGTATGACAATGACTAAAATAAATATTTATATGTAGGGTGGGTGGGTGCCCACTATTCCACCCTCCAATTCTTTTAATACAAACGAGCGTTTCTTATATGAAATTTGTTTAGATTAAAAAATGCCAAGGAATAAAAACCAATGACGTTATTATATTATTTCTATCTATTAAATTTGTTGTATATAATAAGAACTGGAGGGTGTGATAGTGGCCACCCACCCACCCTACATAAGTATTTAAATTAAAACTGCAACACTGATTTTATTCTCCTGAGAACATCAACAAAAAAACTGCTAATATTTTAGGACATCAAACTTATGATAATGATTGAAGTAACGTTTTTTTATGTAGGATGGGTGGGTGGCCTTTATCCTACTCTATAAAATGTGAAACATTTTAAAAACTCAATTGATTGCACAAATAAACTTTGGAAAGTATATATTTCATTTATTATGCGTTGCAAATATTAAATTTATTCTCTAAAAAACCCTGGTGTGTATTAAGAGAATCGAAGGGTGGGATAGTGGCCACCCACCCACCCTACATATATTTGTAAACTCCAACCACAACTTTTATTTTATTTCCACAACACCAACAGAAATACTGATTTTGTTTTTAGGAAAACAAAACAGTGACAGTGACTGAAGTAAATATGTATACGTAGGGTAGGTGAGTGGCCAATATTACACCTTCCAATTATTTTATTACAAACGAGTGTTTCTTATATAAAAATTGTTTAGGCATAAAAATTGCAAACAATAAAATACTTTAAAGACATTTTGTATATTACTTCCATTTGTTAATATTGTAAGAACTGTAGGGTGTAATAATGGCCACCCACCCATCGTATATTAGTATTTAAATTGAATCTACAATATTTATTGTAATATCCTGAGAACATCAACAAAAAACTGCTGTTGTATTTAAGACATGAAATGTATGACAATGTTTTTCGTAACATTTTTTATGTAGGGTGGGTGGGTGGCCACTATCTATGAAACTATAACACTGATTTTAATCTCATGAGATCATCAACAAAAACTGCGGTTGTATTTAGGACATCAAACGTATAACAATTATTGGATTATGGTTTTTTATATAGGGTGGATGGGTGGCCTCTATCCCACCCTCCAATATATGGTAAACATCTTAAATAATTACGTAAATAAACTTCAGAAGGAATTTATTTATTTCTGTTATGTATTTTTCATCTTAAATATGTTTTTCAACCCTCATTTATGTTAATAAAATTAGAGGGTGGGATAGTGGACACCCACCCACCCTACATATATTTTTAAACTAAAACTGCAACTTTGATTTTAATTCCACCACAACACCAACAGAAATACTGATTTTATTTCAAGATAACAAACGTGTGACAGTGATTGAAGTCAATATTTATATGTAGGGCTGGTGGGTGGCCACTATTTTACCCTCCAATTCTTTTAAGCGAGGGTTTCTTATATAAAAATTGTCAGGAAAAAAATGAAAAGAAATAAAAACCAACGATTTAATTATTTTATTTCCATCTAAAATCCATTGTTTATAGTTTAAGAACTAGAGGGTGTGATAGTGGCCATCCACTCACCCTACGTATATTTTTAAACTCCAACCACAACTTTTATTTTATTTCCATGACAGTACCAACAGAAATACTGATTTTGTTTTTAGGACAACAAAAGTGTGACAGTGATTGAATTAAATATGTATATGTAGGGTGGGTGGGTGTATGGCCACTATCCCACCCTCCAATTCTTTTGATACAAACGAGTGTTTTTTATATAAAAAATGTTTAATGAAAAAAATTGCAAAATACTTTAAAGACATTTTATATATTACTTCAATTTAAGAAACCTTTGTTAATAATGTAAGAACTGGAGGGTGTAATAGTGGATACCCACCCACCCTACATAAGTATTTCAATTGAATCTATAATATTTATTTTAATATCCTGAGAACAAAAAACTGCTGTTGTATTTAGGACATGAAATGTATGACAATGTTTGTCGTAACATTTTTTATGTATGGTGGATGGGTGGCTACTATCTATCAAACTACAACACTGATTTTAATCTCATGAGATCCCACCCTCCAATATGTGGTAAACATTTTAAAACTTCAAATAATTACGTAAATAAACTTCAGAAGGAATTTATTTATTTCTATTATGTATTTTTCATATTAAATATGTTATTTAAAGCTCGTTTGTATTAATAAAACTAGAGGGTGTAATAGTGGCCACCCACCCACTGTACGTAGGTATTTGAATAGAATCTACAATATTGATTTTAATATCCTGAGAACGTCAACAAAAAACTGTTGTTGTATTTAGGACCTCAAATGTATGACAATGTTTGTCGTAACATTTTTTATGTAGGATGGGTGGATGGTTTTTATCCTACCCTCCAATATGTGGTAAACATCTAAAAATTCAATGATTGCACAAATAAAATTGGGAAAAAAAGTTTTCTTTTATTATCCGTTCTTGATAAAAAAATTCCTTTTTTAAAAAACCCTCGTTTGTATTAATAAAATTGAAGGGTGGGATAGTGGCCTCCCACCCACCCTACATATATTTTTAAACCAAAACTGCAACTTTGATTTTAATTTCATGACGACACAAACAAAAATACTGGTTTTGTTTTCAAGACAACAAACATGTGACAGTGACTAATGTAAATATGTATATGTAGGGTGGGTGGGTGTCCACTATCCCGCCCTTCAATTTTATTAATACAAACGAGGGTCCTTTTATAAAAGTTGTTTAGAAAAAAATTGCAAGCAATAAAATACCATAAAGACTTTTTTAAATTACTTCCATCTAAGAAACCTTGGTTTATATTATGAGAATTGGAGGGTGTAATAGTGATCACCCATCCACCCTACATTCATTTTATTCTCCTGGGCACATTCACAAAAAACTGTTGAAGCTTTTAGGACATCAAACATACAACAATGACTGTAGTAACGTTTTTAATGTAGGGTGGGTGGGAATGTGTTTTCAATCCCACCCTCCAATATATGGTAAAAGTCTTAGAAATTCAAATGATTGCATAATTAAACTTCAGAAAGAATTTATTTTATTTATTATGCCTTTTTAATGTTAATTGTTTTTAAAACCCTCGCTTTTATTGACAGAATTGGAGGGTGGGATAGTAGCCACCCACCCACCCTACATATAAATTTGTACTTCAGTGGCTCTCACATGTTTTTTGTCCTGAAATTAATATCAGTATTTCTGTTGGTGTTGACATAAAATTAAAATCGAAATTGTAGTATAAGTTTAAGAATATATGTAGGGTGGGTGGGTTTCCATTATCCCACCCTCCAATATGATTAATACAAACGAGGGTTTAAAAAAGTCACATTAAAAACGCATAAAAAATAAAATTTATTCCTTCTCAAATGATTTATGCAATAATTTGAATTATGAAGAATTACATAATGGAGAGTTGGATAGTGGCCGCCCACCCACTATACATAAAATCAGCACTACAATAATTGTCATAGGTTTGACGTCCTAGAAACAGTTTTTTTAGATGATCCCAAGATATTAAAGTCAGTATTGCAGTTTTAATTTAAATACATATGTAAGATGGGTGGGTGGTCACTATCACACCCTCCAGTTCTTATGATATAAAACAAGTATTTCCAGATGGAAATAACATAATAATGGAATTGATTTTTATTCTCTGTCATTTTTATTCTAAACCAATTTCAACTAAGAAACCCTCGTTTGTATTAATGGAATTAGAGCGTGGGATAGTGGCCACCCACTGAAGTCAACATTGTAGCTTTAAATACTTACTGTCACTCCCTCGAGTTTTTATAATACAAACAAGGGTTTCTCAGATGGAAATTATATAAAAAGTCATTCGAATTTAATTCCTAACGAATTTTTTAAAATAATTTTCATATAAAAAAACGCCCTTGTTTTAAGAGAATTGGATAGTGGCCACCCACCCAAATTTTAATGTAGGGTAGGTGGGTGCCCACTATCACACCCACCAGTTTTTATGATATGAATTCTAAAGTATTTTATTACTTGAATTTTTTTTCTAAACAATATTCGTAAAAACCCCTCGATTTGTTAAAAGAATTGGAGGGTGGGATAGTGGTCACCCACCCACCCTACATATACATATTTACTTCAGTCACTGTCACACGTTTGTTGTCCTGAAAACCAAATCAGCATTTTTGTTGGTGTTGTCATGTAATTAAAATCGAAGTTGATGTATGAGCTTAAAAATATATGTAGGGTGGGTGGGTGGCCACTCTCCCACCCTCCAATTTTATTAAAATAATCGAAGGATTCTAAGAAAGAAATTCAATATTAAAAAATGCATAATAAATAAAATGTATTCCTTCTGAAATCTATTTGTCCAACAATTTGAATTTTTAAGATTTTAAAATTCAACAAGATGAACGTAAAAATTACAAGATCTATTTAGGATCGTTAATATTTTGAGATACTTAAAATCATATTGAGATAATCTCGCAGGAAACAAAATGACGGCACTTGAAACTTGACTAAAGAAATTAAAAATTGCACTTGAAAATTAAATTTGAAAAATTGTGGAAAATTAATTTTCAGCAGGATATACGTAAAAATTATAAGGTCTATTAAGAATAGTTTAAACTTTGAAACATATAAAATTATATTAATATTTTTCTAGTAGGAATCAAAATGGTATCACTTAACATTTGACAGAAGAAGAACTTATATATTATACATCATCAGATTTTTTGTTGTAGCTTTTAAGAGATTAAAATTAGTCTTGTAGTTTTAAGAGAATTGGAGGGTGAGATAGTGGCCACCCACCCACCCCACATATATATTTAAACGCAACCTACAACTTTGATTATAATTCCATGACAACACCAACAGAAATTCTGATTTTGTGTTCAGGACAACAAACGTGTGACGGCGACGTGACATAAATATGTTTATGTAGGGTGGGTGGGTGGCCACTATCCCACCCTCCAATATGTGGTAAACATCTTAAAAATTTAATTATTACACAAATAAACTTCAGAAAGAAAATATTCTATTTATTATGCGTTTTCTGTTGTAATTTTTTTAACTCTCGTTTGTATTAAAAACAAGGAGGGTGGGATAGTGGACACCCACCCACCCTACATATTTTTTAAAATTCAAACTACAACTTTGATTTTAATTCAATGTCAACACCAACAAAAATACTGATTTTGTTTTCAGGACAACAAACGTCTGACAGTGACTGATGTAAATATGTATATGTAGAGTGGGTGGGTGGCCACTATCCCACCCTCCAATTCCATTAATACCAACGAAGGTTTCTTAGCTGAAAATTGATTAGAAAAAAAAATGACAAAGAATAAAAACCAATGACGTTATTATGTTATTTCCATCTGGAGATACTTGTATTATATCATAAGAACTGGAGGGTGTGATAGTGGCCACCCACCCACCCTACATATGTATTTAAATCAAACCTACAACACTGACTTTAATATGTTGGGATCATCAACAAAAAAACTGTTGTGGATTCTAGGACGTCAAACCTATAACAATTATTGTAGTACCGTTTTTATGTGTAGTGGGTGGGCGGCCACTATCCAACACTTCATTATGTAATAAACATTTTAATAATTCAAATTATTGCATAAATCATTTAAGAAGGAATATATTTTATTTTTAATGCGTTTTTAATGTGACGTTTTTAAACCCTCGTTTGTATTAATCGAATTGGAGGGTGGATAGTGGACACCCACCCACCCTACATATATTTTTTAACTCATACTACAATTTCGATTTTAATTTTATGTAACACCAACAGAAATACAGATATTAATTTCAGGATAACAGATATGGGAGAGCGACTGAAGTACAAATTTATATGTTTTTATATTATGTCCATCCAAGAAACCTTTGTTTATATTATAAGAATTGGAGGGTGTTATAGCAGCCCCCCACCCACCCTACATATATATTTAAATTAAAACTACATCACTGATTTCAATCTCCAGAGAACATCAACAAAAAACTGTTTTTGTTTTTAGCACATCAAATCTATATCAATGGCTGTAGATATATTTTTTTTATATAGGGTGGGTGGGTGGCCACTATCCCACCCTCTTATATGTGGTAAACATCTTAAAATTTCAATGATTTCACAAATAAATTTCAGAAGGAATATATTTTATTTATAGTGTGTTTTTAATGTTAAATTTCTTTTTCAAAAACTCTCGTTGGTATTAATAAAATTGGATGGTGGGATAGTGGCCACCCACCCTACATGAATATTTAAACTCAAAGTAAAATTTTGGTTTTAGTTCCATGATAACGCCAACGGAAATAGTTATTTTGTTTTCAGGACAACAAACGTGTAACAATGACTGAAGTAAATATTTATATGTAGGGTGGGTAAGCGGCCACTGTACCACCCTCCAATTCTATTAATACAAACGAGGGTTCTCTTATGAAAACTATTAAAAAATAGCAAGGAATAAAATACCCATGAGGTTTTTATATTATTTCCATCTAAGAAATATTTGTTTATATTATAAGAAATGGAAGATGTGATAGTATCCACCCACACACCCCACATAAGTATTTAAATTAAAGCTACGATAATTAATTTAATCTCATGAGAACATCAACAAAAAACTGCCGAAGTTTTTAGGACATCAAACGCATGACAATGACTATAGTAACGTTTATTTTGTAGGGTGGGTGGGTGGCCTCTATATCACCCTCCAATGCATGGTGAATATCTTAAAAATTCAAATAATTACACAAATAAAGTTGTGAAGGAATTTATTTTTATTGTGCATGTTTAACGTTAAATTTTTTTAAGCTCTCGGTTGTATTAATAAAATTGGAGGGTAGGATAGTGGCCACCGACCCACGCTACATATATATTTAAACCTGCACTATAATTTTGATTTTAATTTCATGATAACACCAACAGAAATACTGATTTTGTGTTCAGGACAACAAACGTATGACGGTGATTGAAGATAATATTTATATATAGGGTGGGTGGGTGGTTACTATGCTAAACTCCAATTCTTTTTATACAAACGAGGGTTCTTTACATGTAAATTGTTTAGAAAACAAAATCATTAGGAATAAAATATGAATGACTTTTGTAATTTCTGCCTGAGAAACTCTTATTTATATTGGGACATGAAACGTATGAAAATTATTGTTATACCGTTTTTTATGTAGGATGGGCGGGTTGCTTCTATTCCACCCTCCAATATGTGACATATATCTGAAAAATTCGAATGATAAATAATAATAAACTTCAGAAAGATTTTATTTTATTTATTATGCGTTTTTGATGTAAAATTTCTTTTCAAAAACAAAAGTATATTAATAAAATTAGAGGGTGGGATAGTGGACACCCACCCACCCTACATATATATTTAAACTTAAATTACACCTTTGATTTAAATTCCATGACAACACCAACAGAAACACTGATTTTGTTTTCAGGACAACAAACGTGTGACATTGATTAACGTAAATATTTATATGTAGGGTGGGTGGGTGGCCACTATCCCACTTTCCAATTCTTTGAAAACAAACGAGGGTTTCTGGTATAGAAATTGTTTAGAAAAAAATAGCAAGGAATAAAATACCAAAGATTTATTTATGTAATTTCCATTTAAGAAACCTTTGTTGATATTATATAAACTAGAGGATGTGATAGTGGCCACCCACCCATCCTATATAAGTGTTTAAATTATAACTACAATACTGATTTTAATTTCTTGAGAACGTTAACAGATCTGTCGTTGTTTTTACGACATCAATCGTATAACAATACATAAGTCCTTCTTCTGTCAAGTTTTAAAAGTCGCCATTTTGTTTCTTGCGCGATGATCTCTATATACTTTTTAGAGTATGAAAATATGGATTATTGTTAATGAATTTTATAATTTGTACGTTGATCCTGCTGAAAATTACTATTCCATAATTTTTCAAATCTTTACTTGGAATTTTAGATTACTTCAGTTACGTTTTAAGTGCCACCATTTTGTTTCAAGCAGGGTATCCTTAATATAGTTTTAAGGGTTTTAAATTATGAACTCTTCTTAATAGATTTTGTAATTTTTATGTTCATCCTTTTGAAAAGTAATTTCCGACAATATTTCAAATCTTTAATTGCAATTTTAGATTCCATCAGTCAAGTTTTAAATGCCGCCATTTTGTTTCTAGCAGGATTATCTTGATATAATATTAAGGGTTGCAATTTATGAACTATTCTTAATAGATCTTGTAATTTTTACGTTCATCCTGCTGGACATTAATTTTCAAATCTTCATTTGCAATTTTAGATTTCTTCAGTCAAGTTTTAATTGACGCCATTTTGTTTCCAGCAGGATTAGTTTAATATAATTTTGAGAGTTTTAAAACATGAACTGTTTTTAATAGATTCTGTTATTTTTACGTTCATCCTGCTGATAATTAATTTTCCATAAATTTTCAAATTTTCATTTGCAACTTTAGGTTTCTTCAGTCAAGTTTTAAGTGCCGCCATTTTGTTTCCATCAGAGTTATGTTAAAATAATTTTAAGGGTTTCAAAACGCAAAATATTTTTAATAGATTTTGTAATTTTTACGTTCATCCTGCTGAAAATTAATTATCTACAAATTTTCAAATCTTCAATTGCAATTTTAGATTTCTTCAATCAAATTTTAAGTGACGCCATTTTGTTTCCTGCAGGATTATCTTATTAAAATTTTAACAGTTTCAAAATATGAACCATTCTTAATAGATCTTGTAATGTTTACGTTAATCCTGCTGAAACATAATTTTCCACAAATTTTCAAACCTTCATTTGTAATTTTAGACATCTACAGCCAAGTTTTAAGTGTTGCCATTTTGTTTCTTGCAATTTTAGATTCCATCAATAAAGTTTTAAGTGTCGCCATTTTGTTTCCAGCAGGATTAAATTAATATAACTTTAAGAGTTTCAAAATATGAACTATTCTTAATACATCTTGTAGTTTTTACGTTCATCCTGTTGGAAATTAATTTTCTACAACTTTTCAAGTCATCAATTGCAATTTTAAATTTCCTCAGTCAAGTTTTAAGTGACGTCATTTTGTATCCAGCTGGATTATCTTAATATAATTTTAATGGTATTAAAATATGAACCATTTTTAAAAGATTTTGTTATTTTTGGGTTCATCCTGCTGAAACACAATTTTCCACAAATTTTCAAATCTTCATTTGTAATTTTAGATTACTTCAGTTAAGTTTTAAGTGTCGCCATTTTGTTTCCTGCAGGATTATCTTAATCAAATTTTAAGGGTATCAAAATATAAACTATTCGTAATATATTTTGTAATTTTTACGTTCATCCTACTGAAAATTAATTTTCCACAAGTTTTCAAATCTTCAATTGCAATTTTAGATTTCTTCAGTTAAGTTTTAAGTGTCACCAATTTGTTTCCTGCTAGATTATATTAATATAATTTTAAGGATTTCAAAACACGAACTATTCTTAATAGATTTTGTAATTTTTACGTTCATCCTGCTGAAAATTAATTTCGTACAAATTTTCAAATCTTTAATTGCAATTTAAGATTCCTTCAGTCGAGTTTTAAGTGCCGCCATTTTGTTTTCTACTGGATTAAATTAATATAATTTTAAGAGTTTCAAAATATGAACTATTCTTAATACATCTTGTAATTTTTACGTTCATTCTGTTGGAAATTAATTTTCCACAAATTTTCAAATCTTCAATTGCAATTTTAAATTTTTTCAGTCAAATTTTAAGTGCTGCCATTTTGTTTCCAGCAGGATTATCTTGATATAATTTTAAGGGTTTGAAAATATGAACTATTCTTAAGAGATTTTGTAAGTTTTACGTTCATCCTGCTAAAAATTAATCTTCTATAATTTTTCAAAATTTCAATTGCAATTTTAGATTTCTTCAGTCAATTTTCAAGTCCCGCCATTTTGTTTCCTGCTAGATTACCTTAATATAATTTTAAGGATTTTAAAATATGAACTATTCTTAATAGATCTTGTAATGTTTACGTTCATCCTGCTGAAAATTAATTTCCTACAAATTTTCAAATCTTTAATTGCAATTTTAGATTCCTTCAATCGAGTTTTAAGTGTCTCCATTTTGTTTCCTGCAAGATTATCTTAATAAAATTTTGAGGGTTTCACAACATGAACAATTCTTAATAGATTTTGTAATTTTTACGTTCATCCTGCTGGAAATTAATTTTCCACAATTTTTTAAATCTTCAATTGCAATATAAGATTTCTTCAGTCAAGTTTTTTTCCTGCTGAATTATCTACAAGTCTGCTATATCGTTTGATTAAATCTGTAATGTGTTGAGTTGACGTATTAAAAAAAGTATTTATGTGATGTTATTCATGGAATATTTGCAGGAGAATGGCAATTTGTTATTATTTAGTAGTCCTCACACGCTGAATAATTAAGAGTGATTGCGGTGGAGTGAAGAGCGTCCAGAGGTATACAGTCTGCGATCGATGAGAAAGCTCGTTATTCGGACGACAGCCCCGTGAAGCCCGAGCTTCGGGGCTCAGCCCCCGATGCGACAAATCTCAATCTGAAGGGCTCACCCCCTTGCCGCGTCAACTGTCCCAACAGGACGACCGGTCGGTCACCACTGGCCATTTAGCGACGTCATCTTTTCCAGTTCGGAAAAAAAAAGACGGATAATGCCATGCACACACTTCGCCCGGATTACCATTTAATTGGCCGTAAAGCATGTTGTGCGCGCAATAAAATTCCACGTATTCACTTTTGCAAAACGTACGATTCCAGGCCGGGACGAATTATGCGGGGAAAATAAATTATTGTAATTGTGGTCGCACGTCAAAAGTTCGCAAAGTGTGCTCGCGTGCGCGAATGCAGTAGCTCACGTTGTATATGGAAGGACAAGTATGTTCCTGTGTCCCCTCAAAAGTACGTCACCCCTTTGACGTATGACATATTCCACTTGTTATTCGTCTACATTAAAGACCCCTCGAGTTTGTAAGTTTATTCGTGACAACGATATAACTGTATAATACATCAAAATGTTTTTATATTACTATTTGCTTACAGTTATTTAATATAAACAAAATATATATACTAATCCATGCTTTAACAACCTTAAAAAACATATTATGAGTTAATCTAGAAGGACACAAAATTTTAATTAAAGATAATCCAAAATTAAGAGTTGAAAAAATTGTATATAATTATACATAACTGTCTTAAGCTTAGAATAAATCATTAACCTTCAGCATGCAGGCTTTTAACTAATAATAAACGTTGTGAAATATTTATTACCGTCAACCATCTGCTTAATCTATCAAGAAGATTAATTTAAACCACTGTAATTGTGGACGATTTCCGGTAAACTAGAAATTTATGCGTAACATTCAGATACGAAAAAAATTGTATATTAATAATTATTGATGTATTTATATGATGAAATAACGATTTAAATATATAATCTCGATTATAATGATGGCTACGAGCGTGTCTTTATATAAACTTCATTTTAATAATCTCGTTTACACTTAGAAATTATTCGCGCGCAATTGACAAGCCTTTTACATTTATATTATGAAAATTTATAATACTATTTTATATAATATATGAAAATTGCGATTATTATTGGAACATATACGTAATGATAAAGGTATACAACATGAACTTACACTTAATTTAATCACCCGTTGGCGCCCAGCTGCCTCGTCTGACTGACAGATGGTTGATTCGATCGTAAACTATCGTGTCAACGTGAATAGGGGTTGCTCTGGAACGAAAACGCACGATTAGAATAATGCAATTTTGAATATTTCACACAGGTATAAGTGAATTTTTGAAATCTGAAAATGTTTCCTTTTTGTGTTATAATATTACATCGGAGATTGTGATAAAAATAATGTAAAACAACAACAACAATTTTTAACTTTCATCTTATTAAAATCTATTGAATAATTGTAATCGTTTGGTGAAAGAATTTTTCTAATACGAGCATTAGTTCAAAAGTTATAGCGAAAAAAATGAAAAACAATTGAAGATCGAATTTCTAATTTTCATGATAATCTATTGAATAATTAAAAACGTTTGGTGAAAGAATTTTTATTATAGAACCATTCGTTCGAGAGTTATAGCGAAAATAATGAAAAACAATTGAAGATAAAATTTCTAATTTTCATCTCATGATAATCTATTGAATAATTGAAAACGTTTGGTGAAATAATTTTTATAATACAACCATTCGTTCAAGAGTTATAGCAAAATTAATGAAAAACAATTGAAGATCGAATTTCTAATTTTCATCTCATTATAATCTATTGAATAATTATGAACGTTTGCTAAAATAATTTTTTTAATACGACTGTCAGTTCAAAATTTATAGCGAAAACAATAAAAACAATTGAAGATCGAATTTCCGATTTTCATCTCATGATAATCTAATGTATTATTAAAAACGTTTGGTGAAAGAATTTTTATAATACGATCATTATTTCAAAAGTTATAGCGAAAACAATAAAAACAATTGAATATCGATTTTCTAATTTTCATCCCATGATAATCTATTAAATAATTAAAAACGTTTGGTGAAAGAATTTTTATAATGTAACCATTCGTTCGAGAGTTATAGCGAAAACAATGAAAACAATTGAAGATCGAATTTATAATTTTCACGTCATGATAATCTATTGAATAATTAAAAACGTTTGGTGAAAGAATTTTTATAATACAATCATTCGTTCGAGAGTTATAGCGAAAACAATGAAAAACAATTGAAGATATAATTTCTAATTTTCATCTCATGATATTTTATTGTATAATTAAAAACGTTTGCTGAAAGAATTTTCATAATACGACTGTCAGTTCAAAAGTTATAGCGAAAACAATGAAAAACAATTGAAGATCGAATTTCTAATTTTCATCACATGATAATCTATTAAGTGATTATAAACGTTTGATGAAAGAATTTTTGCCATACGACTATTACTTCAAGAGTTATAGTGAAAAAATTAAAAACAAATGAAGATCGAATTTTTAATTTTCATCTCATGATAATCTATTGAATAATTATAAACGTTTGGTGAAAGAATTTGTATAATACGATCATTATTTCAAAAGTTAAAGCGAAAACAATGAAAAACAATTGAAGATCGAATAACTAATTTTTATCTCATTTCAATAGTTCTTATATTTCTACCCGTTTTACAAAGGAATTTTCAAAATTTGACCATCCGCTGAGGAATTAGAGCGAAAACAATTGAAGATCAAATTTCTGATTTTCATCTCATGATAATCTATTGAGTAATTGCAATCGTTTGGTGAAGGAATTATTATTATATGACCATCGGTTTAATAGTTCTAAGGGAAAGAAAGAAAAACAATTGAAGATAAAATTTTAATTTTTAGTCCATTACATTGATGTTGATATCCAAATCGTTTGGTGAAAGAATTTTTAAAATCATGCCATGTGTCGAGGAATTATAGAGAAAACAATAAAAAAACAATTGAAGATAGAATTTCTAATTTTGAGTCTATTCCAATGATTTTGATATTTCTAAGCGTTCGGTAAACGAATTTTTAAAATTTGACCATTCGTTCAGGAGCTATGATGAAAACAATGAAAACAATTGAAGATCGAATTTCTAATTCTCATTCTATTCCAATGATTTTGATGTTCATAATCGTTTGGTGACAGAATTTTTTAAATTTTGCCATTGGTCGAGGAGTTATGATAAAAACAGAAAAAAACAGTTGAAGATCGAATTTCTAATTTTCATCTCATGATAATTTATCGAATAATTAAAAACGTTTGGTGAAAAGATTTTTATAATACGATAATTAGTTCAAAAGTTATAGCGAAAACAATGCAAAACAATTGAAGATCGAATTTCCAATTTTTATCACATTGCAATAGTTTTTATATTCTTAACCGTTTGATGAAAGAATTTTAAAAATTTGGAGATCCGTTAAGGAGTTATAGCGAAAACAATGAAAAACAATCGAAGATCGAATTTCTAATTTTCATCCCATGATAATCTATTGAATAATTAAAAACGTTTGGTGAAAGAATTTTTATAATATAACCATTCGTACGAGAGTTATAGCGAAAACAATGAAAAACAATTGAAGATCGAATTTATAATTTTCATGTCATGATAATCTATTGAATAATTAAAAACGTTTGGTGAAAGAATTTTTATAATGCAACCATTCGTTTGACAGTTATAGCGAAAATAATAAAAAACAATTGAAGATCGAAATTCTAATTTTTACGTCATGATAATCTATTGAATCATTATAAACGTTTGCTGAATGAATTTTTATAATACGACTGTCAGTTCAAAAGTTATAGCGAAAACAATAAAAACAATTGAAGAGCGAATTTCTAATTTTCATCGCATGATAATCTATTGAATTATTAAAAACGTTTGGTGAAAGAATTTTTACTATACGACTATTATTTCAAGAGTTATAGTGAAGAAAGTTAAAAACAATTGAAGATCGAATTTGTAATTTTCATCTTATGATAATCTATTGAATAATTATAAACGATACGTGAAAGAATTTTTATAATAGAACTATTACTTCAAGAGTTATAGCAAATACAAAGAAAAACAATTGAAGATCAAATTTATAATTTTCATCTCATGGTATTCTATTAAATAATTTAAAAAGTTTGGTGAAAGAATTTTTATAATGCGACTATTAGTGCAAGAGTTTTGGAGAAAACAATGAAAAACAATTGGTTATCGAATTTCCGATTTTCATCTCATTTTTGTCTAATGAATTATTGAAAACGTTTATTGAAAAAATTTTTATATTACGATCATTCTTTCAAAAGTTATTGCCAAAACAATGAAAAACAATTGACTATCGAATTTCTAATTTTTATCTCATTTCAATTGTTCTTTTATTCCTACCAGTTTGATGAAGAAATTTTCAAAATTTGGCCATCTACTGAGGAGTTATAGTGAAAACAATGAAAACAATTGAAGATCGAATTTCTAATTTTCATTCCATTCGAATGGTTTTGATATCCCTAATCGTTTGGTGAAAGTTTTTTTTTTTAATTTTGCCATTTGTTGAGTAGTTATGGTAAAAACAATGAGAAACATTTGAAGATCGAATTTCTAATTTTCAGTCCAATAGAATTTCATTTCATCTCAATTATTTTGATATTCCCAATCGTTTGGTGAAATATTTTTTTTAATTTTGCCATTGATTGAAGAATTATGGTGAAAACAAAAAAAAAAAAAACAGTTAAAGATCGAATTTCTAATTTTTATTCTATCCCAATGAGAATGAACAACAATTTGACGATCAAATTTCTAATTTTCATTCTATCTCAACGATTTGGATGTTCTTGATAGAATTTCTAATTTTATTTTTATTAAAAGTATTTTGTAATTTCTAATCAATTGGTGAAAGATTTTTTTTAATTTGACAATTTTTTGAGGAGTTATGGTAAAGAGAATGAAAAACAATTGAAGATCGAATTTCTAATTTTGAGTCCATACGAATGCATTTGATATTTCAAATCGTTTGGCGAAAGAATTTTTTTAATTTGACAATTCGTTAAAATATTGTAGCAAAAACAATAAAAAACAATTGAAGCTCGAGTTGCTAATGTTTATCCCATGAGTTTTTGCAATCGTTTGGTGAAAAAATTATCATTGTATGATCACTAGATTAAAAGTTATAGCGAACGTAGAGAAAAACAATTGAAAATCGAATTCCTAATTTTTATCTTATCCTGATGATTTTGAAATTCCTAATCGTTTGGTGAAAGAATTTTCGAAATTTGATCATTCGTTGAGGAGTTATCGTAAAAAGAATGAAAAACAATTGACGATCGTATTTCTGATTTTTATCGCATCTCAATGGTTTTTATTTTCCTAGTCATTTGGTGAAAGAATTTTTTACATTTGACCATCGGTTGAGGAGTTATAGCGGAAATAATGAAAAACAATTGAAGATCTAATTCTTAATTTTTATCTCATGAAAACCTATTGAGTAAATGCAATCATTTAGTGAAAGAATTGTCATTATATGACCATCAGTTTAAGAGGTATAATGAAAACAAAGAAAAACAATTGAAAATCGAACTTCTAATTTTCAGTCTATTGAAATGTTTGGTGAAACAATTTTTAAAATTCGGCCATGCGTTGAGGAGTTAGAGCGGAAATAACGAGAAACAATTAAAAAAGTTCTTTCAATCCTAACATTTCTAAACTTCTGAGCAATATAAATCTAAATGTAACTGTCTTTTATATTTAGAAGTCTTTAAAGTTTGAGAGTTTCTGATTCTAGAATTATTTGAAGACTTATATTCAAGGATTCTACTGAGGCTACATTCTATAATATATACTTTCATACTCATCAAGCTTAGACCTCATTTTTTTAAAGTATAGTTTTAATGGTATTTTGAACTGAAAATCCATTTTAGTGCAAAATTCTATCATCTCTAATAATTTTTTCTTAATCCTATTTATTTTCTAATTTTAGAAGTCTCGAAATTTCAAAAATTTCTGATGTGTAGGTGTACATTATTTAACATTAATAAATTAATTTTTTGATTGTGATTGATTATCTAAGTATTTTGAGGCTAAATTACATTATTCTTTTGAAATTTTAGGATATTAAAACATGTTGTGTCTGAACGGACAAATTTTGAGGCAAGAATTTTATTTACGTTTTCAAATCACAAGTTGTTATTTTTATTTTATCCAAAATATCAAGTTTAGACTGTCGGCATTTTATTTCTGCTCATATTACATCAATTATTTTTAAGTATATTAAAAACGTATTATTTCTGAACGTGCCTACAAGTTTTAAGGTCAATTGTTCCAGCAGAATTTCTTTTACTTTTATTAAAATAGCAAGTTGTATTTTTCGTTTCATCCAACATTAAGTTCAGACTGTCACCATTTTGTTTCTGCTCATGCTACGTCATATATTTTTTAGTATATTTAAAACACGTTATTTATAAACGCATTTGCAAATTTTAAAGCTAATTCCTCCAACAGAAATGATTTTACAGTTTTTTAAATCACAAGTTGTAATTTTCATTTCAACCAAAATCAAGTTTAGACCCACGCCATTTTATTTCTAATGATAGTATGTCGTATATTTTTAAGTATATTCAAAATGTGTTATTTCTAAACGTATTTACAAATTTTGAGGTCAATTCTTCCAGCAGAATTTATTTTTACTTTGTTTAAAATCACAAGTTGTAATTTTTACTTTATCCAAAATCAAGTTTAGACCGTCGACTTTTTATTTCTACTTATAGTACGTCAATTATTTTCAAATATGTTAAAGACACGTTATTCCTAAACGCACTTACAAATTTTTTGGTCAATTCCTGAAGCAGAATTTCTTTTTCATTTTTTTAAGTCATAAATTGTAATTTTCGTTTCATCCAATATAAAGTTTAGACCGTCGCCATTTTATTTCTACTGATAGCATGTAAATTATTTTTAAGTATATTAAAAACATATTATTTCTGAATGTGCTTACATGTTTTGAGGTCAATACTATTAACAGAATTGATTTTAATTATTTTTGAACCACAAGTCGTAATTTTCGTTTCATCGAAAATCAAGTTCAGACCATCTCCACTTTATTTCTGCTTATACTACGTCAAATATTTTTAAATATATTAAAAACACGAGTTTTCTAAATCTACGAGTTTTTTAAATCACGAGTTGTAATTTTCATTTCATCTAAAATCAAGTTTAGACCCTCGCCATTTTATTTCTACTCGTAGTACGTCGTACATGTTTAATTATATTCAAAACATGTTATTTCTTAACGTGCTTACAAATTTTGAGGTCAACTCTTCAAACAGAATTTCTTTTACTTTGATTAAAATCACAAGTTGTAATTATCACTTTATCCAAAATCAAGTTTAAACCGTTGATTTTTTATTTCTGCTTATAGTACGTCAATTATTTTTAAGTATATTAAAAAGACGTTCTTTCCAAACGTACTTATAAATTTTGAGGTCAATTCCTGAAGCAGAATTTCGTTTTCATTTTTTTTAATGACAAATTTTAATTTTCGTTTCTTCCAATGTAAACTTAAGACCGTCGCCATTTTATTTCTACTGATAGCATGTCGATTATTTTTAAGTATATTAAAAACATATTATTTATGAACGTGCTTACAAGTTTTGAGATCAATACCTTTAACAGAATTCCATTTATTTATTTTTTAACCACAAGTTGTAATTTTCGTTTTATCGATAATCAAGTTCAGACCGTCACCACTTTATTTCTGCTCGTACTACGTCAGATATTTTTAAATATATTAAAAACACGATATTTCTAAACCTACTTGCAAATTTAAAGTCTAATTCCTCTAACAGAATTTGATTTACAGTTTTTTAAACCACGAGTTGTAATTTTCATTTCATCTGAAATCAAGTTTAGACCCTCGCCATTTAATTTATACTCATAGTACGTCGAATATCTTTAAGTATATTCAAAATATGTTATTTCTAAATGTATTTACAAATTTTGAGGTCAATTCTTCCAGCAGAATTTCTTTTACTTTGTTTATAATCATAAGTTGTAATTTTTACTTTATCCAAAATCAAGTTTAGACCGTCGACTTTTTATTTCTACTTATAGTAAGTCAATTATTTTCAAATATGTTAAAGACACGTTATTCTTAAACGCACTTACGAATTTTGAGGTCGATTCCTGAAGCAGAATTTCTTTTTAATTTTTTTATATCACAAATTGTAATTTTCGTTTCATACAATATAAAGTTTAGACCTTCGCCATTTTATTTTTACTGATAGCATGTCGATTATTTTGAAGTATATTAAAAACATATTATTTCTGAATGTGCTTACATGTTTTGAGGTCAATACTGTTAACAGAATTCCTTTTATTTATTTTTGAACCACAAGTTGTAATCGTTTCATCGAAAATCAAGTTCAGACCGTCACCACTTTATTTCTGCTCATACTACGTCAAATATTTTTAAATATATTAAAAACACGATATTTCTAAATCTACTTGCACATCTTAAGACTAATTCCTTTAACAGAATTTTATTTACAGTTTTTTAAATCACGAGTTGTAATTTTCATTTCATCTGAAATCAAGTTTAGACCCTCGCCATTTAATTTATACTCATAGTACGTCGAATATTTTTAAGTATATTCAAATTATGTTATTTCGAAATGTATTTACAAATTTTGAGGTCAATTCTTCCAGCAGAATTTCTTTTACTTTGATTAAAATCACGAGTTGTAATTTTCATTTCATCTAAAATCAAGTTTACACCCTCGCCATTTAATTTCTACTCATAGTACGTCGTATATTTTTAAGTATATTCAAAATATGTTATTTCTTAACGTGCTACAAATTTTGAGGTCAATTTTTCCAGCAGAATTTCTTTTACTTTGATTAAAATCACGAATTGTAATTTTCATTTCATCTAAAATCAAGTTGACACCTTCGCCATTTTATTTCTACTCATAGTACGTCGTATATTTTTAAGTATATTCAAAATATGTTATTTCTAAACGTGCTTACAAATTTTGAGGACAATTCTTTTAGCAGAATTTCTTTTACTTTGATTAAAATCACGAGTTGTAATTTTCATTTCATCTAATATCAAGTTTACACCCTCGCCATTTGATTTCTACTCATGGTACTTCGTATATTTTTAAGTATATTGAAAATATGTTATTTCTTAACGTGCTTACAAATTTTGAGGACAATTCTTTTAGCAGAATTTCTTTTACTTTGATTAAAATCACGAGTTGTAATTTTCATTTCATCTAAAATCAAGTTTACACCCTCGCCATTTGATTTCTACTCATAGTACGTCGTTTATTTTTAAGTATACTTAAAATATGTTATTTCTAAACGTGCTTACAAATTTTGAGGTCAATTTTTCCAGCAGAATTTCTTTTACTTTGATTAAAATCACGAGTTGTAATTTTCATTTTATCTAATATCAAGTTTACACCCTCGCCATTTGATTTCTACTCATAGTACGTCGTATATTTTTAAGTGTATTCAAAATATGTTATTTCTAAACGTGCTTACAAATTTTGAGGACAATTCTTTTAGCAGAATTTCTTTTACTTTGATTAAAATCACGAGTTGTAATTTTCATTTAATCTAATATCAAGTTTACACCCTCGCCATTTTATTTCTACTCATAGTACGTCGTATATTTTTAAGTATATTCAAAATATGTTATTTCTAAACGTGCTTACAAATTTTGAGGACAATTCTTTTAGCAGAATTTCTTTTACTTTGATTAAAATCACGAGTTGTAATTTTCATTTCATCTAAAATCAAGTTTACACCCTCGCCATTTAATTTCTACTCATAGTACGTCGTATATTTTTAAGTATATTCAAAATATGTCATTTCTTATCGTGCTACAAATTTTGAGGTCAATTTTTACAGCAGAATTTCTTTTACTTTGATTAAAATCACGAGTTGTAATTTTCATTTCATCTAAAATCAAGTTTACACCCTCGCCATTTAATTTCTACTCATAGTACGTCGTATATTTTTAAGTATATTCAAAATATGTCATTTCTTATCGTGCTACAAATTTTGAGGTCAATTTTTACAGCAGAATTTCTTTTACTTTGATTAAAATCACGAGTTGTAATTTTCATTTCATCTAAAATCAAGTTTACACCCTCGCCATTTAATTTCTACTCATAGTACGTCGTATATTTTTAAGTATGTTCAAAATATGTTATTTCTAAGCGTGCTTACAAATTTTGAGGACAATTCTTTTAGCAGAATTTCTTTTACTTTGATTAAAATCACGAGTTGTAATTTTCATTTCATCTAAAATCAAGTTTACACCCTCTCCATTTGATTTCTACTCACTCATAGTACGTCGTATATTTTTAAGTATATTCAAAATATGTTATTTCTAAACGTGCTTACAAATTTTGAGGACAATTCTTTTAGCAGAATTTCTTTTACTTTGATTAAAATCACGAGTTGTAATTTTCATTTCATCTAATATCAAGTTTACACCCTCGCCATTTGATTTCTACTCATAGTACGTCGTATATTTTTAAGTATATTCAAAATATGTTATTTCTAAACGTGCTTACAAATTTTGAGGTCAATTTTTCCAGCAGAATTTCTTTTACTTTGATTAAAATCACGAGTTGTAATTTTCATTTCATCTAAAATCAAGTTTACACCCTCGCCATTTTATTTCTACTCATAGTACGTCGTATATTTTTAAGTATATTCAAAATATGTTATTTCTAAATGCGCTTACAAATTTTGAGGTCATTTTTCCAGCAAAATTTCTTTTACTTTGATTAAAATCACAAGTTGTAATTTTCATTTCATCTAATGTCAAGTTTACACCCTCGCCATTTGATTTCTACTCATAGTACGTCGTATATTTTTAACTATATTTAAAATATGTTATTTCTAAACGTGCTTACAAATTTTCAGGTCAAGTTTTCCAGCAGAATTTCTTTTACTTTGATTAAAATCACGAGTTGTAATTTTCATTTCATCTAATATCAAGTTTACACCCTCGCCATTTTATTTCTACTTATAGTACGTCATATATTTTTAAGTATATTCAAAATATGTTATTTCTAAACGTACTTACAAATTTTGAGGTCAATTTTTCCAGCAGAATTTCTTTTACTTTGAAAAAAATCACGAGTTATAATTTTCATTTCATCTAAAATCAAGTTTACACCCTCGCCATTTTATTTCTACTCATAGTACGTCATATATTTTTAAGTATATTCAAAATATATTATTTCTAAAAGTGCTTACAAATTTTGAGGACAATTCTTTTAGCAGAATTTCTTTTACTTTGATTAAAATCACGAATTGTAATTTTTATTTCATTTAATATCAAGTTTACACCCTCGCCATTTTATTTCTACTCATAGTACGTCGTATATTTTTAAGTATATTCAAAATATGTTATTTCTTAACGTGCTTACAAATTTTGAGGTCAATTTTTCAAGCAGAATTTCTTTTACTTTGATTAAAATCACGAGTTGTAATTTTCATTTCATCTAAAATCAAGTTTACACCCTCGCCATTTTATTTCTACTCATAGAACGTCGTATATTTCTAAGTATATTCAAAATATGTTATTTCTAAACGTGCTTACAAATTTTGAGGTCAATTTTTCCAGCAGAATTTCTTTTACTTTGATTAAAATCACGAGTTGTAATTTTCATTTCATCTAATATCAAGTTTACACCGTCGCCATTTGATTTCTACTCATAGTACGTCGTTTATTTTGAAGTATATTCAAAATATGTTATTTCTAAGCGTGCTTACAAATTTTGAGGACAATTCTTTTAGCAGAATTTCTTTTACTTTGATTAAAATCACGAGTTGTAATTTTCATTTCATCTAAAATCAAGTTTACACCTTCGCCATTTTATTTCTACTCATAGTACGTCGTATATTTTTAAGTATATTTAAAATGTGTTATTTCTAAACGTGCCTACAAATTTTGAGGTCAATTTTTCCAGAAGAATTTCTTTTACTTTGATTAAAATCACGAGTTGTAATTTTCATTTCATCTAAACTCAAGTTTACACCATCGCCATTTTATTTCTACTCATAGTACGTCGTATATTTTTAAGAATATTCAAAATATGTTATTTCTAAACGTGCTTACAAATATTGAGGTCAATTTTTCTAGCAGAATTTCTTTTACTTTGATTAAAATCACGAGTTGTAATTTTCATTTCATCTAAAATCAAGTTTAGACCCTCGCCATTTTATTTTTACTCATAGTATGTCCTATATTTTTAAGTATATTAAAGACACATTATTTCTAAACGTACTTACAAATTTTGAGGTTAATTTCTTTAGCAGAATTTCTTTTTCATTTATTTGAAATCACAAGTTGTAATTTTCGTTTCATCCAATGTAAAGTTTTGATCGTCGCCATTTTATTTCTACTGATAGTATGTCGATTATTTTTAAGTATATCAAAAACATATTATTTCTGAACGTGCTTACTAGTTTTGAGGTCAATAGTTTAAACAGGATTCCTTTTACTTCTGTTTGAAGCACAAGTTGTAATTTTCATTTCATCCAAAATCAATTTCTATTAATTGAAATGTGATTATTATGATTGTGGTTGTTATTAATCGTAATAAATTATTGTGAATGTACCAATTTGTTGGATTTATTTATGAAGTTCGAGGGCGAAGGTCGTTATTTTAAATTTGGTGGATCGAAACCGTCGAGCTTAACTAATCAAAGGAAACGTTGAGTGAATCCCATAGATCCGGCCGGTTAACTGTTGCCAATAAGCATATATCAAGCTTGTATTTACCCAAGTGACATATAAGATAATCCCGACCAAAGTAACGAGTCTAGTTATTCGGAGCACGGATCGCGTCATAACAAGTTGAGACTGAACCCATTACTCGGTCGCCGTCAACTTTCGGCCGGATTGCGACTGTTCGCTCACAGACACGGACACGATTGAAATTTTATGCTAATGTCTACCCCGGCAACTTCTTCGAAACAAACATAACCAAAAACCCGCTCCCAATATATCTTATCCTCTAGGTGTGCCGGCGGGCGTTTATGATCTCTTAATAAACTCCTACTTTCGGCCACGGAATCTCATCACGCAGACACGTTTTAATTGCTTTAATCTCGTGCATAAATATGGTAAGCAGCATATGCATAAGACCATTGCGAAATTTATCATTTTCTTTAGAAGAAAAGTGACAAACGTATTCACATGGCGCGACCAGTGAATAGGAAATGATTAAGTAAATCGTGTTCGCGTATTTCATTAACGTCGCCAGATTGATCACTCGCCAGCGGTATTTACATGCGGTAATTACCGCGGAATGCAAGAATGTTCACTAAGAACGCGAAATTTATAACTAAGTTAGCAGTACGCTGTATGTATCGAACACATTTCCCCGTGAAATTTTGTATTTATCCCGATTATAATTTGTTGCTGCTAATTATGCTACATGCGTCCAGTTTACCGAATGGATTATTTACGAGATAAAAGCCGTTTCCATAAATTTATCATTACCTTTTTTTAAATTTCTAAATTGAATATTATTCATTTTTAACACCGGACATCCATATCGCGCTTTCAGCGGCTAATTATGTGTGTCTTGGCGTAAAAGCCGCATAAATATTTATGCGAGTTTATTAATTAAAAAGCATCGAAAATACGTATAAATTCATGCAATTTTGTACATCATATTTACATAATAAATACTCTAATATTTATATACGTTGATACACTGCTCACTAATTATATTTAGTGTTTTTGTTTATAATGCATAAGTAAATAATTAATTATATTGCTGTACATTTTAATATTTATATTATAACTTTAAGCTTTAATTAATATTGTTTTACGTTTGAATCAACTTTTTTTCATCAAACAGTTACAATTATATAACACAATATATTTGCCTATGACATTCAATCCTCTAACGGATAATCAATTTTTTTTTAAATATGTTACCAAACGTACTGTACTATAACACAGAGGTGAAATTAAAAATAGATTTTTTTATTAATTTTGATAGTCCTAATATATCCTTAAAGTACTCTTAAGGTGTACCATCTATTGAGGAGTTTTAATAAAAATAATGGAAAAGAATAGAAATTTGAATTTTTTATTTGCATCTCATGAAAATCTATTGGATAGTTGCAGACGTTTGGTGAAAGAATTTTTATAATACGACCATTCATTCAAGAGTTGTAGCGAAAACAATAAAAAACAATTGAAGATCAAATTTCTGATTATCACCTAATGATAATCTTTTACATGTATGAAAACGTTTGGTGAAAGAATTTTTGTAATACGATCATTCGTTCAGAAGTTATAGCGAAAACAATGAAAAACAATTGAAGATCAAATTTCTGATTACCACCTAATGATAATCTTTTAAATATATGAAAACGTTTGGTGAAAAAAAAATTGTAATACGGCCATTAGTTCTAAAGTTATAGCGAAAGCAATGAAAAACAATTGAAGATCAAATTTCGGATTTTTATTTCGTGATGATGTATCGAATAATTAAAAACGTTTGGTGATAAAATTTTTATAATACGATCATTATTTCAAAAGTTATAGCGAAACAATAAAAAACAATTGAAGATCGAATCTCTGATTTTCATCTAATGATGGTGTATTAGATAATTGAAAACGTTTGGTGAAAGAATTTTCATAATTCGATCATTAATTCAAAAGTTATAGCGAAAACAATGAAAAACAAATGAAGATCAAATTTCGGATTTTCATCTCATGATAGTGTATTAAATAATTGAAAACGTTTGGTGAAAGAATTTTTATAATACGACCATTAGTTCAAAAGTTATAGCGAAAACAATGAAAAACAAATGAAAATCAAATTTCGGATTTTCATTTCATGATGATCTATCGAATAATTAAAAACGTTTCGTAATAAAATTTTTATAATACGATCATTATTTCAAAAGTTATAGCGAAAACAATAAAAAACAATTGAAGATCAAATTTCTGATTATCATCTAGTGATAATCTTTTACATATATGAAAACATTTGGTGAAAGAATTTTTGTAATAAGACCATTAGTTCAAAAGTTATAGCGAAAACAAAGAAAAACAATTGAAGATCAAATTTCTGATTACCACCTAATGATAACCTTTTACATATATGAAAACGTTTGGTGAATGAATTTTTGTAATAAGACCATTAGTTCAGAAGTTAGAGCGAAAACAATGAAAAACAATTGAAAATCAAATTTCGGATTTTCATTTCATGATGATCTATTGAATAATTAAAAACGTTTCGTAATAAAATTTTTATAATATGATCATTATTTCAAAAGTTATAGCGAAAACAATAAAAAAACAATTGAAGATCAAATTTCTGATTATCATCTAGTGATAATCTTTTACATATATGGAAACATTTGGTGAAAGAATTTTTGTAATAAGACCATTAGTTCAAAAGTTAGAGCGAAATCAATGAAAAACAACTGAAGATCAAATTTCGGATTTTCATCTCATGATGATCTATCGAATAATTAAAAACGTTTCGTAATAAAAATTTTATAATACGATCATTATTTCAAAAGTTATAGCGGCAACAATAAAAAACAATTGAAGATCAAATTTCTGATTATCATCTAATGATAATCTTTTACATATATGAAAAGAAATGTGAGAAAATGTGAAATAATTTTTGTAATTCGATCATTAATTCAAAAGTTATAGCAAAAACAATGAAAAACAAATGAAGATCAAATTTCGGATTTTCATCTCATGATAGTGTATTAAATATTTGAAAACGTTTGGTGAAAGAATTTTTATAATACGACCATTAGTTTAAAAGTTATAGCGAAAACAATGAAAAACAAATGAAGATCAAATTTCGGATTTTCATCTCATGATGATCTATCGAATAATTAAAAACGTTTCGTAATAAAAATTTTATAATACGATCATTATTTCAAAAGTTATAGCGACAACAATAAAAAACAATTGAAGATCAAATTTCTGATTATCATCTAGTGGTAATCTTTTACATATATGAAAACATTTGGTGAAAGCATTTTTGCAATAAGACCATTAGTTTAAAAGTTATAGCGAAAACAATGAAAAACAAATGAAGATCAAATTTCGGATTTTCATCTCATGATAGTGTATTAAATAATTGAATACGTTTGGTGAAAGAATTTTTATAATACGACCATTAGTTTAGAAGTTATAGCGAAAACAATGAAAAACAATTGAAGATCGAATCTCTGATTTTCATCTCATGATGATCTATCGAATAATTAAAAACGTTTGGCGTAAGAATTTTTATAACACGACCACTAATTCAAAAGTTATAGCGAAAACAATGAAAAACAATTGAATATCAAATTTCTAATTGACATAGTTACAGTTTTTAAAAACACTCAATTGTCAATTATTATTTTATTATTTATTACTACCAATTGTAATTGTTTCAATTCTCATTGTCAGCGGTCAATTAAAATTATTAATTATTAACAGTCAACATTGACATTGAAGTATTGACATTTTGTTATAATTTTAACTGTCATTGTTTTTTTTTTGTTATTGTAGTCAATTAACAAAATTAATTATCATTGTTTGTTGCAAACCGTCTAACTATCTAATGTCATTGATATTTGCTACAAATTATTGGGAATTATTAATTACTTTATTATTATAATTGTCAATTCTACTGTCAATAATTGGTATTGTCAATTATCGATAGTTTGTGAACACAATTAGGAAATCAGTGAAATGTTTGGACTATAAATTAACAACAATAGACATGTATAATAATTGACAGTGACAATGACAGTTTACAAATGACATTTGACACTTGGCAGTTAACAATTACTGTTACTAGTAAAATAATAATTGATAGTAACAATTATTAATATTAATCATTAATAATAGTCAATAGTATTAAATATCGATTATTGAAAGTAACAGTGTCTGTTGACAAATGACATTTGATAGTTAACAAATGACAACGATTGCTGATTGTTAGATTGTCATCTTTATTGTCAACAATAGTTGTCAATTATTAACTGATACTAATGCTTTTAAATATACGTCTTTTTTATTAGCAACTTTCAATTAACTATTAACTATTTCTATCAATTTTTATTGTCATGTTTATTATAGACAATCTTTGTTAAATGCCGATTTCCATTGTCATTTGTGAACGGTCTAGTTTGTTATCAATTATACTTAATATTGTTGTTATTAGCAACTTATAATTATAACTAATTATTCTTATTGCCATTCTATAACGTCATTTATAAACTGACACTGTTGATGTCAATTATCTTTTACCATTATTATTAGCTACATTTAATTGTCAACTATTAATTTTCAACTGTCATTTGGGAACTAACATTGTAACTGTCATTCGCCAATCTCTTTTGTTATTGACAACATTCAATAAGTAATCATTGTCATCATCAATTATTATTATAAGATTTATTATCAATAGTCGTTGTCAACTATTAACTGTCATTTTGTCATTTGAAAATAGTTACTGAGACTATCAATTATTCTGCCTTTATTAGCAACATTATAAAATTAATAAAATTGCCACTATTGAATGGTAACCTTATTTGTTTTACTTACAATAGTAATTTTAAACTGTCAACCGTCATTTGTTAACTGACACTGCTGCTGTAAATTATCTATAACCATTATTACCTTTACTAGCAATTAATTATATCAATTGATATTGGTTACTTTCAAAGAGCTATAATAATTGTTATTATCAATTGTTATAGATATATTGACTATTATCAGTCTTTGTTAACTGTCATTTCATTTGTGAATTGCTGTTGCTATAATTTATTCATGTTAATTCATGGCAGAAGATTCTTAATTAGTTTGATATGCCAATATTAGTTTAGGCTAGTATTCAGTAATTATTTTTGAGGTGTGATGACTCCATAAGGGATTTCGAATTTTTTTTTATATTCCGAAATGTCTAATCTTATAAACATTATTGATATTGAAGCAAAGTTGAGATAAACCTCTTAAATTTGATTTGGAACTCTTTTGGTCAGGACTTAAAAATCCTTTTGGCATTCTTTTATTTTGGCAATAATGTAATAATATAATCTTCCTCATTTAATTTCTTGATAAAATCTTTTTCTTTATGAAAGGCACGGGCTTTGGCACTAGTTTGAATTTTCTTATCAATATTGTGTTACACATAATCATTAATCTTTCTCTTCCACGTCATTGTTGATGTCCTCGTGACAAGTTGAAAATATCAAAATTATACTTACTAAACAAAGTCTCAGTTCGATTTGACAATTCATACTGTTTGTGCCACTTTGGTGAAATTTTAAATTTAGATGGACAAAGATTCACATCTAATTGAATTTTGGGATGTAGACTATTAGAAAAAAAATGATGTTTGGATGCTCAGACAGGTTTAGATTAGTAGGTATTTATTAACTACACTTAGGATGCAACAGATTATTATTCATTGGTAGAATACATGTAAGCAATGGCCCTGAGAAACTTTGTACACATGTTTTTTTTATATATCTGCAAGCACGAATAGATAACCTCTCCTGAAAATCGTGAAAATCGTGAGTACTGATAATTACATAAAAATTTTATTGTGGAAAAACCTGTAGACAATTTCTAAAGATAAAAAGTTGTATAAAAGGTGGACAAAAATATTGGAGGTAGCATTCAAGTCTCGACAGTTAAAGAGTAGAGAGTGTAGTTAAAAAATAATTAAGAGGAGTTAAGGTAAGATTGCTTAAGTAAAAAAGTGAAGCTAATTTTTAAGTGGAGAATGGATTATTAATTAAAATCTGAAATAAGATAAGTTCTTACAGTTATTGCTAATTACAGTAATTTATTTGTTCTGATTACACTTTAACAGTAATTAATTTGTTTCATTACAATTAAAGCATATTTCAAGTACTTATAAACCAGTAGCTGAATCAGGATCAAATCTTCAAATCTTTAGATAGTTAGTCTCCATCAACTGGATTATTTAGGCACAGTGGTGACCATCGATGTTCTTATCCATAATTAGCAAATTTAAGCATAAAATTCAGTGGATAGTTTGTTTGCGTAGACCAAGGTTAAGCTAGGTCAATGCACTATATATTTCGGTAGGTTTAGAGTACTAGTACATTAATATACTAGTACTCTTAAATAAATAGTTTATTGGATAGGTTAAGAGTCTCATAATATATTTAAAGAAGTTAATAATACGATAAAACAATATATAATTTACTCGAGTAGGTTAAGAGCATATTAAATCAAGATTTGTTTAGGTAAGTTGATGCTGCAAAAGCCTTTCAATCGTTTTTTTGGGGTAGGTCAGAAGTACGCTATAATTGTTTATAAAATTGTTTAAGCCAATAAATAACTTACTGGAGTACTTCAAAAGCAAATCAGTATATTGCGTTAAGGTTAAAAAATTGGAAGGTGGGATAGTGGACACCCACCCACCCTACTTTTATATTTTTAATTCAATCACAATTACTCTTTTTGTTTGCAATATTAAATCACAAATTTGGTGTGGTTGTAAAAGAGTTTAAAACTGAAAACAGTGTTTGAACTTAAATTAAAATATTTATGTAGGGTGGGTGGGTGTCCACTGTCTCACCCTTTAATTTCTATAACATAAACATATTTAACACATATTTAAAATATAAAAGAAATTTTTAGAAGGAAATTTTAACAATGAAAGTAATTATATAATAAAATGTAAGAGAAACAATTTGTAAAATCATTTAATAAAATTGACGCGAACGTTTACAGATTGGAGGGTGTGATAGTGGCCACCCACCCACCCTACATATGCATTTAAATTTTAATCACAGTTAGCCGTTTCATTTTCCAGTTTAGGTCAACATTCTTAGTGTTGATGTTAAGGAATTTAAAACCAACAAAACAATGTTTAGATTTAAATTTAAATATATATGTAGGGTGGGAGGGTGGCCACTAGCCCACCCTTCAATTTCTATAACATAAACAAAGGATTAACCTTAAATTTTATATAAAATTCAAAAGAATTTTCAGAAAAAAATGTATTAATGCAGGAAAATTAATAATAAAATCAAAGAAAAAGAAATCATTTAGTAAAATTGGCACGAATTTTTACAGATTGGAGGCTGTGATAGTAGCCACCCACCCACCCTACATATATATTTAAATTTTAATCACAATCACCTGTTTTTTTTTTCAAATTAGATCAACTTACAGTAACACTAATGTTTAAGATTTTAAAATAGAAATCAGTGTTTTATTTTCAATTTAAATATGTATGTAGGGTGGGTGGGTGGCCACTATCCCACCCTTTAATTTCTATAAAATTAACATGGCATTAACTTTCAATTTTATTTAAAATACAAAAGAAATTTTATTAATTAAAGCAATTATTCAAAACTGAATTTTTATAAGGAAAATTTGCCTCTTTGTAGAAATTTGCTTATAAATTCGTTATAAATTAAAACAAATGAATACAAATGTGTCAGCGTAATCTTCATTAACCAAGGTTTTAAAATTTCCAAACAGAAAAATCCTGTCAGCGTTGAAACAAAAATGGCGCCAGTCAAAACTAAATTATTATGATGAAAATCTGCCTATTTGCAGAAATGTGCTTGTAGATTCATTATAAATAAAAACAAATGAATATAATTCTGTGAGAGTAATATCTATTAATCAAGGTTTTAAAATCTCTAAACAGAAAAATTCTGTCGGGGTTGAAACAAAAATGGCGCCTGAATTTTTGCGATGAAAATTTGGCTCTTTGTAGAAATTTGCTTGTAGATTCTTTATAAATTAAAACAAATGAATAGAATTATGACAGCGTAATCTTTATTAATTGAGGTTTTAAAATCTCTAAACAGGCAAATTCTGTCAAGGTTGAAACAAAAATGGCGCCTGAATTTTTGCGATGAAAATTTGTCTCTTTGTAGAAATTTGCTTGTAGATTCATTATAAATAAAAACAAATGAATGAAATTATGTTAGCGTAATCCTTATTAATCAAGGTTTTAAAATTTTTAAAGAGAAAAATCCTGTCAGTGTTGAAACAAAAATGGCGCCAGTCAAAACTAAATTATTTTGATGAAAATCTGCCTATCTGCAGAAATTTGCTTGTAGATTAATTATAAATAAAAACAAATGAATGGAATTATGTTAACGTAATCTTCATCAATAAAGGTTTTAAAATCCCTAAACAAAAAAATTAGGTCGAGGTTGAAACGAAAATGGCGCCTGAATTTTTGGGATGAAAATTTGTCTCTTTGTAGAAATTTGCTTGTAGATTCATTATAAATTAAAACAAATGAATTAATTTATGTCAGTGTAATCTTCATTAATCAAGGTTTTAAAATCTCTATACAGAGAAATTCTGTCGGGGTTGAAACAAAAATGGCGCCTGAATTTTTGCGATGAAAATTTGTCTCTTTGTAGAAATTTGCTTGTGGATTCATTATAAATAAAAACAAATGAATGGAATTGTGTCAGCGTAATCTTCATTAATCAAGGTTTTAAAAGCTCTAAACAGAAAAATTCTGTCGGGGTTGAAACGAAAATGGCGCTTGAATTTTTGGGATGAAAATTTGTCTCTTTGTAGAAATTTGCTTGTAGATTCATTATGAATAAAAACAAATGAATGGAATTATGTTAACGTAATCTTCATCAATTTAAGTTTTAAAATCCCTAAACAAAAAAATTTTAAACAAAAATGGCGCCTGAATTTTTGCGATGATAATTTGTCTCTTTGTAGAAATTTGCTTGAAGATTCATTATAAATGAAAACAAATGAATGAAATTGTGTTAATGTAATCTTCATTAATCAAGGTTTTAAAATCCCTAAACAGAAAAATTCTGTCGGGGTTGACACAAAAATGGCGCCTGAATTTTGCGATGAAAATTTGTCTCTTTGTAGAAATTTGCTTGTCGATTAATTATAAATTAAAACAAATGAATGAAATTGTGTCAGCGTAATTTTCATTAATCAAGGTTTTAAAATCCTTAAACAGAAAAATTCTGTCGGGGTTGAAACAAAAATGGCGCCTGAATTTTTGCGATGAAAATTTGTCTATTTGTAGAAATTTGATTGTAGATTCATTATAAATAAAAACAAATGAAGAGAATAGTGTCAGCGTAATCTTCATTAATCAAGGTTTTAAAATCCCTAAACAGAAAAATTATGTCGGGGTTGAAACAAAAATGGCGGCTGAATTTTTGCGATGAAAATTTGTCTCTTTGTAGAAATTTGCTTGTAGATTCATTATAAATAAAAACAAATGAATGAAATTGTGTCAGCGTAATCTTCATTAATCGAGGTTTTAAAATCCCTAAACAGAAAAATTCTGTCGGGGTTGAAACAAAAATGGCGCCTGAATTTTTGCGATGAAAATTTGTCTCTTTGTAGAAATTTGCTTGTAGATTCGTTATAAATAAAAACAAATGAATGAAATTGTGCCAGTGTAATCTTCATTAATCAAGGTTTTAAAATCTCTTAACAGAAAAATTCTGTCAGCGTTGTATTTTAATCTTTACAAATTGATTATTACAGATGATGAAGATTGTCATTTTCCTCGGCCTCATCGTCGCAATCCAGTGTATACCTATTTATTACGACGAAGAACGTTTTGAGAGCTCTAACACCGAAAACTCTTCGGATGCTTCTGAACCTTCAACCAACACCGTGGATTGCGTAAAACCCGAACGACCAATTCAACGCCAAGATGAAAACCACAAGGATATTCATCCTGCAATGGTTCTATACTATCCTCAAGATATGACGAAGTTTGGAAGGAAGAGAAGGTCTTTACAATCACCAATTTATTCAAATGCTGAACAGGAACTTCCAATAAAATTAATTCCTTATTTTGCAAAGAATGGCGACAACAATGAGGAACGTAAATTTTGGAATGAAAATGTTTACGCTTAAAAAATTCTTATGTATTTGTGAGTAAATATTTACGCCGTTAATAAAGTTTGATTTTATGATTGTTGCACAAAAAAAAACTAGTTTAAATTATAAATTAAAGATACTTATTATGTTTCCTACAATAATTTCTCTTTATAAAAGTTTTAAAAGAAGTGAAATTAAAGTTAAATTTCTACAACGGTCTAAAGGACTTTATATGTTATTATTAAAGAATTTTTAGGTGTAGATTAGATGATAATATCAACGTTAAGAGAGGTTATCATCAAACTCGTTTTCTATTTGGAGAAAGGCTTCAAGATAATGTCAAAAAATAAGGACTATTGTAGAAAGTGAAGATTTTCAAAAATGTTGATTGTATTGATCAAAAATGACGCTCGTAAATACAATTACAAATAAGATATTACCATAAAAGTGCCATCTATTGCCTATACGTTGCACTATATTCCAGTTTGAGGGTGATAACCACCGACAAATCATAGGAAATTAATAAATGTTTACAATTACAAAATTTAATTATTAATAATATTTAAAAAGACGTTCGTTTATACATTATATTAAAGATATTTAATTTAACCCAATTTATAAATCCCATATAGACACACGGCTTCAATTTCATTTACCTCGCCGATGAAACGATGCAAAATTCCCCGCCTCTGAAAGGTGTACGTTAAATATTCATCCACCCTGTTTCTATTTTCCTCCGTCCCCCCTCCTTTTAATTTATTTAACCACCCCTTCTTTCTCCACGAAACACACACACAGACTCACACACACTCAGAGACAAGAAAAACTGTTAATACTTAATTAACTCCCGGTTAATTTTATATAAAATTGTTTTAGTTTTCAGATTGGGTCCTCGTCGTAAAATTTCCGAGGCCGCTCAACCTACCTGAATATTAAATACAAAAAAAAACAGATTATCTCCTTTTAAATATCTCCGAAAATACTATAAATCAGGATTTCATGGAATGGTATGCCGTCGGTGACATAAATCAATCTATAAAATTAACCAACACTCGTTTTCTAAATATACCTGCTTCAATCAGTATCTCTTTCTTTTTTTTACGTGCGTGTGTCTGTGTGTGTGTGGCTAGATTAATTGATTTTATGACTGCACGAATCCCGACTGAATTATAATTAAACGATCTACTTTTAACCGTTTCCTAACGTATTTTTCGAAAAAAGTCTATAATTATTTCACATAATTATGCATCAATAATAATAATAAAAAAATATTATTTTTCTACCTAGATTAGAAATCAATCCATCAGTGTCACGCGATTATGTTAATAATCAATTCGTTATGGTCGTGTTATCCATTCAAACATCCTTGAGTCGTTTCAGTGCTTGATGTAAAGTGTAAGGTATGAAAATGGGTGTGGCCATTTGTATTGAAATGATTAATTACTTTACGTATGGGCGTTTCCACAATAAAAATAAAGAAATTGCATTTTTCGGACACTTATCTTTCGTTTTGTTGATAATATTTATTAACCAGAATATTTGCATTAACAACAAAATCAAGATTACCATGATGAAATCATTTTTATAAAAGAATCAATATTATAACTAAATTATAATTCAAAATAAATAAACAATTAACTTTGTTGGTATCACTTTTTATTTACACTTGTAACTATAGTTTCGATAACTTCAGCTTGTCATTATCAAACAATAGTGAAGCTGAAGTTGTCGAAACTATAGTTACAAGTGTAAATAAAAAGTGATAGCAACAAAGTTAATTGTTTATTTATTTTGAATTTATCAAAATGTATCACGAAGTGAAAGCCTCCACAATTACTTATTTAAATTATAATTTACGTTCAAGATGTTAACATGATTAATTATACCGTAATTTAGTCTCCTATTGAAACTTATGTATTTATATTTCTTAATAACGAAATCAAACTTATTTTATTAACAACAAATCTAATTAAATCAACTTATGAATATTGACAATTAATTTCAGTAAATAAAGTTGAAGGTCATCTGCACATAGATACAAGTTTTTTACAATAAATATTGAATAATAGAGGACCCAACAATGAACCTTGTGGCACACCTGATGTCAGGTAAGTAAGAAGAAGATTTAAAATTATTAGGAGTGTCTTATTGAGATAACTTAACCGATTTGCAAAACCCAAAATTATTCAAATTATACAGCAGAATATTGTGATCGATTTTGTCCTTAAAGTTCAAAACTGTGTAAATAACAGCATAAGTAAAAAAAATTCCAAAAGTTTTAAGAAGAATGAATAAGATAAAAAAATAAAATAAAGATCTATTTTTTAATAAATTGTTGGTTTGAACGAAAACAATTTTAACATTTAGAATTAAAACTTTCACAACAAAAATTGTACAGAAATTGTTTCAGGTGGCATCTGTTGTCTTAAGTCTTTCGCTAGATTTCCTTAAATTGAGTGGATTATTACCGATAATTACAGTTAACTGTAAACATCGACAATTATTACAATAATAATTCAATTGTTGCTATTTTGTCAGATTTACTTAAAGGATTGTCGAAATTTATAAAAATACCAATTTAACTATACTTTAAGACTTTAAAAAGTTAAAAAAAGGTTACTATTTAGTTTAAAGTAGTTGACAAATTTATAAAATTACCGAAAAAAATAATAATAATTTGAAAATGTGAATGTCACAAGTATTCTGATTTTTTTTTGAAAGATATCTCAAAACAAAAAATAAAAAAAAAAACAATTGAAAATCAAATAACTTTCAAAAATACATTTTAAAATTTTTTCAAAAAAATTTGACAAGAAAAAAATCTCGTAAAATTTCTCAAAAATCAAAACAATTAATTTTGTTAATAGCAGTTTACATTTTTAAAAGAAAAAATAATTGATCCAAAAAAATACGATCAAATATTATAAGAGAACAAAATACAATTAAAAAACAGGTAGAAAATATCTAAAAATACATTTTATTAAAATTCGTATTAAACAGTTGAAATTTTACAAAAAAAAATTATTGAAATTTGATAGGAAAACTAAAAAATGAATGAAATTTTACACACAAAAACCAATTAATAAAAATTCAATACTTGTTGCGCTACACTCTTGATGGAACGGTATGTATACATTAGGGGAATTTAAACTCTTGTTCTGCTCCATGTTTTTATTTCAGTTACCTGACACGTGTTTCGATTTTACAATCATTATCAAAGGTATATTTAAAACAGTTTTAAATATACCTTTGATAATGATTGTAAAATCGAAACACGTGTCAGGTAACTGAAATAAAAACATGGAGCAGAACAAGAGTTTAAATTCCCCTAATGAATTAATAAAACTTGCTAAGTAAAAAACACAATTTACACACAAAAAACAAATTATAAAAACTTACTATAGTAAAAAACAAAGTTGAAATTTTGCACAAAAAAATAATTTAAATTTGTTAAAGACACTTTCTCTAAGAATAAATAATTGATTTGTAAAGAACTTTTTAGGAAATGAAAAATTAATTTCAAACTATTTACACAAAAAAAATATTAAAAACAGTTGAAGTTTCTTAAAGATTAAAAAAATTATTTTTAAAAACAGAGAAAAATATTAAAAAACAGTTTAAAAGTTTTTAAAAATAAATAAATAATTTGAATTATAAAATAAAGCACTAAAAACCTTTCTTCACACAGTTTATTTGAAATACCAAATATATATTTCGGACACAAAGTGACCATTATCAATGGTTTAAACCAGTACCCAAAAAAGAAGAAAAACCGCAATGGTGCGGAAATACGTAGGCGTAGGAAGGCTCGTCTGGCAGAAGAGGCAGTGAAGGCCAGTACGAGCCACTTGAAAGAGAAGAAACCTGCGCCAGAGAAAAACAAAAGGCCGAGATCCGAAGGATCGTCTGGAACTCCCCCTAGGAACAGGAAGAGCCAATCCTCTAGGGAAGATCTCAGAGGAAGTGGCAGGGAAAGTCAAAGCGGGCCTCTGGAGAAGCTTGGACGAGCACATCCAGAGTGGGAGCGAGACCATCCCACTCTTCAGTGGTGTACACTTGGCGGGGGAAATTCTTAGGGTCACCTGCGACGATGAGGCAACTCTAGAGTGGCTGAAGGCCAAGGTGAGTGCCTCGTCAGATGGGTGGTGTGGAAAGACCCTCGCGATAGTTACTGTTGACCAGCTGCCGACACTAACCAAGACCACGATCTGGATTCCCGGCAAACCTGAGGAACCGGAAACGGTTCTGAGGAGGCTGGGCTTCCTAAATAAAGGTATTAATGTGGCAAGGTGGTGCAGCTTTCTAACAAAACCACAGGAGAAACCGGAAGGACTTCTCCTGGTGATGGGGGTAGATAAGGCGGACGCTGAGGCCATCGAAAAGAAGGGGATGAAGCTGAAATATATGTTCAGCGACATCCCTGTAAAAATGAAGAAAGAACTCACAGACACGTGTGAGCACGAGACTTGAATGGAGGTCGAGGTAGCCCAGGGATCGGTGACGAACCCAGAGGCAGCGGTCGGGACCGCTACGTAACTGTAGCGGATACCACCCCAAAAACTGAGACGAATACCCTTCACCATCTAAACCGACAATAAAAGAAAAAGGTAAAGAGGTAATTCAATGCAACCTGCACCATTGCAAAGCTGCGACGGCCACCTTAGGCCGAGAGCTTGATATGGTGCAGGATTGCATTGCTTTGAAATTTTCAAAACGACCCTCACTAAGATCTCCAAAACTAGGGATCTAGGTAAAGAGCCAATACAAAATATACCCGAACTGGAGAATATAACTAACGCTCTTCAGAAGGGAATCATATCAGCGTACAAGAAAGCGTGCCCTCTAAAAACTAGAACAGACGAGGGACCTACAAATGCGTGGTGGTGCGCAGAACCAGAGGCGCTGAAAAAACAAGCAAGAAGGGCACACAACAGAGCCATGAATATGCAAAACAAGTCCGAATGGAACAAATATAAAATAGTACAACATGACTATAAAAAACTGGTAAGACAAAGGAAGAGAGAGGCCTGGAGGCTATTCTGCTCCAAAGTAGAAGATGTCTCGGAAACAGCACATTTAAAACAGGCCCTCTCCAGAAACCCCGTACCAGAACTCACTAGCCTTAAAAGGGAGGACGGCTCTTATACGGACTCACCTGAAAACACAGGCAAACTCTTATTGAGGACCCATTGCCCGGGCTGCACCTTTAACCAGGAGTGGACTTTTATGGACATTGAAGGAGCCTTTGATAAGACCTCCTTCCCAAAGATAACAACAGCACTTCGACGCAGGGGAGTTCCGGTGGCTCTAAGCCAGTGGATCTCCAACATGTTGCAATGGAGGACAGCCAAGATTTCAATAGGCGACACGAAACTTGTATGCCGGGTCGCAAAAGGTTGCCCACAGGGAGGAGTGCTGTCTCCCCTACTATGGAACCTAGTCGTAGACGAGCTACTTGAGGCACTGAATAAACAGGGCTTCTACACAGTAGGATACGCCGACGATATAACGATCCTACTTTCCGGCAACTCGGAAAGTATGCTAGCAAAACGTATGTCAGAGGCTCTTGACACAGTAAACAAATGGTGCACATACCAGGGTTTATCCGTAAATCCGACTAAAACGGAACTGGTACTGTTCACAAGGAGAAGGAAGATTAAAGATTTCAAACCACCAAGCTTTCGGGGAGAAGAACTCACCCTGAAAGAAGAAGTCAAATATTTGGGCATTCTTCTAGACAAAAAACTAAACTGGAATGCCCACCTGACGGAGAGATCTAAGAAAACATGCATAGCCCTCTGGCAATGCAGACGTGCTGTGGGGAAAACATGGGGACTATCTCCAAAGGTAACCCTATGGATCTACACAGCCATAGTGCGGCCAATTTTGGCATATGCATCATTAATATGGTGGCCAAAAACGACCACGAAATCAGCCGCAAGGCTCCTAGACCACGTTCAACGTAGTGCCCTTTTGAGCGCGACAGGAGCCATGAGAACAACACCAACAGCGGCTTTAGAAGCCCTGCTGCACCTGTCACCCTTGGACATATTTATCAGAGAACAGGCAGCAGCGGCGGCAATAAGGCTTCGAGCAACAAAGACATGGCTTATAAGCAACGGAAGAGGTGAACACCACATAATTTTAGAGGATCTAAGAAAAAGTAATCCCGAGATTATGATGCCGGTGGACAACATCCCTCGAAAATACATTTTCAACAGGAAGCTTCAAATAGACCTGAGATTCGAAAACTCAGGAATAGAAAGCAAGCACAAAGACATTCACATATACACTGATGGGTCGTCAACGAAAACAGGGGCTGGTATAGGAATTTTCTGCAAAAACCTATCCCTAAAAAACAGTACTGCTATAGGTAAAATAATGAGCACACCAACAATGGTAGAACTCGTGGGTATACTATATGCAGCAAAAGCAATCTCTGACAAAAAGATTAAGGGTAAAAATATACACATTATAACGGATAGCAGAGCGGCAATCTTGTCCATTGCCAACTACAAAATAACCTCAGCATTAACGTTGGAATGCTGCGAAGCCCTGGAAGAAGTGGCTCGCGACAACGAGATAACTCTATGCTGGGCAAAAGGAGACAACAACAGCAGAGGAAACAGAATAGCAGATGGTTTGGTTTGGCGATAAAGGCATCTGAACAAACGGTAAGCGGACCGAATCCCTCCCTGCTGCTCTCTCTGCTAGATCTGAGTACCCTACTGAAAACTGCATCAATCAGATGCCATAAGGAGCGATGGGACAACATACCTGGCTGTAGAGTCTCAAAAAGTTTCATCGCAATGAACAGCAAAACGGCAATATACTGTATGCAACTGTTCAGAGATAACCCACGGAAGGTGGTAGGGCTTCTTACAGGACACTGCAATTTACGATCACACCTGTACAAACTGGGACTATAATCTAGTCCTATCTGCAGAAGGTGTGAAGCAGAAGAGGAAACCGCGGAGCATGTACTGCTAGACTTCCCCGTGTTATCCAACCTACGTAAATCCACGATGGGAGAGGGATGTCTAAATCCATCAGACATCCTCAGAGTCCCTCTTGCTGCAGTCCTGGCATTTGCCAATGCCTTGGGTTGGCTTGACCGTGGCAAGGAATGAGGACTCAGATGGGAGGACGCACAAAGGGAGTCTACGTGCGGCGGAACTCTCTGCCCTCCCGTCGATTTAAACCAGAACCAGAACCAAAGACACAGCTAAAACTTTCTAAAAATACGTTTAAGAATTTTCTACATTAAGTTGATGTTTTACAAAAAAAAACTTCAAAGAAAGAAAGAAAAAAAGTTGATGAAATTTTGAGAAGTACCCAAATCAACTAAAACTTGTTAAATAATAACAGTTGACATTTCTCAAAGAGGAAATAAGTTTTTTGAGAAAATAGATTAGAAATTGTAAGAAAACATAATAAACACATCATAATGATGGTTGCGACCGTTACTATGTGGTAATTCATAATGAACACTGAATAAAACACTCACTTGATAATGACCGTCAAAAGTCAAAAATTAAGTCGTACAAATTGTAATATATTTATATATTGAAAATGATGGTAGCGACCGTTACTATGTGGTAGTTCATTTTAAAAAAGGTTAAATGAAAATAATTTTTAAGTTTTTATACCACTATTTATTGTATAATATACACAAACAAAGTTTACAATATATTATCAATTTTGACACAACTATAGTTTCGACCTTTGCAGGTCATTATCAAGTGTTGAATGAAGAAGAATACAGGGTGTTAACAATTTATAGGTGAGGTATGAATTTTTAATGAACCTAATTAGGACTGAGATTTATTACAATGGATTAACTAAATATGCCGATCGGATTAAGGTGCGGTGTTTTCAGAAGAGGTACATGTAGACATGTACATAAGAGCTTAAATAATGGCGAAGAAATTAAATCCGTCTGCTCATTAAGCAGATTAGAATTAATGTTCTTGCTTTGGCGGTATATCTCTAATGACTCCAAAAGATTAAGCCTTTGGCCTTTATTGCAAAAATGTAAAAGTTTTAAATTATCCATATGTGGAAATGAATGATTACACTCTAAGAAATGATTTGAAAAAGAACTTGTTGTATGTCTAAGTCTGAATGCTCTATAATGTTCATTGTATCTCTTTTCAAAACTCCTACCTGTCTGTCCTACATATGTGCTGTTACATTCGGAACATGAAATTTGGTATACTCCCGATTTTTTAATAGATGGAATTTTGTCTTTCGCGTTAAAAAGTATATTTGAAAGTTTGCTCGCTGGTCTAAATGCAATTTGATGATTTTGTTTTTTGAAAATATTTGATATTTTATTTGTTACGCGCCCAAAATAAGTGAATGTTGTAAATTTTGTATTCGTTAAATAAATTTTTTCATAAAAAATGAAATTTAGCAAATAAAAAAATAAATCGATTGAATTCTGTTAAAAAAATAAATGAAATTAACCAAGAAACACATTATAAAATTTATTTCATTAAAAGAAAACAATTAAAATCTGTTAAATACAATTGAAATTTCGCAAAGAAAAATTCATTGATTTAGAAAAGAAAACATTAATCAAAAATTGCAAAATCAAAAAAAAAATTTAAAAATCAATTCGAATTTATTAAGAAAATAAGAATTAAGAAAAAAAAATAATAATTTAAATTTATTAAAACCAAACCAAAAAATTAAAAACAATTGAAATTAGTTACAAAAAACAATTGAAAATGTTCAAACATAAAATAATTGATTTTGGAAGAAAAACGCAATTGAGAAAATCGCTTTAAAACAATTAAAACTTGTCCTGAAAATTTCTAAAAATACTACTGAAATTTTGCATTTTTTAAAATTGAAATTCGATGAAAAAAACTGCAAAATTCATGGAATGTTATATAAAAAAAAACAAAAATCTTAAAACAAAAAAAACAGGGTTGTTGGAATTTTTAGAGGTATCTCAAGTCAAACTGAATAACAGACGTCATTTCTCAAAGAGGAAAAAACATTTGTTAAAATTTCTTAAAGAAGAAATTTTTTATACTATGCTTTAAATATTTTTGTATTGGTTTGCCTTTGCTATCCAGAACCTTTAGTTTGTACTATGTACTCTCGGCAGTAAGTATGAAATGCTTTAATTGCACTGCGTTTTGATTCTGCTAGAGATCTCTTGTATATTTAATTTTTAATTTTTTTTTTATTTAACTGTATTCCTTATTGTTACTAAATTAAACACATGTTTTTATTTATCGTACTTAAGATATACTATTGTATATGTGCTTTATATATGGTATATTTTAGTATCTTTTAAGTCTGTTATGTACAATGCATGTTTATATTTATTCAGATTTTGACTATTACTTCTTTTTATTTATAAATATTTTTTCCGTATAATTTATACACCAAATGTAATTCTATTTTTATGTAATCTTATTTACCCCATTAATATCTCTATATGTATGACTTGTGTAACACTACTGTGATGAACACTAATAAATTATTATTATTTATTTATTATTTATTTATTATTATTTTGGAAAAACTAGATAAAAACAATTAAAAATCTGTTAGGAGACAATTAAAATTTTTAAAACAAAAAGCAATAAAACGTATTGAAATATCAGAAAAAAAACAAATATTTCTATTTAAGTCGTTTTTTATATTAATTGTACTTGTTTAAACAAAAGAAAAACAATTGAAAAACTTCCAGAAAATTCAAAAAAATGCCAAAAAGAAATATGAAATTTTTTTCAAAAAAACAATTAAAATTGGATAAAATCTGTAGAAATTTTGGAAAGAAAAAAAAAACATATGAAAAATCAGAAGATAATCGAATATCGGTTAAAAACAATTGAAACTTGCTAAGGAAAATAAAAATTTAAACCAAGAACAAAAAAAATTGATGAAAATTAAAAAAAAAAGTGAATTTGTTAAAAACAATTGAAATTTCTTAGAGAATTAAATTATATATTTCGACCAAAACAGTTGTAATTAAAAGAAAATATGATAGAAAACGATAACAGAAGTTTCTCAAAGAATAAATAAATGATTTGGAAAAAAATATGAGTTTTTTTTATAAATACAACTTATAATTCACTTAAATTAGTTAAAATGTTAACAAAAACATAAGCAAATAAGACTGAAGACTTTTACAGAATAATCAATTGATTTAAAAAATACATTTGCGAAAAACAATTGAAAATATAAAAAACTTTGTAAAATTACATTTTAAAAATCTATTTAAATGTTGAAAATTTATTTAAAAAACAATTAAAGGAACGAAATTAACAAATTTTTTACAAAAAAAACAATTAAAATGTATTAAAAAACTACAGTTGAAAATATTCAAATAAGAAGTAATTGATTTGAAAAATATAATAGAAAATTATAAACAAACAATTAAAAATACGTTATCGAACAACTAAAGCAGTTGTAATAACTGCAAAATCGGTTAACATTTTTTCAAAAAGCACTTCTTCATAAATAATTACAAACATCGAAATTTTTGTAAGATAAAAAACAATTGAAATTTGTTAAATTCTGAAAGAAATCTGTTAAAAAGCCTCTAGACACGTTCTACATTTTAAAAGCAGTTGAAATTTCTCAAAGAAATCTCTTATAAAGAAAGCAATTAGAAACTTTTTACATTTCAAAATCCGTTTAAAACAGTTGAAATAAAAAATAAATAAAAATGTGCGAAAAAAATACGGTTGAAATTTTTTTTTTAATAAATTTAAATTGAAATAAAAAATCTGTTAAAAAGAGGTGAAAATTAAAATGCAGTTTGAAATTTGCTTATAATAGTTGTAATTAGAAAAATAAAACAATTGAAATTTGTTAAAAAGAAGTTGAATTCATTTATAATAAAATAGAATATTTGTCAAAAAATCTCCAAAAATCTGTCAAGTCTGGACACTTCACTTCACAAAAAATTGTAAAAATATTTACTTCTAATAATAAAGATGTTTTAAAAGTTAACATTTTACATGAAAACACAATTAAAATTTGCTATGGAAAAACCAAAAAAAATTGCAGGTTTCTGTCCCAAAAAATATTGAATACAATAGTAGTTTGTTAAAAACAGTTGAAATTCCTCAAGTAAGAAATAATTGATTTAAAAAATAATAAGAAAAATGGAATAATAAAAAAAAACACGCCGGTGGTGGCGCATCGGTTACGACCCCGAACTGACGTGCAGCAACGTTGATTCGGGTCAGTAGTCGGATGGGTGACCGGTACCATTCACCATTGGGATACAATTAATGGTGCTTTAGAGTGACGGGGGCGATCCTCTATAGTAACAAGCTCATTTACACACACACAAATACACAAATGACACATGGCGGAAGGACCACGTGGTCGATAGCCTAACACTACTACTACTACTACTAAAAAAAAAAACAAAAAAAATCTGTTAAAAACGGATAGAAACTTTCTGAAATTACATTTTGAGGTTTCATTAAAACAATTGAAATTTAAAAAATAATAATAATTAATTTTTGATATGGGAAAAAACACAAAATTGATGAAATTTTGTCAAAATTTAACAATTGAAATTTGCTAAGAAAAAAAAGAACAATGAATTTAAATTCATCAAAAAAATATTGTACAGGGTACAACTGAGATGATTATTAATATCAAAATAAAATTTGATCTTCAATTGTTTTTCATTGTTTTCTCCATAACTTCTCAACGCTTGGCCGAATTTTGAAAATTCTTTCATGAAACTGTTAGTAATGCCAAAATCATTTAAACGAGATGAAAATTAGAAATCCGATTATCAGTTGTTTTCATTGTTTTGGATATAACTTTTAAACTGATTGTTAGATCATGATAATTTTTTCACCAAACGATTACATTTACTCAATAGTTTTTCACGAGACGAAAATCAGAAATTCGATCGTCAATTGTTTTTCAATGTTTTGGCCATAACTGCTCGACGGATGGCCGAATTTCAAAAAATCTTTCTTCATACGGTTAGAAATATTAAAATTATTATGTTTAGATGAAAATTGGAAATTTTTCATTGTTTTCTCTATATCTTATGAGTTGTTAGTTAGTTTATTATATAAATTCTTTCACCAAACGATTGTAATTACTCAATAGCTTTTCATGAGATAAAAATCTTCAATTGTTTTCCATTCTTTTCGCGATAACTTTTAATCTGATCGTTATATTATGAAATTTTCGTTACCAAATGATTGCAATTACTAAATGTATTTCCATGAGATGAAAATAAGAAATACGATCGTCAATTGTTTTTCATTCTTTCCACCACAACTCATCAACGAATTGTCACATTAAAAAAAATCTTTCATCATACGATTGGGAATATCAAAATTATCGGGATATGATGAAAATTAGAAATTTTTTCCAATAAGAAAAAATCTTTCACCAAACGATTGCAATTAGTAAATATATTCTAATTAGATAAAAATCAGAAATATGATCCTCAATTGTTTTTCATTCTATTTATCATAAGTCCTTAATGGTTTGTCAAAATTAAAAAATCCTTTCATAAAACTATTAGGAAAATCAAAATCATTGGGATAAGATAAAAATTAGAAAATCAATCTTCAATTGTTTTTCATTGTGTTCGCTGTATATTATAAAAATTATTGAATGTACGTTCCCACGAAATATCGAAACACGTGCCTACAGATGGTTATAAAATTGAGTATTGAATTATTTAATTGCTTTTGCTAATTTATTTTTAATTACATCAACCTAAATTCATTTCTTGTTGCAAATTATAAAAATTATTTCATGAGACGATTGCAATTAGGAAATATATTTCCATGAGATAAAAATCAGAGATACGATCGTCCATTGTTTGTCTTTAATTTTGTCACAAATCCTCAACAAATGGCCAAATTAAAAATAATCTATCACTAGACGATTAGAAATTTGGATGAAAATTAGAAACTCGATCTTCAATTGTTTTTTTATTATTGTTTTCGCTATAACTATTAAACTAATGATCACATAATGAAAATTTTTACACCAAAATCTCGGTAGTTTTTCATGAAATAAACATTAGGAATTCTATCTTTAATTGTTTTTTTTATTGCTTATGCTACTTCTTAACGAATTGTCAAATTTAAAAATGCATTCGAATTAACTGAAAATTATTAATTCGATATTCAATTGTTTTTCATTGCCAAATTAAAAAAAAACCAAACGACTAGAAATATCAAAATCAAACAATCAAGTTGAATAGAATAAAAATTAGAAATTTGTTCTTCAATTGTTTCGCAATCAATGGCCTATTTTAATTTGGCCATTGGTTGAGAAACAATTCAAGAACGAATTTCTAACCTTTATTCTATTTAACTTGACCGTTTTATTTTGATATTTTGATATTGATTAAAAAACATTTTAAAATTCTCTTCAAAGAGTAGAAATTTCACGAGAAAGTTATTTTTTCAACAACATTATAAAGTTTTGTATGAAAAGCAGTTAATTAAAAACAGTTGAAATTTTTTAAAGATTTTGTAAAACAAGGTAGATAATTGTAACTAGAAAATAATTTAAAAAATTTTAAACACAAAACTGCAAAATACGTTTTGGAATTCACGGCAAACATTTACAATTTAAAAAAATAAAACTAACTTATTAAAAACAGTTAAAGTTTCTCGAAGAAATCAATCACTTAATTTTTAAAAAGTGCATTAAACTAATGAAAAATGTATTAAAAAAAAACAGCGAAAAACTGAAAACAAGTTTTAAAATCCTCTCAAAATTTGATATTTTACAAAAAATAAATAAAACTTTGCCATAGTGGATACTTGTTGAGCTACCCTCTTGATGGAACCAGATATGTAATTTTGGTGAAGAAACACACTTGTTATGTTCCATATTGTTACTTTTATTTTCAGTTTCATGACACGTGTTTCGATCATACTCTATCAGTTTCAAAGTTTAACCTTTTTTCAGGAAACTGAAAATAAAAGTAACAATATGGAACATAACAAGTGTTTTTCTTCACCAAAATTACATGTCTGGTTCCATCAACAGATTATTTCTCAAAGACAAGATAAGGTATGCTCATAAGTTATATAAAGAACTTTTAAGTAATGAAATGAACCATTATATTAAATTTGGTTCAAAAAAATTTACTTCATCAAAAGATATTTCTATTCCCCATATTAAAATTTAATAAAGATAAGTCAAAAAGCGAATCATATCGACCAATTTCTCTTTCATCTTGTGTTTTTAAGAGGTGTGAAAGAATTATTAAGACTAGGCATGAGTGGCGGCAAATACAAAACAATAAATAACCTAAAAATCAATTTGGCTTTCTCAGATATATGAGTACATACAAATCACAAGCAATTATCCTAAAAAACTGTAACTTAAGGAATTCTAATGTTACCAAAAATTGAAATTTTGATTATGTTTTTGGGTGATTTAAAAAGTTTTAAATTGATAGCAATTGTTTTTATACTTCATTCACGTCTTTAAAGTTTTTAGGAATTTCTTCACAAGGAAGGCTGTAATCACAAGGCATTATCCCAATAACTATAACTAGAGGGAGTCTAATGTTACTAAAATTGACATTTTGAGTATATTTTTGATCAATTTAGAAAATTTCAAGTCGATGACAATTGTTTTTATAATTATTTTACGGCGTTGAATTATTCAGAAAATTTTCTAAAACTAAGGTTATTATTACAAGGGATTATCCAAATACACTAATTAAAAATGTTAAGAGTTTTAAATAAGTTTTTTAATACAACAATAAAAGTTAAGGTCGACAGCAATTCTTTTTATATTGTTTTCACATTGTCAAAATATTTAGAAAGTTTTCCAAAAGAAGGGCTATAATAATGTGGGATTATCATAAAACTGTAATTCCAAAATTACCAAAATTGAAGTTTTCAGTATATCTTTGATAAATTTAAAAAGTCTTAGGTCGATGAAAATTGTTTTTGTATTTTTTTTACGTCGTCAAAATGCTTAAAAAAAATTCGGAAAGTAGGGGTGCCAAAATCTTTAAATAAAAGGATTATAAAATTACTGTAATTATAGTTTTAAGTAGTTTTTGATAGATAAAAACGAAAACTGTAGCGATTTGTAAATCACTAACATTGATATTTTGATGGATTTAGAAGGTGTTACGTCGATGGCAATTGTTTTAATATTTTTTTCGCATCGTCAAAACATTTAGAATATTTTCTAAATGTGAGATTATAATCGGATGGGATTTTCCCACAAACTGTAGCCAGACGGATTCTGAAATTATTAAAATTAGAATTTTGAGTATGTTTTTGATGGATATAAAAAGTTTTAAGGCGATGGCAATTGTTTTTATAACTTTTCACGTCGTCAAATTCTTTAAAAGAAATTATATTATAGGTCTGTAATAACGTAGGATTATCCCAAAAACTTCAAACACAGGGATTATAAAATTAGTAAAATTAGAAATTAAAGTAAATTTAAGTTTTAAGTCATCCACATATTTGATAAATCCATGAGATAAAAGTCAGAAATATGATCGTCAATTGTTTTTCATTCTTTTAACAATAACTCCTTAACGGTTGGTCAAAATTTAAAAATTCTTTCACCAAACGATTAGGAATATCAAAATTATTGGAATAGGATGAAACATAGAAATTCGAACTTCAATTGTTTTTCTTTATTTTTGCTATAACTATTAAACTTATGGCCATATAATGAAAATTCTTTCACCAAGCGATTACAATTAGTAAATATATTCTCATTAGATAAAAGTTAGAAATATGATCGTCAATTGTTTTTCATTCTATTTATCACAACTTCTTAATGGTTGGTCAAAATTTAAAAATCCTGTCACTAAACTATTGGGAATATCAAAATCATTGGGACAAGATGAAAATTAGAAATTCGATCAACAATTGTTTTTCATTGTATTCGCTGTAACTTATAAACTAGTGGTCATATAAAAATTGTATCTTCAATGATTGCAGTTAGGAAATATATTTTTGAGATAAAAATCAGAAATAGGATCAATTGTTTTTCATTCTTTTTGCCATAAATTCTCAACAAATGGCCAAATTTAAAATAATTTTTTACCAGACGATTAGAAATTTGGATATTTGGAAAAAGAAATTCTAATCGTCTGGTAAAAAATTAGAAAATCGATCTTCATGTGTTTATTTATTGTTTTCGCTATAATTATTAACCCTTATGGGTTGGGTGGTTGCAAAATTTTCCCAACTTTTTGTTATCAAAAGATGCATGGTGAGACAATTTTCATACCACTTCAGACGCGTCAAACGTCATATAATTAACCATTGTATTATATGACATTTGACGCGTCTGAAGTGGTATGAAAATTGTCCCACCATGCATCTTTTGATAAGAAAAAGTTGGGAAAATTTTGCAAATACATCTTTTTCAATTATCGAATCATGTGCTTTAAAGGGTTAAACTAATGATCACATAATAAAAAACTATTATCACTTCTAGTTTGATAATGAAAGCTAAAATTGTCGAAACTATAGTCACTAGATAAAGTCCGTGTTATACAAACAAAGTTAAAAAGTTTTTTATTTGTGAAGAATTATGTATAACGAAGTAGAAGCCTCCACCGTTAACAGTTTACATAATAAAAATGTTTTCACGAAAAAAACTCAGTAGTTTTCATGAAATAAACATTAGGAATTCTATCTTCAATTGTTTTTTATTGCTTCTGTTACTTCTTAACGAATTGTCAAATTTAAAAAAATTCTTTCAACGAACGATTAAAAATATCAAATGCATTCGAATGGACTGAAAATTATCAATTTACTCTTCAATTGATTATAACACCTCAATCAATTAAAAACAAAAAACAAATGAAATTTGGGAAAGATCAGCAAACAAAGCAAAGATATTTATTTTTCACACATAACTTAGAGTCAAGACAGGGCAGGAAGACCGATGGTCGATAGCCCAAACGGACAGACTAACACATTATATATCATTTGTAAATGTTTTAATTTTGTAAATATCTATGTTCGAATAAAGATGTTATTCTCTCTCTCTCTCTCTCTCTCTCAGCAAACAAAAAAAATCTTTCAGAGGAGAAATAATAATAATGAAATTTAAAAATAAGACAGAAACTTGAAAAAGAAACTAGAATTAATTTAAAATCTATTAAAAAAACTTTCTAGAAATATATTTAGGAATTGTCTACATTAAACAAAATTGGTGGCGACTACGAAAGTTGAAAGAATTTTGAAAAGATAATCAACCTAAACTTGTTAAATAATAACAGTTGACATTTCTCTATACTAAAACTATATTCATTCTAAACAACTTTACTGATTTTGGGCATAATTCCAAACTCAGATTATTTATTAGAACATTTCAAATTATGTAACGCAAATTTCAATAACTGTAATTCAATTTTTGTACCGCCGCCATTTTATTTTTAGTTAACTTACATTATTCATCTTATAGTATGATAAAAACACATTTATTCTAAACACTTTTACTGAATTTGAGCATTATTCCAAGCTCAGATTATTTTTTAGAATATTTCAAATTACGAAACAAAAATTTCAATAACTATAATTCAATATTTGTAGCGTCGCCATTTTGTTTTAAATTAAGTCACATTATTCATCTTGTAGTATGCTAAAAACACATTCATTCTGAACACTTTCACTGATTTTGAGCATAATTCCACGTTTGGATGAATTTTTAGAATATGTCAAATTATGAAACACAAATTTCAATAATTGTAATACAAATTTTGTACCTCCGCCATTTTGTTTTTAACTGAGTTGAATTATTCATCTTATAGTATACTGAAAACACATTCATTTTAAACACCTTCACTGATTTTGAGCATTATTCCAGGCTATGATTATTATTAAAAATATTGTAAATTACGAAACGAAAATTTCAATAATTGTAATTCAAATTTTGTAGCGTCACCATTTTGTTTTTTATTAAGTTGCAATATTCATCTTGTAGTATATAAAAAACACATTCATTATAAACACTTTCACTGATTTTGAGCATAATTACACGTTTAGATTATTTTTTAGAATATGTCAAATTATGAAACACAAATTTCAATAACCGTAATTCAAATTTTGTACCGCCGCCATTTTGTTTTTAGTTGAATTACATTATTTATCTTATAGTATGGTAATAACACATTCATTCTAAATACGTCTACCAATGTTGAGCACAATTCTATGCTCAGATTATATTTTAGAAAATTTTAAAATACGAAACGCAAATTTTAATAACTGTAATCAATTTTTGTACCGCCGCCATTTTGTTTTTAACTAGGTTACATTATTCATCTTGTAGTATGCTGAAAACACATTCATTTTAAACACCTTCACTGAATTTGAACATTATTCCAAGCTCAGATTATTTTTTAGAATATTTCAAATTATTAAACACAAATTTCAATAATTGTAATTCATCGTCGCCATTTTGTTTGCAACTTGCATAATACATCTTGTAGTATGCTGAAAACAATTAAAGGTTTGTAAATTGTGCAGCTGAAACTTGACCAAAAATACATTTTAAAACACTTTTTCTGTTCTAAAATTCAAATTTGAAAAAAAGCCAGATCAATCAAATTTTACATAAAAAACATTTGGAATTATTTAAAAAAATCTTAATAACACAAAATCGGTTGAAATTTGTTAATAAACAAATTGAACATTTTCAGACAAAAATTATTGATTAAGAAAAAAAAATGTAAAAGAAAACAATTGATAAAAGCGCTTTAAAACAATTAAAACTTGTCCTGTAATTTTCTAAAAATACTATATAAAATTCGTATAAAACTGTTGAAATTTTACATTTTTTTAAATTGAAATTCGATAGGAAAAAAACTACGAAATTCATGGAATTTAACATAAAATTTGTTAGTTAATTGAATGTTAATTAATTTATTATATTTAAGGGTACTATGTTCCATATTTATAATTTTCTCTGTAATAAGGCATTTATTGTCTATTGAGAAATAAATAAATAAATAAATAAATAAAACAAACAAAAATTCTTAAAACAAACAAAAAACTAAGTAATAAATTTAAAAATACGAAAACATTTCGTGAATCTACAACAATGAGTCTTACTAAGACTACAAAACAAATTAATTTGAAACAACTACTTCTCTAGCTAATACTTCGACAGACATTGAATAATACAAATTAATTTGCGTGTTACGAATAGTACAACTATTAAAGCAACACTAGTTTGAACGTATTTCTTTCTGTAAAATGAACTAAAAATGATTTAATGTACGTTAAATAATTTGTGAGTGACTATATTATGATAAATTAAAAAAACTAAGTGTTTGGAATTTTAAGAAGTATATCAAGTAAAACTTGTTAAATAATAACAGTTGACATTTCTAAAAGAGGAAGAAACATTAGTTAAAATCTCTTAAAGAAGTAATAATTAATTTGGAAAAACTAGATAAAAACAATTGAACAACTGTTAGAAGATAATTAAAACTTTTAAAACAATAAAACGTATTGAAATTTCGGGAAGAAAAAACAAATATTTCTATTTGAGCCGTTTTTTATATTAATTGTACTTGTTTAAATAAAATTTTATACTTTTCAGTGATAAGAAAAACAATTGAAAAACTTCCAGAAAATACAAAAAAAAATGCCAAAAAGAAAAAGAAATATTAGCAAAAAACAATCGGACAAAATCTGCAGAAATTTTGGAAAAATGGAAAGAAAACAAACAGATGAAAAACCAGAAGAAAAACGATTATCGGTTAAAAACAATTGAAACTTACAAAGGAAAAGAAAAATTTAAACCAAGAACAAAAACATTTATGAAATTTAAAGTGAATTTGTTAAAACCAATTCAAATTTCTTAGAGAATTAAATTATGTTTCGACCAAAACAGTTGTAATTAAATAAAAATATGATAGAAAATGATAACAGAAGTTTCTCAAAGAATAAATAAATGATTTGTAAAAAAATATTTTTTATAAATACAACTTATAATTCACTTAAATTAGTTAAAATGTTAAAAAAAAACATAAGCAAATAAGTCTGAAGACTTTTACAGAATAATCAATTGTTAAAAAAAATACATTTGCGAAAAACAATTGAAAATATAAATAACTTACATTTTAAAAATCTATTTAAATGTTGAAAATTTATTTAAAAAACAATTAAAGAAACGAAATTAACAAAGTTTTTTACAAAAAAAAAACAATTAAAATGTATTAAAAAACTACAGTTGAAAATATTCAAATAAGAAATAATGGATTTGAAAAATATAATAGAAAATTATAAACAAACAATTAAAAATACGTTATGGAACAACTAAAGCAGTTGTAATAACTGCAAAATCTGTTAACATTTTTTCAAAAAGTACTTCTTCATAAATGAATAAAAACATCGAAATTTTTGTAAGATAAAAAACAATTGAAATTTGTTAAATTCTGAAAGAAATCTGTTAAAACGCCTCTAGACACGTTCTACATTTTAAAAGCAGTTGAAATTTCTCAAAGAAATCTCTTATAAAGAAAGCAATTAGAAACTTTTTACATTTCAAAATCCGTTTAAAACAGTTGAAATAAGAAAATAATAATAAAAATGTGCGAAAAAAATACGGTTAAATTTTTTTTAATAAATTTAAATTGAAATAAAAAATCTGTTAAAAAGAGGTGAAAACTAAAATGCAGTTTGAAATTTGCTTATAATAGTCGTAATTAGAAAAATAAAACAATTGAAATTTTTAAAAATAAGTTGATTTCATTTATGACAAAATAGAATATTTGTCAAAAAATCTCCAAAAATCTGTCAAGTCTGGACACTTCACAAAAAATTGTAAAAATATTTACTTCTAATAATAAAGATGTGTTAAAAGTTAAAATTTTACATGAAAACACAATAAAAATTTACTATGGAAAATCCAAACAAAATTACAGGTTTCTGTTCCAAAGAATATAAAATACAATTGTAGTTTGTTAAAAACAGCTGAAATTCCTCAAGTAAGAAATAATTGATTAAAAAATAAAAAGAAAAATGGAATAATAAAAAAAAACAAAAAAAACGGATAGAAACTTTCTGAAATTACATTTTGAAGCTTCATTAAAACAATTGAAATTTAAAAAATAATAATAATTAATTTTTGATAGGGAAAAAAACACAAAATTGATGAAATTTTGTCAAAATTTAACAATTGAAATTTGCTAAGAAAAAAAAGAACAATTAATTTAAATTCATCAAAAAAATATTGTACAGGGTACAACTGAGATGATTATTAATATCAAAATAATCCAAATGTAATGAAAATTTGATCTTCAATTGTTTTTCATTGTTTTCGCCATAACTTCTCAACGCTTGGCCGAATTTTGAAAATTCTTTCATGAAACTGTTAGTAATGTCAAAATCATTTAAACGAGATGAAAATTAGAAATCCGATTTTCAGTTGTTTTCATTGTTTTGGCTATAACTTTTAAACTGATTGTTAGATCATGATATTTTTGTCACCAAACGATTACATTTACTCAATAGTTTTTCTTGAGACGAAAATCAGAAATTCGATCGTCAATTGTTTTCCATTGTTGTCGCCATAACTTCTCAACGCTTTTCTGAATTTTGAAAATTACTTCACGAAGCTGTTGATAATATCAAAATTATTCAGATTTTCAGTTGTTTTCATTGTTTTCGCTATAACTTTTAAACTGACGGTTAGTTGAGAAGTAAATCAACCTAAAAATACTTATAACTATAAAATTCGTGTAAAACTGTTGAAATTTTACATTTTTTTTAATTTAAATTCGATATGAAAAAAAAAACTACGAAATTCCTGGAATGTAACATAAAAATTCAAAAAACAGTTGTCATATCTCAAAGAGTAAAAAACATTTGTTAAAATTTCTAAAGAAATAATAATTAATTTGGAAAAACTAGATAAAAACAATTGAAAATCAAAACTTTTAAAACAAGAATTGTAAGAATTTTAATTGTACTTTTTTAAACGAAATTTTATACTTTTCAGTGGAAAGAAAAACCATTGAAAAACTATAAGAAAATACAAAAAAATGCTAAAAAGAAATATGTAATGTTAAAAAAATTGAATAAAATCTGTAAAATTTTGGAAAGAGAAAAAAAAAACAGATGAAAAATCATAAGAAAATCGAATATTTAAAACAATTGAACAAAGGAAAACAAAAATTTAAACAAAAAAGAAAAAAAAAATGAGGAAATTAAAAAAAAACTGAATTTGTTAAAAACAAATCAAATTTCTCTGAGAATTAAATTATATATTTCGACAAAAAATTTTGTAATTAAATAAAAACAAATGAAGTTTTTGAAAAAACTGTTAGAAATAGCTAAAAAGTACATTTTAATACTTGCTTAAAACAGTTAAAATTTGAATTTACGTTCTTGCAATTAAAAATAAAATGGCAAAAGTAATTTAATAATATAATACTCAAGTTTATATTCATATGCAAACACGTGTTTCGATCTCTCGGTCTCATCATTACAGCTTTATTATACAATTGATTTTAAATACAAATAAAAACATTTACTAAAATAAATATTCTTGGTATTTGTTAAAAAAAACAATTGAAATTTGGTAATAAATAAACTAAAAACTAAAAATCGATGGAATATTACCATTTTTTTTAAATTACATTACTTTAATAAAGTTGAATAAATGACTTTAAATGTTTTTAATCAGTGAAAACAAATTTAAAAAAATCAAAAACAAAAATCGATTGCAAAACGTCTATAAAATTCACCGTTAAAGGAAATAAGTTAAATTTTTTGGATCCACTCAGAATTAATGATTTCTTAACATATTGAAAAACAAATGACGCGCACTGGCTGAAAACAAAATTACAGCTCTTACAACTCGAGTTGCAGAAAATTGAAAATTTCATCTCACGATTACAAAAGTTCTAAAAAATTCACCGCTCAAGAAAATATGTTTCAATTCTTTGAATACATTCAAAATTAATGTGTTTTTAACATATTAAAAAACAAATGACAAACACTGGCTAGAAAAAAATTACAACTCTTAAAACTCGATTTGAGTTAAATTGAAAATTTCATCTCAGGATTAAAAAAACTTCTAAAAAATTCATCGCTAAAGGAAATATGTTTAAAATATTTGTATTCACTCAGAATTAATTTAATTTTAACATATTACAAAATAAACGACGCACACTGGATGGAAACAAAATTTGAGTTGAAGCAAATTTGAAAATTTCATCTCATGATTACAAAACGTCTAAAAAATTCACCGCTGAAGGAAAATTTTTTAGATCCACTAAGAATTAACGTATTTTTAATATAATAAAAAAACAAGTGAAGTGAAGCACACTGGCTGGAAACAAAATTACAACTCTCGAAATTCGAGTTGAATCAAAATGAAAATTTCATCAAACAATTACAAAACTTCTAAAAAATTCACCACTGAAGGAAATATGTTTAAATTCTTTGGATCCACTCAGAATTAATGTTTTTGTTAACATTTTAAAAAACAAATGAGACATACTGGATCGTGTATGTGTAGGGTGGGTGGGTGGTCTCTAACCCATCCTCAGTAAAACATAAGCGAGGGTTTTAATTAAAAGTCGTAAAATAATTCACACTGATATCTATATTTTTAATTTTATAAGCCAAAAACACTGTTTGTAGCTTAAATATTAAAAATTTGTAGAGTGTGTGGTTGGCCACCAACTCACTCTTCAATGATTTAAATATCAACACAAAATTTTCTTAATAAAATTTGCTCAAAACATGAAATAAGTTGAGTGAATTATATTTGAAGTCAAGTAGTTAATACGACCCTTTTATTATTTATTTTATGAGGTGATTATTAGTTTAATGAATAAATTCTAAATCAAAAGCGACTTAATTTTTGAGAAATCACCTATAATAACCACTTTTCATAATATATACGCGTACATATACACTCAAACACCGACCATTTCGGGCATAATAAAAGCCGACTACTAATGCAGAAATACGACGTGTCGTTTCGTATTAACATAACATTATAAATGGTACGTGGATGTAAATAATATTTTATGTACAACTAATGCAACAGGTAGTAACTAATTGGTAATTAATTATGTGACGATAAATATTTACGCATTTATTAAACCGGCGTATTGATATGTAGGAAAAAAATTATGGCATTATCTAATTACCCGTTCGCAGGAAATATATTTAGAAAATGTCGATTTTACATAATCGACTCTTGTATGCATAAATATCAACGAGTATGTGTTTACTGGTTTTATCATTAATCTACACTCTTTATTGCTAAGTAATTTATCACAATTGCAAACGAATAATACTACCTATAAAGTTGTTGCAAAATTAAAAATCAAGAAGCTATTTAAAAAATCTCAATTTAGAAAAGTCTATAAGATAAATAAGAAAATTAAGGTTCCTAAGCAATTAATTGACGTATGTAAAACTCTACTTGTAACAATCAAGTTATTATTATTATGTTTTTCTTATTTATTTAATTAATGTAATTATTAGTCAAAAATATCCCAATATGAAATTATTTCATTAATAATGTTTATCTGCTTTTCTTTATATTTACAACTAGTCAACAAGATAATTTAATGGCGTCACCGTTTCCATAACATACACTCGAGTGCTCGTTTTAAATATATACATGTGTTGATTATGTATTAACATAAATGTTTGCTAATATATGCAAATATTTGTGTAGTTTTTAATGAGACAAGCATCGGAAATCATGTCGCATATTAATGGTAAATAAAGAATCCCGACGTGTAAATAAATCCTTTCTAATAAGTACAATTGTACAATCTATAGAATTTATTTATTAGACGGAATATAATTGTGTTTTATTATAATTTTTATACAGAAAACATGTTAAGACGGAGGTTTATTTGAAACACTCGAAGCTCTTAAAATTTGATTTTCTGATAATGCAATTAATTATTAAACTGTTAAAAACAAAGATAAAAAGTTTTTTGTATTTGTGAATTAATTATTAATTATGATGACGCTAGGTTAATGCATAATTTGTTTGTACGTTAGCCCAAAGAATAACCGACTGAAATGAAATTTGTAGGTACGAACTAATATTTCGTTTTTAATTGCATAATGAACAATAATAAACATGTGTGTCATTGATCTAAAATTATTAAACATCTGTTGTCACACGTACGCGTTTACAATGTATACTTTATTATATTCTTCAGCGTATTTCTTTGTGTCAACTTTATTCAATAAACGGTGATCTCTATTATTATTTTAAATGGATTACAAAGAAAAAATTAAATTTTACACACATGTCACTTGCAAATTGCACCTTTTGAAAAGTGAGTAAACATAATATGGTCCGTTTATTACAATGTAATATAAACGATATTTTATAAATAATTATATAATATAAACGCATTTAAGGTCAAATGGCAATCACTCAAGGTGGTCCAATAACCATTCAAGGTCAAAAAAGGTCATTCCAGTATACTTAAAGTTATTATGGTTATTAAAGTTATTTAAAAGTAATTCAACAGTTATTAAAAAATAATTTAAGTAATACGACTATCTTTCAAGGTCATCCAATGACCATTCAAGATCAGACAGAGGTTGATTAACGATATTTAAGCTTATTACAATGATGAAAAATAATCGAAAAGTAATTTAAAGTTTTTAAGACAATCCAGATTATTCAAGGTCATATTATAACCATACAAGGTCAGGGAAAAATGGTTCAACGATATTGAAGGTTATTATTATTATTATTAAAGTAATTTAAAGTAATTCATGACTATCTAGGAGTGGTTCAAATCATTTAAGGCAACCAGTAAGCTCAGACAAAGATCTAACAATTATTAAAAATCGTCGAAAAGTAATTCAAGATTATTTAAGACCATCTAGCAGTTGTTCTAGATCATTTGAGGTCTTATGGGGATCGTTGAGGGTCATCCAATAACTATTCAAGATCAAGCAATGGTCTTTCGAGGGTATTTAAGGTTATTACGATTGTTAAAGAGCATTGAAAATAAATTCAAGGTCATTGAAGACCATTTAAGGTCATATGGGGATCATTCAAGGTCGTCCAATAACCATATCAGGTCAAGCAAAAGTCATTCAAAGATATTTAAGGTTATTAGGATTTTTAAAGAACGTCTCAAAGTAATTTAAGGCCATCCAGGAGTGATCCAAAATCATTTAAGGTCATCCGATAACTATTCAAGGCCAGGCAAAGACCATTCAAGAAAATTTATGGTCTTATAGTTATTAAAGATAGTCGAAAAATAATTTAAGGTTATTTAAGACCATCCAACAGTTTTTCAAGCGCATTTTAGATCACATGACAATCACTCAAAGTCATCCAATAACCATTCAAGGTCAATAAAAGGTCATTCGAGGATTTTTAAAGTTATTATGATTATTAAAGATATCTGAAAGTAATTTAAAATTATTTAAGACTATTCAGCAGTTAATTAAAATTATTTTAATTCAAGGTCATCCAGTGACATTTCAAGGTCATCCAGTCACCATTCAAGGTTAAACAAAGGTCGTTCGAGGTTATTTAAGGTTATTATGATGACTAAAAATCGTCGAAATGTAATTCGACGTAAAGTTTTTACGACAATCTAGAAAGTGTTCAAGATTATTCAAGGTCATATTGTAACCATTCCAGGTCAGGGAAAGGTCATTCAAAGATATTAAAGGTTAGTATGATTATTAAAGATTATCGAAAATCAATTCAAGGTTATTGAAGACCATTCAGCAGTTGTTCAAGATCATTTAAGGTCATATTGGGATCATTCAAGGTCGTCTAATAACCATTCAAGGCCAGGCAAAGGTCATTCAAGGAAATGTATGGTCTTAGAATTATTAAAGACCATCGAAAATTAATTCAAAGTTATTTTTAGACTATCCAAATTTGTTCAATCGCATTCAAGGTCACATGGCAATCACTAAAGGTCATCCAATAACCATTCAAGGTCAAGAAAGGACATTAGAGGATAATTAAATTTATTTTGATTAATAAAGATACCTGAAAGTAATTTAAAAATATTTGAGACAATTCAACAGTTATTAAAAATCATTTGTAATATTCAAGGTTATTATGATGATTAAAAATCGTCGAAAAGTAATTCAAAATTTTTAAGAGAATACAGCAGTTGTTCAAGATTATTTAAGGTCATATTATAATAGTTCAAGGTCAGGAAAAGGTCGTTCAAGGATATTGAAGGTTAGTATGATTATTAAAGATTATCGAAAATCAATTCAAGGTTATTGAAGACCATTCAGCAGTTGTTCAAGATCATTTAAGGTCATATTGGGATCATTCAAGGTCGTCTAATAACCATTCAAGGCCAGACAAAGGTCATTCAAGGAAATTTATGGTCTTAGAATTATTAAAGACCATCGAAAATTAATTCAAAGTTATTTTAGACTATCCAAAAGTTGTTCAATCGCATTCAAGGTCACATGGCAATCACTAAAGGTCATCCAATAACCATTCAAGGTCAAGAAAGGTCATTCGAGGATAATTAAATTTATTTTGATTAATAAAGTAATTTAAAAATATTTGAGACTATTCAACAGTTATTCAAAATTATTTTTAATATTCAAGGTTACTATGATGATTAAAAATCGTCGAAAAGTAATTCAAAATTTTTAAGAGAATACAGCAGTTGTTCAAGATTATTTAAGGTCATATTATAACAGTTCAAGGTCAGGAAAAGGTCGTTCAAGGATATTGAAGGTTAATATGATTATTAAAGATTATCGAAAATTAGTTTGAGGTTATTGAAGACCATTCAGCAGTTGTTCAAGATCATTTAAGGTCACATTGGGATCATTGAAGGTCGTCTAATAACCATTCAAGGCCAGACAAGAGTCATTCAAGGAAATTTATAGTCTTAGAATTATTAAAAACCATCGAAAATTAATTCAAAGTTATTTTTAGACTATCCAAAAGTTGTTCAATCGCATTCAAGGTTACATGGCAATCACTAAAGGTCATCCAATAACCATTCAAGGTCAAGAAAGGTCATTCGAGGATAATTAAATTTATTTTGATTAATAAAGATACCTGAAAGTAATTTAAAAATATTTGAGACTATTCAACAGTTATTCAAAATTATTTTTAATATTCAAGGTTATTATGATGATTAAAAATCGTCGAAAAGTAATTCAAAATTTTTAAGAGAATACAGCAGTTGTTCAAGATTATTTAAGGTCATATTATAATAGTTCAAGGTCAGGAAAAGGTCGTTCAAGGATATTGAAGGTTAATATGATTATTAAAGATTATCGAAAATTAGTTTGAGGTTATTGTTGTTCAAGATCATTTAAGGTCATATTGGGATCATTCAAGGTCGTCTAATAACCATTCAAGGCCAGACAAAGGTCATTCAAGGAAATTTATAGTCTTAGAATTATTAAAGACCATCGAAAATTAATTCAAAGTTATTTTTAGACTATCCAAAAGTTGTTCAATCGCATTCAAGGTCACATGGCAATCACTAACGGTCATCCAATAACCATTCAAGGTCAAGATAGGTCATTCGAGGATAATTAAATTTATTTTTTGATTAATAAAGATACCTGAAAGTAATTTAAAAATATTTGAGACTATTCAACAGTTATTCAAAGTTATTATGATGATTAAAAATCGTCGAAAAGTAATTCAAAATTTTTCAGAGAATACAGCAGTTGTTGAAGATTATTTAAGGTCATATTATAACAGTTCAAGGTCAGGAAAAGGTCGTTCAAGGATATTGAAGGTTAATATGATTATTAAAGATTATCGAAAATTAATTTGAGGTTATTGAAGACCATTCAGCAGTTGTTCAAGATCATTTAAGGTCATATTGGGATCATTCAAGGTCGTCTAATAACCGTTCAAGGTCAGAAAAAGGTCATTCAAGGAAATGCATGTTTAAAAAAGTAGAAAAAAATCAATTTTCAACAAGTTTAATGTATTGATTGAAAATGTTTAGTTTTTTATAAATTAATTTTTTTAAAGATTTTAAGTGGTAAAATTTGTTTCGGAGAGTTTTTCCAGTATTTTTGCTTTAAAACTCTTTTTTCGTTAAAATTTCTAAAAAAATTCAACGTTTCCACATTTTTTTCAAAATGTTTAGACATTTCTAAAAAAGTAGTCGAATCTTTAGTTTTCTAGAAAGTGCCCTGTAAAAATCATTTTTTTTTAGAAATTTCTCTTAAACATTGAGTTTCCTAGACTTTAAATTTAAAGCATTTCTTCTATTTTTAGAGTTTATTTTTGGAAATTTCTTAAAAAGTTCACCATGTCAAAAACTATATATCAACTAAATATAGTTTTTGACATGGTGAACTTTTTAAGAAATTTCCAAAAATAAACTCTAAAAATAGAATCTCCTAGATTCTTTGGAGCATTTTTTCAATATTCTTCAACACATTTAGACATTTCCTGAAAAAGTTGTCAAAAATCTGTCGAATGAAAGTATTTAGTTTTCAAAATATTCTTTTTTATATTTTAGATTTCTTTAAAAATATTTTTCTGGATTTGTCAGAAATATCTCTTTCAAATAGAGACAATTTCTTAGAGGATTATATTTTTTTTACAAATATTAATATTTTAAAATAAATAAAATTTCCTACGTCAGAATTTTAACAAATTAAAAATCTCGAAGAAATTTGTCAACAAACTGCAAATATTGAAAATTTTAGAAATTTCAAATAAACTTGGTTAGTTATCTTATAGACTTCTACAAATTTCTTGTCTTATTCTACTTTAAAGGAATTTTGAAACATGAATTGCTTCATGTTATCAGATTTTTTCAGTAGAGTCTCACGAGGTTGATATTGAGATTCCTAGGACTTTTAAGCATTTTTTCGTACGGAAGAAATTGTTTAGTATCGCAGAAACATTTTAGGAACTAGATTTTATAAGAATTTCTATCCAAAATATTAATTTTTTTTATGTTGAATAATTTTTCCAGCTTCCAGATTTATTGGATTTTCCTTAATTGTCACATGTCATTTGTCAATTTATAAAACTTCAATTTTCATACGTGATATCACTTAAAATAAATAATTCAACTGTCACATGTCAACTGTCATTTTTTTTTCTAAATAACTCAACTGTCATACGCCAATTGTTATATTTTTAAATGTTTCAACTTTTTTGATATTTCGACTGTCATATATCAACTGTCACTTTTTTAATTATTTCAATTATCATGTGCTATTTTTTTAAATAATTCATTTGACACGTGTCAACTGTCATTAAAAAATCGTATGTCATATGTCATTTCTAAATAATTTAACTGTCCCATGTCAACTGTCATTTTTTTTAATAATTCAACTGGGTTTTTTTGATATTTCGATTGTCATATGTAAACTGACATTTTTTTTTAATATTTCAATTGTCAAATGGTAATTTTTTAAATAATTCTTTTGACACATGTCAACTGTCATTAAAAAAATCGTATGTCATATGTCATTTTTAAATAATTTAACTGTCCCATGTCAACTGTCATTTTTTTAAATAATTTAACAGTGTTTTTTTGATATTTAGATTATCATATGTCAACTGTCATTTTTCTTTAATAATTTAACTATCACATGCAAATTTTTCTAAATAATTCATTTAACACACGTCAAGTGTTATTTAAAAAATCGTATGTCATATGTCAACTGTCATTTTTAAATAATTTAACAGTCACATGTCAACTGTCATTTTTTAAAATAATTCAATTGTAACATACCAACTGTAATTTTTTAAATAATTAAACTGTCGTTTTTTTTTAAATTTCGATTGTCATATATCAACTGTCATTTTTTAAATATTTCAATTGTCACATGCCGTTTTTTTTTTAAATAATTCCACTGTTATTTTTTTGATATTTCGATTGTCATTTGTCAACTGTATTTTTTTAATATTTCAATTATCACATGCCAATTTTTCTAAATAATTCAACTGACACATGTCAAATGTCATTTTATAAATATTCATTTTTTATACATGATCTATCACTTAAAATTAAAAAAATTCAACTGTCATATGTCAACTGTCTTTTTTTTAAATAATTCAACTGACATTTTTTTGATATTTCAAATATCATATGTCAACTGTCATTTTTTTTAGTATTTCAATTGTCACATGCCAATGTTTTTAAATAATTCAACTGTCAAATGCCTACTGTCATTTTCTTAAATAATTTAACAGTTTTGATTTGATATTTCGATTGTCATATGTAAACTGTGATTGTTTAACTATTTTAATTGCCATACCATTTATTTAATAATTAATTGGACACATGTATTAAATAAATCGTATGTCATATGTCAACTGTTTGAAATAATTCAATTGTCACATGTCAACTGTCATTTTATAAATATTCAATGTTCATACGTGATCTGTCACTTCAAAAAAATAATTCAACTGTCATTTTTATAAATAATTCAACTGTCATTTCTTTAATGTTTCGATATTTACGTTTTTCCAATTTTTTTCAACGATTCTTCAAGTTCTTAACATTTCTTTTTTCTATTTTCAGACATTTGACTTTTTCTTCTATTTTTCTCCAGTTTTACAATATTTTTTGCCTAGTTTTATAATTTTTTTTTCAAGAATTTCTATTAATTATTAGAATTTCTTGAGATTTTTGGCATTTACTACAAAAATTTTCAAAGGGAACTAAAATTTTTAGTTTACTAAAAATTCGTGGAACTTTTAAGAATTTCTTTCCCTCTCAGATTTCTATAATTCTTCAGTATTTATTTCTTCAAATATTCAAGAATTGTCTTCGAAATTTCTAGTCAACTTTTAGGCATATTGTCAAAAGTCTTTCAAATGTAAATGTTTAGTTATACTAAAATTCCTGGATTCTTCAGGAAATTTCTTCGATCGTGCTTTTTTCGTACAAAATGTTTGTGTTTTTGTAATTTGGTAAAGCAATAAACTCATATACGATGATTAATTTCTTCTTTTTTGATCTCTATTTCTTAATGATGTTACAAGTATGGATGGGATGGGATAGTGGCCACCCACTCACCTCACATATTTTGTTTAAGTTAAGAAGACGTAATAAATTATTAAATAAATATTGATTTTTAAAATTTTCCATCGTTTTTTATGGTTTCTGAAAATTTCCAGAAATTTTTCAATATTATGTTTTCTACGAACTTCTGGATTTTGCAGGTATTTCTCTTCCAAATTAAGGAAATCTCCTTGGATTTTTAAGCAATTTTCCTTCCGCATTTCTAAATCATTCTTCTTATCTCTTTTTATTTAAGTTTTCTAAAATTTTCCACCATTTCTACATTTTTTAAAATAATTTTCTTCGTTATTTCTGGAGGATTTGTAAAAATTCTGTCGAACGAAAATGTTTCGATTTCTAATATTTTCGAGACATTTTTCTTACAGATTTCACACCTAACTTCCTAGCATTTCATAGATTTTTCGAAATTTCTTCAAATTTCCTATCTGTGTGGAATAAAAATATTCAGTTTTTTAGAAACTTTCCAGAGTAGATCGTTTATGTTCCTAAAAGATCTTCTAAATAGTGAATATTTCCTTGAAAGGTTTTAGAATTTTCTAGCAACTTTTTACTTTAAAATTTCTAAAATTTTCCAGTTTACTTCATTCTTTCGAGAATTTCTTTGAGATTTTGTAAAAATTTTCTGGAGAAACAATCAAAACTTTGTCGAACAAAAATATTTAATTTTCTAGAAAATTCCATATAAAATTTCTGATTATTTTTCATACAGATTTATAGTATTTTTCAATTTATTTTCTTACTTAAATTTATCAGATTTTTGCAAGAAATTTCTTGAAAACATTGAGATTCGTAGGGCTTTTCGGCATTTCTTCAATCGAGGTTTCTACTAGTAATTACAGATAACTAGAATTTTCCAATTTTTCGGGAAGTTTTCAACATGTTATCAGATTTTTTTGGGAATTACTGATTAAGATTCTTAGGACTTTTTAGCATTTCAAATTAATAGATGGCACCTTTATGATTTCATCTTAGTTTAGTAAGTATCTTAGAGAAGTTTATTTTGTCGAAATTTTTGAATATCTATCTTTAGGTTAGTAAAATTTTCTAGAAATTTTCTTTTAGGTTGATAAAATTTCCACCTTTTCTAAAAACTCCTAGATTTTGCAGAAATGTCTCGTTCAAATAGAGAAAATTACTTATTATAAATTATCAAAAATTTAAGAAAATTAAACAAAAACGTTTACCTAAAAATAAAGTGTGATATCAACAAAGTAAACGTTTTTGTTTAATTTTCCAAGATGTATCACGAAGTTAACGCTTCAACCATTAAGCAATTAAAAAATTAAGATTTTCGCAAACATTATTCTTATTCAAAATGGGTTGAGTAAAACACTTGTTTTGTTCCATGATTTTATTAACAGTTTCCTAACGCGTGTTTCGATCCGTAACGATCATTTTCAAAGTTAAAATTATTCTTATTCATTTATTCATTGTTACTTCACAATATCCTCTTAAAACAAAATAAACAAAATTGACATAAATACCTTAAAAAAATATAAAAATTTCGGTCACAGGACTTGCGGGCGGAGTTCACCGTGTGTTCTTCCACACATGACCCTTCTGCTTCAGATGAAGAAATTCATTCTCTGCAACGTATTTTTAGGAATTTTTCATTTAAATTGCAAAAAATTTCTTGTTAATTTTTTCAGATTTCAGATCCAAGATTTTTAATTAATCCTAAAGTTGTAAAATCTCTATTATACGAAAATTTTGATTGCCCAGTTACTAGAAATTCAAGTATACCTATTATTATTATGTAGGGAATTTCTCATTAAAATTAAATTTTGTGGATTTCCAATAGTTCTTCAATTTTTCCTAAAATTGTTTTCACAATTTCTACAAATTTCCCAGAGTAGTTTACTGTAATTTCATACATTTTTCGAGTCCTGCATTTTTCATATTTTTTTTCCAAATCAAAAACATGGCTTTTTATTAGATACCTTATCTTTTTACCTCGGGTATTCCTAAAGGATCTACTTTAGGTCTACTTCTGTATTTTTTTTCCGAATTTTCCATCATACTTTCTTAGATATCCCATTATATATTAATTTTAAATTACTTCAGAAAGGTGATATTAGCGGCAATATAGTGTGTGCACTTTCGTATAGAAAACAATGTAGTTCCTCAAGGTTTTAACATTGGTCCGCTGATGTTCTTAATATTTATTTATGGTGTTTGTAATGTTTTGCACTGTGGGTTTCTAGTATATGATGATGATATTAAGTTCTGTTCGGTAAAACATAATCAAAGCAATGTTTGTATCTTGAGTATTAAAAATATGTAGGATAAATGTGTTTCCCCTATCCCACCCTTTATTTAATTAAACAACCACATAATATTTTCTTCACAAAAGTTGCCCCAAACAAAAAAATTATAATTGCAAAAATTGTGAGTATATTTAATTATAATAAAATGAGTTGTGTTTATAATGAAGAAACAGGAAGGTAGGATAGAGACCACCCACCCACCCTACTTATTTTTTTGAACTTCACTTTAAACGCTGTTTTTTTTTTAATTACTTAAACTAATTCACAATAATATCTATATTTATAATTACTGTTTAAGTATTAAGAATATGTAGGGTGGGCGGGTGGCCTCTAACCCACCCTTAAATTATTTATACATCAAAATGATATTTTTTTTATAAATGTTACTCAACACAAAAAAAAAACAAAAACAGAATTTTAAAAATTGTAAGTTTATTTGATTATTATAAAATCAGTTGTGTCTAATGATTAAGAAACTGGAGGGTAGGATAGAGGCCACTAACCCACCCTACAAATTTCTTTAAACTTCTATTAAAACACTGTTTTTTTAAAATATTTAAAATAATTCACACAGATATTCATATTTATGATTTTAATAATCAAAAGCACTGTTTATAGCTTAAGGATTAAAAATATGTAGAGTGGGTGGGTGTCCTCTTTAAAATAATCGAAAAACATAATTGTAAAACTTGTGTGAAGAGGACACCCACCCACCCTACATATTTCTTTAAACTTCAATTCAAACACTGTCTTTTCAATTATAATTTTTTTACACTGATATTCATATTTATAATTTTATTAATTAAAACACTGATTGTAGCTTAAGTATTAAAAATATGTAGGGTGGGTGGGTGTACTCTATCACACATTTCAATTATTTAAACATCAAAATGATATTTTCTTCATAAAAGTTGCATAAAACAAAACAAAAACATAATTGGAAAAATTGTGATTATGTTTGATTATAGTAAAATCATTTGTATCTAATGAACAACAAACTGGAGGGTATGATGGTGGATACCCACCCACCCTATAAATTTCAATAAACTTTAATTCAAAACATTTTATTATTTAAAATAATGCACACCAATAATTATATTTATAATTTTACTTAATTAGTACACTATTTGTAGCTAAAGTATTTAATATATATAGGGTGGGTGGGTGGCCTCTAACCCACCCTTCAATTATTTAAACATTAACATAATATTTTCTCAATAGAAGTTACTCAAAACAGAAAACAAACATAATTGTAAAAATTGTGAATATATTTGATTATAAAAAAAATCAGTTGCGTTTAATAAATAGGAAACTGGAGGGTAGTTTTGTTTTTAAGTTTTAGTATAATTTAAGCTAAATAACCTAAACATGTTCAGAAAATCTATTCCTTAATTTTGCATCCAATATTAAAATTGTATTAGTCTTAAATTTTACTTCATTAAAACTCAATAAACAATTAATTTTAATTATTAATTTATCTTATTGTTAAATTATGTTTCACCAAATAAAAGATGAGCAAAATATTCGTAGTTTAGTCCCAATTTCTCTTGATATGATGATTTTAGCGTAGTGTAGAATTGATTTGGAGCAAGTTGTAGATTTGATGAATCATAATGTTTTCAAAATAAGTAAAAAACTTTTTTAGGATTGATTAATAGGAGCAGCTGAAAACATTGTTACTGAAAGTTTCAATTTTTGGAAGTACAAATTTCATTCAAGATAAAGTTATAGCAAACACATGATTTCTTAGTAATTTCAATAACTGTAATTTAAACTTTGTTCCGTCGCCATTTTGTTTCTAGTTACACTGCTCATCTTCTAGAATGCTAAAAACACTTCCATTCTAAACACTTTTACTGATTTTGAGCATAATTCCAAGCTCAGATTATTTTTTAGAATATTTCAAATTACGACTTGCAAATTTCAATAAATGTAATTTAAATTTAATACCGCCGCCATTTTGTTTTTAGTTAAGTTGCATTATTCGTCTTGTAGTATGATAGAAACACATTCATTCTAAACATCTTTAGTGATTTTGAGAATAATTCCGCGCTCACATTGTTTTTTACAACAATGCAAATTACGAAACACAAATTTCAATAACTGTAACTTAAATATTGTACCGCCGCCATTTTGTTTGTAGATAAGTTGCATTGCTCATCCTGTAGAATACTAAAAACACTTTCATTCTAAATACACTTACTGATTTTGAGCATAATTCCAAGCTCAGATTATTTTTTAGAATATTTCAAATTACGACTTACAAATTTCAATAATTGTAATTCAAACTTTATACTGCCGCCATTTTGTTTTTAGTTAAGTTACATTATTCATCTTGTAGTATGCTAAAAACACATTTATTCTAAACATCTTTACTGATTTTGAGCATAATTCCACGCTCACATTATTTTTTACAACAATGCAAATTACGAAACACAAATTTCAATATCTGTAATTCATACTTTATACTGCCGCCATTTTGTTTTTAGTTAAGTTGCATTTTTTATCTTGTAGTATGCTAAAAACACATTTATTCTAAACACTTTTACTGATTTTGAGCATAATTCCATGCTCAGATTATATTTTAGAATATTTCAAATTACGACTTGCAAATTGTTTTGTAATTGTAATTCAAATTTTATACTTCCGCCATTTTGTTTCTAGTTAAGTTACATTATTGATCTTGTAGTATGCTAAAAACATATTCATTCAAAACATCTTTACTGATTTTGAGAGTAATTCCACGCTCACATTATTTTTTACAACAATGCAAATTACGAAACACAAATTTCAATAACTGTAATTTAAATTTTGTACCGCCGCCATTTTGTTCTTCGATAAGTTGCGTTGCTCATCCTGTAGAATGCTAAAAACACATTCTTTCTAAATACACTTACTGATTTTGAGCATAATTCCAAGCTCAGATTATTTTTTAGAATATTTCAAATTACGACTTACAAATTTCAATAATTGTAATTCAAACGTTATACTGCCGCCATTTTGTTTTTAGTTAAGTTACATTATTCATCTTGTAGTATACTAAAAACACATTCATTCTAAACACCTTTTACTGATTTTCAGCATAATTTCATGCTCAGATTATTTTTTAGTATATTGAAAATGCCGAAATCTTTTTGAAATAAATTTAAAAACAACAGGAAAGGAACTCTACAAGTTTCTTTTTTCTTTTTGGAAAATCTCGAATGGATATGAAATGAAATATAGTTTGATATGAAATAACTAAAATTTGTTTTTAAAAAGTTAGAAGGAATGTTTGTAATAGGAGTTGAAGAATTGGAACATCTAGAAAATTGATGAAGGTGAAGGAAATATTCTAGCAAAGGTACAACAATTATAGCTAAACATTCAGAAGTTATCTGAATAACTAATTGATGAAAGAGAAGAAGATATAGCGACGAAAAATTATAGATTGTTATGAAGCAAGCAGAATTACACAATCAGATTGATGAATGAGAAGAAGAGATAATTATTGTTATGAAATATCTGAAATCAGTTAGGAAAAAGAAGGGAAAATCATACGTTGTAGAAAATTAACTATGAAGCAACTAATATCGATTTGGAAACATCGGAAAAAGATAGAAAGATCTTGACAAAGGAATAAAATTGTAGGAAAGGAACAAAAACATATTATGAAACAATCAGAATTGGAGTTATAAAAATAGACAAATTTGATAGAAAATTCTAATAAAATAATCTGTGAATGTGCTGAAAATCAAATTTATAACCTATGAAGAAAATGCCTTAAGGCAAGAGATGTTGAAAAATTTCAGAAATCTGGAAGAGAAAGTGCTTGATAATACTTGAACCCTTGAAGAAAACAATTAAGAAGCTAAATTGTTTAAACATTTGATAGAATTCAGCAAAAATATACTAGATTTTTATTGGTTTTGGTTTACTCAGTCATTAAACATCCATACAAACTTTAATGAGTCATCATCATGGATAGTGGATTATGTTTCTTTACAATTAAAAATTTGGCTGCTGACCTTGATAACAAGTGGCAGGAGAAGATTATTTAAGTGATCTAAGAGAGAGAGTAAGATTATTTTGAATGGTTAAATTAGATTCAAAATTAATCAATTAAACTTTCTTTAACAATTTTACATAGTGTTAATTTATATCCGAATTTAATTAGTGATTTTCTAAATAGACATAAGAACAATTTATGCACATATTAATTTATGTTATTAATCCTAATAAGCCTTTTCCATTTAACAACGCAAAAAAAACATCATATAAATATCAATTTATCCAAGCGTCCGTTTTAACCCATATATTTATAAATGAAATACCACGGCAATAAATCTTGCTGATGCTAATAATGTTAATTATCATATTAAAGTAATGAAGATGTCCATTATGATGATTCACAATTATAAATTAAATGATGAAGTATTATATCGCGGAATGCGTGTAATATGCCCGCATGTGAGAGACATTAAACGAGCGTCAAAATATGGCGTGAAAGAGGAGATAAATTAAAGGCCCTCGACTGGGGGATTCGGCGTATTTTGGAAACACACCGCCAATTTGTCTTTTAGATAACCTGGAAAATCTACGACGTCAAAATAATCGTGTGTATTAAATATTTATTATTGCCATGGAAGTGAAATTAAATTATATCGAAATATTAAGTTACATAATGATTATATAGTAGGGATGGTGGGTGGTCTTCAATTATTCAAACCTTGATAAAAAGATGTTATTACTGGAAATTGCGTAAAACAAAAAATATAATTGTAAAAGTTGTGTGCGTATATTTAATTGTAATAAAATCAATAGTGTTTAATGATCAAGAAACTTGAAACAATCTTCACATTTTTTTCATCTTCATCTAGTCTCTTGATATATTCAATTTTTAACCTGAATTCTGATTACTTTACAACAATCCTTTTATTTGCATCCAGCTTCTTTCTATTCTAAATATCCAACTTTCATTTTAATTACTTCACAACAATCTACATTTATTCATCAAATGTTTTCTTCCTAATTAGTTAGCTAAAATTTTCTCTTCTTCTTCATCTACAATTTCTCTTCTCCAAGCCCAGCTTTAATTCTAATTACTTCGTAACGATATTTGTTTCTTTTTCTAAATTTCTTCTTTTCATTCATTCAGCCTCTTGATATTTCATTTCTTTAATACTAATTCTGATTACTTTGTAACTATCTGTATTTCCTAGTTCATCCAGCTTTATCCAGCTTACAACAGTTACAAATTCTCAGCTTCAAACTTGATTATTTCATAACAATCTTTTCTTCCCTAAATTTCTTCTTCCCAAATATTTGGCCTCTTGATGTTATAAATCTTCAAGTCAAATTTTGATTACTTCACAACAAGTGAAGTGAGTTTGCCCACAAATGTCTTCATTTCTCTTTATAATTTAATTATAGATTGCTTCAGAAGGATCTGTATTTATTACTTTTTTTGTTTCATTCAGCGAATTTTTGTTCTTCAAAAATAAAAAAAACATTCGAAGGAAAATGAAGGAAAAACAAAAACGATTAGGCATATACAAGATCAAATGTTTCATTCATTTATGTATTCTTAGTAAATGTGTTATAAGCAAGAAGAGCAAACTTATAAAGAACAAATAATATATAACATAGAACAAACAGGCAGAAACTTTCAGGTAAGGTATAAAGAACACCAAAAAGTAATTTGCGACAGAAAACAACATCTGGATTGGCTGAACGTTATATTAGCACCAGTCACCACATGAGAGAGAAGTCGACGATTAAAATTTGCAGAAAAAGGAAAAGCTTAATCTCCTGGAGGGATGAAAGATTAGAAGAGCTATTGTCAAGGGGAATAATATTTTGAAGAACCCGCAAGAGCTAACCCAGGCCGACAGCATCTTGATGGTTGCACATTCGTTATTTTTAACTAGTTTAAACGTTGATTATAATTTTATATGTTTAGAAGAATATAAGGTCATTTTTATATTTGCAAATTTGAATGCCAATAAAGGTTTTTTTAATGGTCTGTGAAGATGAATATATAAATGCAGAGAAGAAAGGGACAGCTAACTAATAATAAATATTTGTAAGTTTATCTTCAAGTAACTCAAACAGAAATTATTCTAGTCATACCAAGAATTAGTGAAGAAAGGAAATCAAATCGTGTTTAGTGATTATTACTTCAAATAACTCAAAACAAATAGTGAACATACCAAGAATATTTTTTATTTCTCTTCATTATTTCATATCTTATTGTTTCGTAAAAATCAACTTCAAAGATGTATTGATATATAGGATTACGTTGTATTAATCAAAAAACCATAGACTTTTGGGAATATAATTTTTTGTTCTTCATCCAGGCTTTTAACGTTCCTTTTCTTTCTACCTTATAAGAATATTTATTTCTTATATTGGAGAAAATATCTTCTTCTTTTTACTATTCTATAAACCTTGTTTATCTAATAAATATACTTTTTCTAAGGTAATATTTCTATTTATCCTTCATCTAACCGTTTTTGTTCCAAAACTTTAATTACTTTATGACAATCTTCATTTGTTGTATAAATCTTTTTTCCCATTTATGTTTTTTTGATATAGTTGATGTTTTTTGAGCTACTCTCTTGATGGAACCATATATGTAATTTTGGTGAAGAAATTGGTGAAAATTACATATCTGGTTCTATCAAGAGGGTAGCTCAATAAGTATCAACTATATTGAAAACACAAGTGATGTGAAATTAGCTATTTTATATCGAAAAATTAAACTTAAAATGACAAAAAATAACAAGTGTTTTTCTTCACCAAAATTATTTTTCTTGATGTTATAAATCTTCATCTCCAATTCTAATTACTTCTTAACAATCTTTATTTACTCATCTTCTTATCATCTTCCTTTTCATCTATCCACTTGATTATTCAGATGAAATCTTAAACTTCAGTGCTGTTTATTTTATATCAATTTTTATTTTCTAGTAAAGGTTCCTTCTTCTCTTCCATATAGACTCTTACTATTGTTTTTATGACTTCATAGGAATGTTTGCTTCCTTATCTTAATCTATTTTGCCAGTCTCTTAATATTCCAAGTCTTTAACTCTTATTTTCTTGATATTACCTTCTTTTCTTCACTATCCAGCTCTATGATGTTCTAATTCTTAAACATTTATAACAATTTTAATTTAGTTTCCGCCATATCCTCTTCTCCTCTGTCTAGGCTATTTTTAAATTCTCTTTACTTTGTAGCAATCCTTATTCCTAAGCTAAGATTTCTTTTTTGTAATCATCTGAATAGCTTATTACTACAGTCAATTACTTTATAACAATTATTATTTTTACCCTCTCCTCCTCTTCATTTCTATCTATCTTCTTAATATTTTAAATTGAATTTTAAAATAAAATTTTGTTCATGTCATAAAAGTTTTAGCTAAAATTTTATTTTCACCTTATTTCTGCCCATAGTAATCTTTGGCACTTTGACTGAATCCTTTATTTCCATTCATCCAGCATCTTAATATTCCAAATATTTATTAATACGATTATTTCTTAAACAATCCTATCTCTTTATCTAAACCTTCTCTTGGTTCTCAACTAAAATTCCGATTACTTCATAATAATTTTTATTTCCTCATGATATCGAAATCGATATCATCTACATAAAGGATTCATGCTTTTGATGCTTAAAATTAATTCCAATTCTGATCATGCCATAATAATGTACATATATGCCTTTGCTACAATCTTATTTTCTTCTTCATCAATTTTATTGATATTCTAAAACGTTAATTCATATTTTGATTGTTTTATAACGAATTTTATTTCTATGTCAAGGTATTCACTTCTATTTTCAACTTATTCCAGATCAATTCTACATGCTTCGTAAAAATCTATAATTGTTCATCGCTATATTTTTATTTTCTTTCATCAATTAGATACTGAAAAACAACTTCTGAATATTTACCTATAATTGTTGTACATTTGCTAGAATCTTTCCTTCGTCTTCATCGATTTCCTAGATGTGCCAAATCTTCAACTCTTATTACATACATTCTTTCTAACATTTAAAAAAACAAAATTTAGTTACTTCATATCAAACTATATTTCCTTTTCTTATTCATTCTGGATTTTCCAAAAAGACAAAAAAACTTGTAGAACTCCTTTCCTGATTCAAAAAGATTTCTGCATTTTCAATATTCAAAAAAATAATCTGGGCGTGAAATTACGTTCAAAATCAGTAAAAGTGTTTAGAATGAATGAGTTTTTAGCATTCTACAAGTTAAGCAATGCAACTTATTTAGAAACAAAATGGCGGCGGTATAAATTTTGAATTACAATTATTGAAATTTTCGTTTCGTAATTTCAAATATTTTAAAAAATAATCTGAGCGTGGAATTATGCTCAAAATCAGTAGAGGTGTTTTGAATAAATGTGTTTTAAGCATACTACCAGATGAATAATACAGCTCAACTAAAAACAAAATGGTGGCGGTATAAAATTTGAATTACAGTTATTGAAATTTTCGTTTCGTAATTTGAAATCTTCTAAAAAATAATCTGAGCATGGAATTGTGCTCAAAATCAGTACGAGGATTAAGAAAAAAATTGTTTTTAGCATTCTACGAGATGAGCAATGCATGTTATCTACAAACAAAATGGTGGAGGTACAAAATCTAAATTACAGATATTGAAATTTATGTTTTGTAATTTAAAATGTTGTAAAAAATAATTTGAGCGTGGAATTATTCTTAAAATCAGTAAAAGTGTTTAGAATAAATGTGTTTTTAGCATACTACAAGATGAATAATGTAATTTAACTAAAAACAAAATGGCGGCGGTATTAAATTTGAATTACATTTATTGAAATTTGCGTTTCGTAATTTGAAGTATTCTAAAAAATAATCTGAGCGTGGAATTATGCTCAAAATTAGTAAAGGTGTTTAGAATGAACGTACTTTCAGCATACTATAAGATGAATAATGTGATTTAACTAAATACAAAATGGCGAAGCAACAAAATTTGAATTACAGTTATAGAAATTTGCGGTTCGTAATTTGAAATATTCAAAAAAATTATCTGAGCGTGGAATTATGCTCAAACTGAGTAACGGTGTTTAGAATGAAAGTGTTTTTAGTATTCTACGAGATGAGCAATGCAACTTATCTACAAACAAAATGGCGGCGGTAAAAATTTCAAATTACTGTTATTGAAATTTGTGTTTCGTAATTTGAAACATTCTAAAAAATAATCTGACGCGGAATTATGCTCAAAATTAGTAAAGGTGTTTAGAATGAACGTACTTTCAGCATACTATAAGATGAATAATGTGATTTAACTAAATACAAAATAGCGAAGCAACAAAATTTGAATTACAGTTATAGAAATTTGCGGTTCGTAATTTGAAGTATTCTAAAAAATAATCCGAGCTTGTAATTATGCCCAAAGTCAGTAAGGCTGTTCAGAATGAAAGTATTTTTAGTATTCTACGAGATGAAAAATTCAACTTAGATAGAAACAAAATGGCTGCGGTACAAAGTTTGAACTAGAGTTATTGAAATTTGAGTTTCGTAATTTGAAATTTTCTAAAAAATTATCTGAGCACGGAATTATGCTCAAAATGAGTAAGGGTATTTAGAATGAAAGTATTTTTAGCATTCTACGAGATGAGCATTGCAACTTATCTAGAAACAAAATGGCGGCGGTACAAAATATAAATTACAGATATTGAAATTTATGTTTTGTAATTTGAAATGTTTTAAAAAATAATGTGAGCGTGGAATTATTCTCAAAATCAGTAAAAGTGTTTAGAATGAATGTATTTTTAACATACTACAAGCTGAATAATGTAGCTTAACTAAAATCAAAATGGCGGCGGTTTTAAATTTGAATTACAATTATTGAAATTTACAAGTCGTAATTTGAAATATTCTAAAAAAATATTTGAACGTGGAATTGTGCTCAAAATCAGTAAAGGTGTTTAGAATAAATGTGTTTTTAGCATACTACAAGATTAATAATGTAACTTAAAGAAAAACAAAATGGCGGCGGTATTAAATTTGAATTACAATTATTGAAATTTGCAAGTCGTAATTTGAAATATTCTAAAAAATAATCTGACCACGGAATTATGCTCAAAATTAGTAGAAGGATTTAGAATGAAAGTGTTTTTAGCATTCTACAAGATGAGCACTGCAACTTATCTAGGAACAAAATTGCGGTAGTACAAAATTTGAATTACAGTTATTGAAATTTGTGTTTCGTAATTTGAAATGTTGTAAAAAATAATATGAGTATGGAATTATTCTCAAAATCAGTAAAAGAGTTTAGAATGAATGTGTTTTTAGCATACTACAAGCTGAATAATGTATCTCAACTAAAAACAAAATGGCGGCGGTTTTAAATTTGAATTACAGTTATTGAAATTTGTGTTTCGTAATTTGAAATGTTGTAAAAAATAATATGAGTATGGAATTATTCTCAAAATCAGTAAAAGAGTTTAGAATGAATGTGTTTTTAGCATACTACAAGCTGAATAATGTATCTCAACTAAAAACAAAATGGCGGCGGTTTTAAATTTGAATTACAATTATTGAAATTTACAAGTCATAATTTGAAATGTTCTAAAAAATAATCTGAGCATGAAATTGTGCTCAAAATCAATAGAGGTATTTATAATGAATGTGTTTTTAGCATTCTGCAAGATGAGTAATGCAACTTATCAATAAACAGAATGGCGGTGGTACAAAGTTTGAATTACAGTTATTGAAATTTGTGTTTCGTAATTTGAAATATTCTAAAAAAACAATCTGACCGCGGAATTACGCTAAAAATTAGTAATAATAATTAAAATGAAAGTATCTTGAATTTTGGAGGCGTTCACTTCGTAGTACATTTTTAATGAATAACAGAAAAACGTTTTTACTTTTTTATACTACTTTTTATTTTTATACAACACTTTGTGACTAGTTTCGAATTACACTGTGTAATTCGAAACTAGTCACAAAGTGTTGTATAAAAATAAAAAGTAGTATAAAAAAGTAAAAACGTTTTTCTGTTAAAATGAAAGTGTTTTTAGCGTTCTATATGATGAGCAATGCAACTTATCTAGAAACACAATGGCGGCGGTACAAAAATTGAATTACAATTATTGAAATTTGTGTTTCGTAATGTAAATGTAAATGTAAAAAATAATGTGAGCGTGGAATTATTCTCAAAATCAGTAAAAGTGTTTAGAATTACTGTGTTTTTATCATACTACAAGCTGAATAATGTAACTTAACTAAGAACAAAATAGCTGCGGTATTAAATTTGAATTACAATTATTGAAATTTGCAAGTCCTAATTTGAAATATTTTAAAAAATAATCTGAGCATAGAATTATGCTCAAAATCAATAGAGGTATTAAAAATTAATGTTTTTTTTAGCATTCTTCAAGATGAATAATGAAACTTAACTAAAAACAATATGGTGGCGGTAAAAAATTTGAATTACAATTATTGAAATTTGCGTTTCGTAATTTCAGTAAGGGTGTTTAGAATGAATGTGTTTTTAGCATGCTACAAAAGAAATAATGTAACTTAACTAAAAACAACATGGCGGCAAAGTAAACTTTGAATTACAGTTATTGAAATTTTCAAGTCGTAATTTGAAATACTCTAAAAATTAATATTAGTATTAAACTATGCACAATATCAGTAGAAAGATTTAGAATGGAAGTGTTTTTAGCATTCTACAAGATGAGCACTGCAACTTATCTAGGAACAAAATTGCGGTAGTACAAAATTTGAATTACAGTTATTGAAATTTGTGTTTCGTAATTTGAAATGTTGTAAAAAATAATATGAGTATGGAATTATTCTCAAAATCAGTAAAAGAGTTTAGAATGAATGTGTTTTTAGCATACTACAAGCTGAATAATGTATCTCAACTAAAAACAAAATGGCGGCGGTTTTAAATTTGAATTACAATTATTTAAATTTGCGTTTCGAAATTTGAAATATTCTAAAAAAATAATCTGAGCATAGAATTATGCTCAAAATCAGTAAGGGTGTTTAGAATGAATGTGTTTTTAGCATGCTATAAGAAAAGAATTCAAAATCATCAATCTAAACAGTGTTAAATTTTCTTCTGTTTAAAAGTTCATAAACTGCTTCAATTAATAATTAAATCCTAAGCAGATTTTGTTTTTTGAAAATATTTCACACAAAATATTGTATATATTAGGTCAATTATTAATTTTATATCTTTCAAATATTAACCCCACTTTAGTTTAGTCTAGTTCTAGTTCGATTAATATCGTAAATTCTCTATATATAATTTAATTATTCTTCAAAAATATTTTATTCTTTATTCTACAATTTTATTTAAATTCTAATTCGTATTTAATATTGAGAGGATATTTAGAAATTGTAAGGTAAGGATTTGGAAGGTCCAGTTTAGTCCAATTATGACTGTTTTATGAATTTGTCTATAATTTCTTCATATTGTTTTATTGTTAATTGCTTTCGTTCAGCTTCTCAATATACTTCAACAAATGTGTTTTTTTTTATTGTCTAAATTTTTTTTACTTTTATACATTACATTTAATTCTATAGTCATTCAAATCCTCCAAAATTCTTACAGTTTTCATTTCTCTTCATCATTTTATATTTCATTGCTTCATAGAATCTCCACTTATTTTTATTCGGCTTTAGTCAGCTTAATGATGTTTTTTCCAAAAAATGTTTTGTATATTATACAGGGTGACTGACGAAAAACCTTTGGTGCTGTATCTCACTTATTTTTTATCCGATTTTAATAAATAAAACATTAAATTAAACCATTTTTAAAAGACTTTAATAGGATCTGAACTGTTATTTTTTCTCGCGCCCAGTTTTTGACAAAATACGATCAACATTTTTTTTTTAATTGCACTGTATATATATTTTTATTGATTCGCAAGGAGATTTTTTTTCTGAATATAAAATTGTAGACAAATTTATCCATACATCAAACTTAAGTCGAGAAATTGAGGATTAAAAAATAAATAAAAAGTCAAGTATCCATTGTAAACAATATACAGACCCTATTTTAAATGTCAAAAGTGACAGTGACAGCCATTGATACAATACTGCAACGATTTTTAATTATTTCATAATTAAAATGTTGCAATATTTCAAACACTGTACTAGAATTTTGTGCTTCTACAGAAATCGTTTTTCAGTTTTTGAAATCTTGCAACATTTTTATTATGAAATTATTAAAAATCATTGCAGTATTGTACCAATGACTGACACTGTCACTTTTGACATTTGGAATAGGCTCTGTATATTGTTTACTATGGGTATTTGATTTTTAATTTTTTTTTTAATACTCAATTTCTCGACTTTGGTTTGATGAATGGATAAAATCGTTTACAAATTTAGATTCAGAAAATAATCTCCTTGCGGATCAGTACAAAATATATATACAGTGCAATTTGAAAAAAAAGTTGATCGTCTTTTGTTAAAAACTGGATGCAAGAAAAAATATCAGTACAGTTCATATTAAAGTCTTTTAAAAATCATTTAATTTGATGTTTTATTTATTCAAATCGGATCAAAAATAAGCGAGATACTGCACCAAAGGTTTTTCGTCAGTCACCCTGTATATATATATATATATATAGATTGCTCCATCCAACCTTCAACACCAATTCTATTTGCATGTCAATTTTTGTTTCTTGGGACAGCTTTAGTTTACCCTTGGATGAAGCAACCTTCAACTTTTTTCCAGATAAATTTTTATTTCAGGACTACTAAGAAACCATGTGCTTGCTATAACTTCATCTTGAATGAAATATGTACTTCCAAAAATCAATCATAAAAAAGGTTTTTTCATTTTCATTTATTTGTAACACGCAAGACATATTTACATCAAAAGGTGTGTTAAATAAAATTTCTCCGAAGCAATAACTTATTTTGAAAACATTACGATTCTTTAAATCTACATACTCCAAATCAATTCTATACCACAGCAAAATCTTCATATCAAGAGAAATTGTGAAGGTTTCGTGAACTAAACTACAAACATTTTGCTCATCATTCATTTGGTCAAACATAATTTAACGATAAGGTTAATTAATAATTACAATTCATTGATGTTTAAAAAAAATGAAATAAAAGACAGCGTAGATCAAATAAAATTTTCATATCGGATACAAAATTAAAAGATATATTTTCTCAATATTCGTTTAGGATATTTAGCTTAAATTCTACTAAAAAAAAAACTAGAAGAAACTGTAGAATAAGAGAATAAGATCAATTTAAAATGATGTTAAGAAAGAGGCTGAAAACTGTAAGAGGAATAAGGTTAAGTAATAATTAAGTCCACCCAGAGTGAAGGTTAAATATTTTAAATATCAAGAAAAATAACAAGGATAAAAGCAGAACGAAAAAAATAGATAAAGTTTTAAAAGCTAAAAACTAAAAAAAGAAAGAAAAAAGTAAGAATGAATTTTCTTACAATCCTTTCATTTTTTTGAGAATTTTCAGTAAATGGTAGAAAATCATTACATATCCGATCGTATTGATGAAATTGTATGGAAAATAAAAATAGAAGAAATTGGTCTTAAAAATGGAATTATAGAAAATAAGAAGATGAAGGAAGCAAATTTAAATATTTAATGATAATTTTGACATTTCGAATAATTTGAAGTTTTGGGCCACCTGTCACCAGCTGTAAGATAAAAACTGCACGCATCCCGAATGCATAATTATTAAAAAAAATAATAATTATATATACACACACAAAATATATTTTTTCGTGCCCATATTTCTATGTGATTTACGTACAAATCAGTAATTAAAATATGCAAAAGGTACCGGAATTATCGCCACGAAAGTGGCGAAATGACAAATGCTGGAAAAGTTAACCTCCCCCGGACACTTCCGGATTCCGGATTCAGTGGGTCAATTGTTGCACGAGCGCGCGTTTTATTATTAATGTTGTAAATTTTATTTTTAACGCCTTTAACGCGCGAGATTAATTATTTGACGGGTCGCCGTTATGTAAATTACATTCGGAGAATATTTTTACTTGAATTGATGCTGCGAGCGTAAAATATTGTCACGTGACACGTTTCTGGTTTGAGTAATCGTCGAGACTTTATATCGGGGAAAATCTGACACCGATCCACCACTCGAGTATAATAATAATAACAATCATAATAATAATAATCGCCGTTCACTTTATTAACTTCTGCGGCTTTGTATATAAGAATATTCACTTCTATAAACGTATAAGTTTATGGTTGGAGGTGATGACGTAACTGATTTTACTAATGCAGTAAATCAAAGAGGCTAATGTTTAATTTCATATTAAATCTTGCAGCTACTGTAAAAATACAGATCAAAGAAGCATTTGTTATTAACTACGAAAATAAATTTAATATTAATTACTTTATAAACGTAAATTAGAATGTTTATTATGGAAGTTTTATATTGATAGCAATTGTTTTTATAAATTTTTCTAATCGTTGAAGTTATTAAAATTATTTTCTAAACAACTCCCCTTTTCTTGAATTTTAAAAACTCAGTGGAGAATTTAATTATGTTTATTATATCAGCGTGAACTAAAATGTATTTTGTGTTTATTTTGAAAATTTCTAATCAGTAGCAATTGTTTTTATATTTTTTTTTTAGAATCGCTGAAATTTTTAAACTATCTATTAAACAAATCGCTTTTCTTTTTTTTTGTTTATTGAAGTTCAGTAGAGAGTTTAATTAATTTTATTTCATAAAAGTAAATTAGATTATATTTTGTGTAAAATTGACAACTGCCATTTGACAGTTGACGAATGGTATTCATATCGTAGCAGGCTATGATATTTCTTAATGATGATATAACGTAAACCAATTCACAATTAACGTAAAACTGCTAACACTCATTATTTGAGAGCTGATTGACAATTGACATTTGACAGTTGACTACTGACATTTGATAAAAACAGTTGGTAGTCGACACATGTTAATAGTGACATAATATTTGTAAACAATTATTTTAGCGGTTAATATTATAAATTGATTATTTATAGTTGACAGTTGACATTTGACAGTTGACTACCGACATTTGATAAGAACAGTTTGTAGTCGACATATGTCAGTAGTGATATAATATTTGTAAACAATTATTTCAGCGGGAAATATTAGAAATTGATAATTTATAGTTGACAGTTGACATTTGACAGTTATTAAAAGATAAACACTATTTGATATTAATATTGCACAACTATTGACAGATTTTAGCAACAGTCAGTAATAAGAGTTATATATATTTGGAGCATTTTTATAAATATTAGACAGTTGATAATTACCAACTGACAACTGACAGTTGGTAATTATTGACATTTAACAAGTGTTAATGATAGTTTAATTTTATATCCTTAAATATCGTTGTAAATAAATCTTAATGCTTAATATTGATATTTTATAGGCAGTAATTAACAAATGACATTTGACACTGACATTTGACAGTTTCATAAGAGTATGAAAGTTTTATCTGTAATAGTGACATTTGGCATTTGACAATGGTTAAAAACAAATACTATTCATCAATAAATCAATAAATATTATAACATTTATAAGACGAATCTTTGACAGATAAAAGATCATAGATTACAATTTATAAATGACAGATGACAAGTGTCAGTTGACAGCTGATAGTTGGAATATAAAGGTTGATAGTTGATAGTTGACAGTTAAAAGTGAGGGTGGAAAGTTTTATTATATTGGCACAAAAGCTGATAAAAGTCAGAGTTGACAGACGCCAGTTTATTATATGACAGCTGACAATTGACAATTGACACCTGATAATTTACATTTGCAGGGTTAGATTAAACAAGAGATAACCAAATCACAGATGACAGTTAAATGCGACATTTGACGCATGACAGATGATAATGATCACAATTGACAGATGACAGTTTATATATGACAGTTAACACTTGGCAATTTACAGTTGGCAGGTTATATTATGCAAAAGACGAACAAAATTACAGTTGACAGATGACAATTGACACTTAAAAATTGACAGTTGACACGTCACAATTTACAGTTGACGAGCTACATTATACAAAAGACGATCAAAATCACCAATATGATGATCAAAATCATATGACAGTTGTAACTTGACAATTTATAGTTGCGGGATTACAGATCACAGTTTACAATTGACAGATGACAGTTGACACTTAACAATCTCTAGTTGGCGGGTTACATTATACAAAAGACAATCAAAATCACAGTTGGAAATTGACAGTTTATTTATGACAGTTGACACATTAAAATTGACAAATGAAAGATAACACTTGAATTGACAGATGACAGTTGGCACGGGTTACATTATACAAAATATGATCAAAATCACATTTAACAATTTTAAAAATTTTCATATGACATTTCAAAATTGACAATAGTCACTTGATAATTTACAGTTGTGAGGTAAAATTGTACAAAAGTTAAAGATAACAGTTTATAATTGACAGTTGCTATTTAAGAATTGACAGATGACACTTGACAATTTACAGTCGGCTGGTTACATTATACATAAGATGTTCAAAATCACATTTAGCAATTGACAGTTTATATATGACAGTTGACACTTGAAAATTGTCAGTTGTCAGTTGTTAATTTACAGTTGCGAGCTTTCAGGTCCAGTTTGTATTGACAGTTGGCACTTGACAATTTCCAGTTGCGGGGTTATAGATCACAGTTTACAATTGACAGTCGACACTTAAGGATTGAGAGATGACAGTTGACACTTAACAATTTCTAGTTATCGGGTTACATTATACAAAAAAACAATCAAAATCACAGATCGGATAAAACAGTTTATTTTGACAGTTGTCACATTAAAATTGACAAATGAAAGATAACACGCGACAATTTACAGTTGGCAGGTTATATCATACAAAAAACAATCAATATCATAGTTGACGATCAAAATCATGCATCAGTTGTCACTTGACAATTTACAGTTGGCGAGGTTATAGATCACAGTTTACAATTGGCAGTTGACATTTAAGAATTAACAGATGACAGTTGACACTTGACAGTTAACAGTTGGCTCATTACATTATATAAAAAACGATCAAAATCCTAGTTAGCATATATCACTTTATACATGACAGTTGACACTTAAAAATTGACACTTGACATTTAAAAAATGACATTAGACACTTGACAATTTACAGTCGGCGGGTTACATTATACAAAAAACGATCAAATCGTGAAGATCCAACTGTCAATTTTGAAGGATTAACTGTCATATATAAAAGGACAACTACCAACTATAGTTGTCCTTTTATATATGACAGTTAATCCTTCAAAATTGACAGTTGGATCTTCACAATTTACAGTTGGCAGAGAAAATAATCAAATCACAGATAACATCGTAACAGAATATTGACAGTCGGTAATTAACAGTTGTCTGTTTAATTTAAACAAACGTTGATAAAGATAACAGTTGGCAAATGACAGTTTATATATGACAGTTGACACTTGTAAATTGAAAGGTGTCATTTGACAAATCACACTTTACAACAATTGACAGTTGACACTTAAGAATCGACAGATGTCAGTTATCATTTAATAATTTAATAGTTGGCGGGTTACATTATACAAAAGACAATTAAAATCACAGTTTATTTATGACAGTTGACACTTAAGAATTGACGGATGACAGTTGGCACGGGTTACATTATACAAAATATAATCAAAATCACATTTAACAATTTTAAAATTTTTCATATGACAGTTGACATTTCAAAATTGACAATTTGTCACCTGATAATTTACAGTTGTGAGGTAAAATTGTACAAAAGTTAAAGATAGCAGTTTATAATTGACAGTTGACTTTTAAGAATTGACAAATGAAGATGACACTTGACAATTTACAGTCGGCTGGTTGCATTATACATAAGATGTTCAAAATCACATTTAACAATTGACAGTTTATATATGACAGTTGGCACTGGAAAATTGTCAGTTGTCAGTTGTTAATTTACAGTTGCGAGCTTTCAGCTCCAGTTTGTATTGATAGATGACAGTTGACACTTGACAATTTCCAGTTGGCTGTTTATATTATAAATAGACAGTCACAATTGTCAGATTCCAGTTGATACATGATAGTTGACACTCAAGAATTGACAGATGACAGTTGACACTTGACAATTTACAGTTGGCGGGTTACATTGTACAAAAGATATTCAAAATCACATTTATCAATTGACAGTTTATATATCACAGTTGACACTTGAAAATTGACAATTGTCACTTGATAATTTACAGTTGTGAGGTAAAATTGTACAAAAGTTAAAGATAGCAGTTTATAATTGACTGTTGACATTTAAGAATTGACAGATGAAAAATGACAGTTGACAATTTACAGTCGGCTGGTTGCATTATACATAAGATGTTCAAAATCACATTTAGCAATTGGCAGTTTATATATGACAGTTGGCACTTGAAAATTGTCAGTTGTCAGTTGTTAATTTACAGTTGCGAGCTTTCAGCTCCAGTTTGTATTGACAGATGACAGTTGACACTTGACAATTTCCAGTTGGCTGGTTATATTATAAATAGACAATCACAGTTATCAGATTCCAATTGATACATGCCAGTTGACACTCAAGAATTGACATATGACAGTTGACATTTGACAATTTCCAGTTGGCTGGTTATATTATAAATAGACAATTACAGTTGTCAGATTCCAATTAATACATGACAGTTGACACTCAAGAATTGACAGATGACAGTTGACTCTTGACAATTTACAGTTGGTGGGTTACATTGTACAAAAGATGTTCAAAATCACATTTAGCAATTGACAGTTTATATATGACAGTTGACACTTAAAAATTGACAATTGATAATTTACGATTGTTACAAAAGATTGCAGTTTATAATTGATAATTGTCATTTGAGAATCGATAGTCTATAAATGACAGTTGACATTTAACAATTTACAGTCGGCTGGTTACATTATGTAAAAGATAATAAGAGTCACAACTAAGAGATGACAGTTTCAATATGTCAGTTGACATTTGAAAATTGACAGATGTCAGTTGATAATTTACAGGTGTGAACTTTCAGCTTCATTTTGAATTGACAGATGACAGTTCACACTTGACAATTGACAATTGTAGTTTATAATTGACAATTGTCATTTGAGAATTGACAGATGATAGTTGACATTTAACAGTTTACAGTCGGCTGGTTACATTATGCAAAAGATGATAAAGGTCACCGTTAGGAGATGACACTTTCAATATAACAGTTGACATTTGAAAATTGACAGTTGTCACTTGATAATATCCAGTTGTGACGTTTCAGCTCCATTTTGAATTGACAGATGACAGTTGACACTTGTCAATTTCTAGTTGTCACTTCATAATTTACAGGTATGAAGTTACATTATACAAAAGATTAGGATTGTAGTTTATAATTGACAATTGTCATTTGAGAATTGACAGATGACAGTTGACATTTAATCATTTATAATCAGCTGTTTACATTATGCAAAAGATGATAAAGATCACAGCTAGGAGATGACAGTTTCAATATGACAGTAGACATTTGAAAATTGACTGTTGTGAGGTTTCAGTTCTGTTTTGAATTGACAAATGACAGTTAACACTTGACAATTTCCAGTTGTCACTTGATAATTTACAGGTGTGAAGTTACATTATACAAAATATTAAGATTACAGTTTATAATTGACAATTGTCATTTGAGAATTAACAGATGACAGTTGACATTAAACAATTTACAGTCGGCTGGCTACATTATGCAAAAGATGATAAAGATCACAGTTAGGAGATGATATTTTCAATATGACAGTTGACATTTGAAAATTGACAGTTGTCACTTGATAATTTCCGTGAGGTTTCAGCTCCATTTTGAATTGACAGATGACAGTTAACACTTGACAATTTCCAGTTGTCACTTGATAATATACAGGTGTGAGGGTACATTATACAAAAGATTGAGATTGTAGTTTATAATTGACAATTGTCATTTGAGAATTGACAGATAACAGATGACATTTAATCATTTATAATCAGCTGTTTATATTATGTAAAAGATGATAAAGGTCGCAGTTAGGAGATGACAGTTGACATTTGAAAATTGACAGCTGTCACTTGATAATTTCCAGTTGTGAGGTTTTAGTTTCCAATTGACAAATGACAGTTGACACATGACAATTTCCAGTTGTCACTTGATAATTTACATTTGTGAGGTTACATTATACAAAAGATAAAGATTGATCACTTGAGAATTGACAGATGAAAGATGACACTTGACAATTTACAGTCGGCTGCTTATATTATAAAAAAGACGACCACATCTGCAGATGTCAGTTGATACATGACAGTTGTCACTTGAGAATTAGCAGATCACAGTTGACACTTGACAATTTACAGTTGGTTGATCAAAATCACATTTAGCAATTGACACTTTAAATATGAAAGTTGACATTTAAAACTTGACAGTTGTCACTTGATAATTTACATTATACAAAAGATTAAGATTGCATTTTATAATTAACAGCTGACGTTTAAGAATTGACAAATGAAGTTGGCACTTGACAATTTACAATTAACTGGTTACATTATACAAAAGATGATCAAAATCACAATTGGCAATTGACAGTTTATATGTGTCAGTTGACACTAAAAAGTTTTCAAATACAAGGTGTCACTTGATAATTTACATTTGCGGAATTACAATATACAAAAGACGAAGATGACAGTAGTACAATTGGCAGTTGTCACTGGAAAATTGACAGTTGATACTTGACAATTTATAGTTGCCTGGTTACATTGCATAAAAAAACTGATCAAAATCACAGATGACAGTTGACACTCGATAATTTACAGTTGGCTGATTACATTATTCAATGATGATAATGATGACAATTGGCAGATAACAGTTTATACGTGAGAGTGTACACTTGTAAATTGACAGGTGTCATTTGACAATTTACACTTGCGGGGTCAGAGATCACAGTTTACAATTGACAGTTGACATTTAAGAATTGACAGATGATATTTGACACTTGACAATTTACAGTTGGATAGTTACATTATACAAAAGACGATCAAAATCACAGTTGGCATATGACAGTTAATTTGTGACAGTTGGCATCTGAAAATTGACAGTTGACACTTGACAATTTACAGTTAGCAGACCATATTATTCAAAATATGATAAAGATAACAGTTAGAAGATGATAGTTGGCAAATGTCGGTTTATACATGACAGTTGACACTTAAAAATTGTCAGTTGACATGTGACAATTTTCAGTTAGTGGACTACATTATAAGCAAAAGCACATATAACAATCGAAATCATGCGACAGTCACTTGATAATTTACGGTTACGAAGTTACAGATCAAAGTTTACAATTCACAGTTGAAAATTGAGAATTGTCAGATGACACTTGACAATATACAGTTGGCACTTATTATACAAAAGTTGATAAATATCACTGATAGTAAATGACAGTTTATATTTGATAGTTTATGTTTGAAAATTGACAGTTGTCATTTGATAATTTATATCTGTGGGGTTTCAGCTCCATTTTACTACTGGCAGTCGACACTTAAGAATTGATAGATGACAGTTGACATTCGACAATTTCCAGTCCATTGGTTATACTATAAAAAAGACGATCACATTTGGTAAATGTCAGTTTATACATGACAATTGACACTTAAAAATTGACAGTTGACATTTGACAGTTTACATGGTGGGCTATAATAAAAATCATAGATGACGATCGAAATCATGTGACAGTTGTCACTTGATAATTTACGGTTGCGAAGTTACCGATCATAGTTTACAAATGTCAGTTGACACTTGAGAATTGACAGATGACAGATGACACTTGGATATTTACATTATACAAAAGACGATGAAAATCACAGTTGGCATATGACAGTTGGCATCTGAAAATTGACAGTTGACACTTGACAATTTACAGTTGGCACGCTATATTATACAAAAGATGATAAAGATCACAGTTATAATATGACAGTTTATATACGACAGTTGTCACTCGATAATTTACAGTTGTGGGATTTCAGCTCCATTGTACAAATGGCAGTCGATACTTAAGAATTGACAGATGACAGTTATATTATAAAAAAGATGATCACAGTTGGCAGATGTCAGATTGTACATGACAGTTGACACTTAAAAATTGACACACAACATTAAAAAAATTAAAGTAGACACTTGACAGTTGGCTATTTACATTATACAAAATACGATAAAAATCAGTTGGCATATGACTTATTTATGACAGTTGATACTTGGAAATTGACAGTTGACACTAGACAAATTATAGTTATCTGGTTACACTACAGAAAAAAAAAAAATTATAAAAATCACAGATAACAATTAAATGTGGCAGTTGACACTTGTAAACTAACACTTGACAATTTCTAGTTAGCGGACTACATTATATAACAGACGATCCAAAAGATAGATGTCACTTGATAATTTACGGTTGCGAAGTTACAGATCACAGTTATCAATTAACAATTGACACTTGAGAATTGACAGATGACAGATGACACTTGATAATTTACAGTCGTGGGGTTTCAGCTCTATTGTACAAATGACAATCGACACTTAAGAAATGACAGGTGACAGTTGACACTCGACAATTTCCAGTCGGGTAGTTCTATTATAAAAGAGACTATCACAATTGGCAGATGTCAGTTTATACATGACAATTGACACTTAAAAATTGACACTCGACACTTATGAATTAGGAACTCCAATAGTTGCTATTTCCTAGGAAAGTATTTTAAAACTGTTGTTATTAATTAATTAATAATTATATAAAGCTTAAATAAAACCCTGGCAGAATTTTACGTGTGATTTTCCACCCCTTTCGAGGGTGTATTATAGGCAACAGTATGTACACAAAACGTGCCCTATTTAAATTACACAAAATATAATCTAGCATTACACAATTACATTTTGTATAATACTTTTGTATTCGGTGTTAAATATTACTACCTGCTCTTTCGAGTGAAAATGCAAACCTTGCGACATATTATGCGAGCGTTCGTCACGCTTTCGTTTCACCCTTGAAAACTACCTCTTCGACACAGGAGCGCCTTTTATTCGGGGCGGGCACTTTATTTCATCGCCTGCGAAGCGATAGTTTCACCAGTCATTTCACCTTCCCTTGTCGCTGGATGCCTAAAGGGAGGCTAAATAACCAAAACACACAATAATCCGTATTGTGTCGGTCGAACTATAAGGGTGGGTTGCGGTCGTTTCCTTTCAATAGAATAGGAGTGGACATTAGAAAAGCGAAACAAACTACAAGAATAAATTATACGTGTGTGCTTATAATTGTTTTCACTTTTAGAATTTATTTTTATTTAGAATGGTGTTAAATTGGGTATAGTTAAAGTCATTTCTGTTGTATTTCTTTCAGTAATGAAATTACTAACCAAGAGGTACACTCATACCTTGTGTTAATTTCTTTACCTATTTGGAGGTATTTAAAGAAATAAATCTGATGAAACGCAATTGTCATTTAACAATAAGAATTATGTAAATTCTAACGAAGGCTTTAAACATAACAGTCTAATAATTTCAACGGATAAATAATAACGATAAAGGTCCGAGTTAAATGCGGCAGAAGCACGCGATTTCCGCGGCCAAGGCTGAGACGATGCAACGCTCATGATGGACCCCTTCATTCTGAATACCATTCTTGGGGGCCGTAATATAAATCACATTGTGTGGGAGCCGTCTTGGGCCATTCTGCCGGACGACGGACCACGGCTCCGCGTGGTGCACCTTGAGGACATTACTTTATTCCACTTCCAGTGGCGCACTTACTTCTGCACGATTAAGATTTCATACGGTTTTCTGGTGGAAAACATCTCGTAAATTATCTACTTAGATACGAGTATGTTTTTACTGTGTAAGTTTATATTTAATGTCCTAAATAAATAAATAAAGTAGAAACAATTTTAAATATAGGATAGTAATTTTATTCACATCTAATGAACTTCCATCTAGATCTACAAATAAAAAAGTTCATCATGAATATCTATATATGATAAAATAATTGGTTTAGATCTTTGCAAAACTCTTTGATTGGTAAACAGTTAAATTTAGACAATCATTTCAAAGAGCACTTGCTTCATTTTTCTGCTGAGAAGTTCTTTATACGGGGCATCATGATTTTACTATAAAGATGGCGAAGAGTCGATAAAATTATTTCTTTCTACAAAAAAATCGCCTTGACAAACTAAATTTATCATTTATTTAACCCTTCTGTATATTTTACAGATTAAAATATAAAAACTTATTTATACATTCCCATTATAACAAACAGACAAATAAAAATTAAAATACACTCCCATATTTATTACGGTAATTCGTATACATGTAAACGTGAACTCCATTCAACTTTATAAAATACATAGGAATAAACCAATTTCGATATTAAAAATATTTCGAAACAAATTAATATTGACGAAACGCAAATGTATTCGGTAAAATATTGTAGCAGGACATTCAATTAAATTTATTCAATTTATAGGTGTATCGATGCTGTATGTATTTGTGTGTGTGTATGTGTGCAGCGTGTGTTTTTCAACATTATTATTATTGCGATGGGAGCAATTATTAAATTTAAATTACGCAGTAATTGATTTCATATGAAATTATTTTATTATTTTGATAGGCTCTTATAAAATAAAATTACGAAAATCGTTGCTGTGATCACAATTTCAAATATTAATAAAATAATTAATTGAAATTAATTTATTGTTAAGTTAAATAATTAAACAAAGTTTTAGGTATATTAAATAATTTTAGAAAGAAAATGATTAGAATGTGAATACACCTGTAATACGTTAAGAATAATAAACAAGATCGTTACAAATTATTCAAATATTTCTTTGAATTCAAGTTTACGAAAACTAATCGATTAAAATTTATTAAATTTATATTTTCTATCAATTGTTTTTCTATAGATTTCAAGCCTTTTTTGAACAGTCTTAGAATTCAATCCAATAAATGTTTAAACGTGATTTTCAGAAAAACTATCAAGTTTTGGATAAAATGTTTATAGAAAAACTAAAAGTAGACTTAATTTTGAGTAAATCTATAAAATGTTTATTTCGCGGCAATTGCTTTTTAAGTTTTTTCAGGCGATTATTAATGCGGAATCTTGATTTGTAATCAAATATTTCTTTAAATGCGATTTTTAGAAAATCAATTGAGTATTGGAAGAACGTTTATAGAAATACTAAAAGTAGACTCAATTTTGTATAAATCTTCCAATTTTTATTTTTGTAACAATTGTTTTTCAGTTATTTTCAGTTGATTTTTACTACGCAATTTTGGAAATTTGTGTTTGAATGCAATTTATGAAAAAAAAAACAACTATTATATGAATTTTAATAGATAGTATAAAAGTAGACTTAATTTTGAGTATATCTAGAAAATTTTAATTTTGTGGCAATTGTTTTTCAATTTTTTTTCAGGCGATTTATTTTGTAATTTTAGATATGAATCAAATGTTTCTTTGAATTCGATTTTTAGAAAAACAGTTATTTATTGTGTTAATTTTAACATTAAAACTAAAAATAGACTTAATTTTAAGTAATTCTACAAAATTTTATTTTTTTGACAATGGTTTTTCTATAGTTTTCCAGAAGAAATTTATGAGCAATTTTGGAATTTTAAAATATTTGTTTGAATGAAATTTTTTGAGAACCAAACGGGTTTTAAGTGAATGTTTATAAAAGACCTAAAAGTAAACTTAGTTTTAAGTAAATATATGAAATTTATATTTTGTAGTAATTTTTCTATTTCTTTTATGTGATTTTTTAATGTATAATTTTGGAAGCTTTTGTTCAAAGGTGATTTTCAGAAAACAATGGATTTTTTGGTGAATATTTTTGTGAAACAAACTAAAAATAGACTTTATTTACTGCAAGTTTACAAAATATTAATTTTTTAAACTCTTAAGATTTTAAGTACTAAATTTCTAGAAATCTCCAGAATACAATTTACAAAAAAAAGATAATGAATGTTGACGAAAGGATTTTAGAAGAAATAAAAGAGAACAGAAAAAAGAAATAATTTTAGCAATTTAGAAATTGCTAGAAAATAGTGGAATTTGGCAGAAAGACCATGGGTCGATAGCCGTAATAAAAATAAATTACGATTGTATTGTACAAAACAAATGTATTCAATAATAAATAAAGATGTTTGTCTCTCTAGTGGAATTTAAAAACGAATGAAAAGGTTTTTTTATAAATGGAAATTCTTAGAAAATTCTGTCAAGACAAAGCAAGGCATAGTAAAAATTTATCGTAAAATAAAAGATGAATTGTTGCAGAAGATAGAATAAGAAAATAATTTAGAAAATGCGCCAAAAGTAACTGGAAATCTTGAGAAATCTTGGGAAAAAGTTTTTTTCTATAAATTTTAAAATTCCAATAAGAAAAAAGGATGCGACAAATTTCTAGAAATCACTAGAAAATGTTTCCAGAAAAATTCTAAGAAGCGATTGAAATTTTGTAAATTTAGAAATTATTGAAAATTAAAAAAATACTACTAAGCATTTTATTCTAGAAATTTGTAAGAGAAATTCCTGAAAATTGTGATACAAATAATAATAAAATAACTTTAAACAGAATACACTAAAAGTTGCTACAAACGCGATTTTAAGACAAGAAGGAAACCTTGTCGAAAATATTTAAGAAAAATCAGAGATAATAATAATAAGTAATTTAAAAATACGAAACATTTTGTAAATCTACAACAATGCACCTTAATAAAATTACAACACAAAACACTTACTCAGCCAGGGAATTAAAATGCAAGGACATTTAGAAGAATTGAAAAATTCTTAGAAAAAGGTTTTTTTATCTGTCAAATTATATTATAAAATGAAAGAAGAGTTGTTGTCATATAGAATACGGAATGTTTTTAAAAAGACTCTACCAAAAGATACTGGAAATTTAGAAATTTGTGGAAAATTTTATATAAATGTTTTATAGACAAAATTAGAAAAATTGTAGCAGGAAAAAGGAAATTTTGACAAAAATCTTGGGAAAAAATTTAGAATAGATAAATTTAGAAATTGTTGGAAACATTTTGAAACTTAAAACATCAGCATTATTTTTAGAAAATTGTGGAAGTAGTTTTTTTTTATCTCAATAAAATAAAGCAAGAAAATGAAAAATCTAAAGGAAAATTTCTCTGAAAATTCTGAGGAATTAAGAAGCAAACAAATGTCGAGGAATTTTTCTATAAAGGGAAATTCTTTAAAAAGGTGAAGCAAGACGTGATAAGAAATTATCGCAAAATAAAAGAGGACTTGTTGCAGACGGTTTTTAGAAAACTCCAACAAAAGATACTGAAAATTTAGAAATTCGTCAAATTTTCTTAAAAAACAAATACAAATACAAATAATACAAGATTATTATCGATAAAACTAGAAATGGTAGAACATACTGGAATAATTAAGAAGCTCCGACAACAATTTCGAGAAATCTCAAGAAGAAAATGTATAATCTATAAATTTAAAAATTGTTGGAAAATTTTTGCTACTTTAAAAGTATAAGGATTATTTTGTAGAAAATTGTTAGAATTAGGATTATTTTGTGGAAAGTACTATCTATAAAATCCCAGTAATATAAAGAAAGAAAAATGAAAGAGCAATTGTTTCATGAGAAAAGAATAAAAGGATTTTTCTAAACTTTTTCAAAATAAGCCAAAATTTCTGAAAAATCCAGAGGAATATTTCGAGATTATAAATAAAATAAAATTCTAAAAACACATCAATTTTCAAAAAGTTATGATTCTAAAGGAAATAGTTGTTTATCACTTTTTCTTTCAATTGTTGCATAAGCGAAGAATAAAAGTTAGTTTTTTTGTAAACTACAAGAAGAGATTTCTAGAATTTTAAAGCAAAACTTTCTATTTTTGATATTTAATTTCATCCATCTTCTCGGTATATTCGTAAAAACGTATGTTTTTTTTTTGTTAATTTTTAACATATTTCTAAAATCTCTAACCAGACGAACATTTTTAAGAAGTTTTATCAAACATTCTTCCTTTATTTTATCGAAACTTTCCAGGAATAATAGCGAAGAAATTTCTTCGCCTGAAGAAGCCACAGTGTGGCGAAACAATTGTTGCGTGTAATTCCAACAAATAAAAGTTTTTGAAAATTAAAAAAGTGTTTTTACTTTAAATACTTAACAAGTGAAAACCATTTCTTGTGAAATCCTGCTTTTTTTGGAAATACGTGTGTTTCTAAAATTAAAACTGTATTTATTTATCTTAGAATTTTCATAAAACTCTTCTCTAAATTTTTCAAAAATTTTGGCTTATTTTGTAGTTTATAAAAACTAACTTTTATTCTTCTCCGCAATTGAAAGATAAAGTGATTAACAACTATTTCTTGGAAATTTCTGAGAAAATAAGTAAGAATTTAATTCTAAAAAAAACACAAATTTCCAAAAAAATAAGTTTTCTTTAATTTTCATTAGTAAAGATATTTTATGATAAAGGAAGAATGTTTGGTAAAACTTCTTGAAAACGTTCATATGCTGAGAGATTTTGTAAATATGTGGACAATTAACAAAAAAAGATAAGTTTTTACGAATATACCGAAATAAATTTTGCTTAAAAAATCTGGTATATCGATTTCTTACAAATTTTAAACAGGAATCTGTTTAACTCAAAAATAAACGTGTTTTATTTTATAAAGTTCTTCAAATCCAAAGAAAAATTGGTAGAAAAAAGATGAAGACAAAGTTTTTTTTAGGAAACTTTGGTAAGAGATATGTAGAAAATCTAAAAAAAAGTTTCTACCGAGATAATGGATGAAATTGAATATCAAACAATTGCTATAAAATTCTGATAATGTATTTTTTTACAAATTTATTACAGAAATCTGTTTAATTCCAACAAACACGTGTTTTATTCTATAAAGTTCTTCAAATATAAAAGATAGTTTCGTGCAAAAGAGAAGGAGAAGTTTTTCTTGGAAACTTTGATATGAGATTCTAGAGATATGTAGAAAGTCTCAAGAAAAAGTTTCTACGAACATACCGAGGAAATGGATAAAATCAGGAAAATTTTGCTTAAAACTTCTGGATACCTAATTTTTAAGAACTTTGGAAGAGAACTGCGACAAATAAAATAAATTAAATTGAATAACGTACTACTATGTTAACAGCTTCAAGGTTTTTTATAAACTGTTTGATAATGACAAGATGAAATCGTTTAAACTGTGGTAATCAGTGTTTTTAAAGAAGTTCTACGAAAAACATAAAAGAGTTGAAATGTTAACTAGAATCAATTTAACCTTACTACAACCTAAAGAGGAAATTTAAAAGCATAGGAAGTTTGAAAATCGCACATACCTGCAAATAAGCTTCAATTTAGGAGAAACAGATGATCTAAAAGAGTTTTGATAAAGGAAAACAATTATTGTTTTCCAAATTGTCTGTTTCTGACACGTGTTTCGATGATACTAGATCATTTTCAGAGTTTAAACTGCATACGTAGTTTAAATGTGTTGTGCAGCAAGTAAACAGATGAAGAATGCATAAAACAAGAAATCTGAGTAAGGTTTTTAGCGAAGCGTTATGCAACTCTTCTCTAATATACAACATGAAGGAATAATTAAAGTGAAGATAAAGAATACATTTGTTGTAGTTATTTCTAACTCTTAGTTCTAACCATGATGTTAAAGGAGCTCATCTAAAGAAGTCAACATCTAGCTTTCACTCAAAATAATTATCTTATTCTAAGTGAAAACTAGATGTTGAACAAATGGATTTCTTTAAATGAGCTACAATAACATCATGGTTAAAACGAGAGTTCGAAATGATAACAATAAACAAAAATAATAATACTAGATCATTTTGAAGAAGATAGATTAGTCTGGTATGGTCATGTGTTTTCTATGATTGATTAATTGATATCAGGATGATCAAAATAGAGAACGTCTCAGGAAATTTAGAAAAATGCACCAAAAGATATTTCAAGATATTTTTTAAATTATTGTAACAAAAGCTATGAGCCAATTTCAATCTTTTCTGGGTCACATCAACATTGTGTACTTAATGATAATAGATGTCACCTTAATGGTTTCTTTAGATCTTAATAATCTTTATGATATTTATTAGGAGAACAGATGGAAATTGTGTAGTTGTCTATAAATATTTGAAAATCTTTTATAGGTAAATGTTCTATTTTGTATAGTGGCTTGGGGACAATGCGTGAGTATTTTGAAATAGCGTTTTTATTTTTGGTCCGTGCAGTGGACACAATGTTAGCGATTCACCCATTCTCCCCCTATATCAGTGACAGGCGGGAGGGGTAGGTTCGGGGGCGGCCAGGGGGTGGGTCGGTTAGGTGATGTGTATGCCGCGGGTCGGAAGCAGTTCTAAGCGACGTTATGTCTAATCGATGCAGTGCTGCGCGCCTGCTCTTGCCCATTACGCACCTTAATAGCCTTTCTGTAGCTGTCTGTACCGCGGTTGCTCTCGCTCGATTTGTTTCACACTCTCCACTCTCTCTCCGACTCTTTGCCCTACACCGAACAGCCACCCCTCGCCACCCCGCGCGCTCTCTCTAGCTGCCTCCGCCACGGCCTCCCTCCCTCCCTTCCTCACCCTTCCGCACCTCTCGTATTGTTTCACCGTTATTATAAGATCGCCTCTAACTTTACTCATGATTTTAACATTACACGATTATAAGCACGTGCGTTTACTTATTTATAATTCACGCCCCTTTCCGAATTATTGCCTTACTTATTAACACCGAATTAAGTAACTCTATTGTTCCTCGCACCTTGCAATCGATACACCGCGCGAATCGCATTCAAATAACTTTACGCCCACGATTCTGTTTCGTTTTTTTTTTTTTTTCTTTTTTTTTTTTTTTTTCATCGCCACTCGCAAGTTCGCAACCCGAATCCCGCACCTAATTTATTTCGAGTGAAGAGCTTGAACTGTGCCGCGCCGACGACCGATTCATACGGCCTCCGAAATAATCAGAACAAAACGTTTCCACGATCCTTTTACATGCAACGCAATCTTTTGAGTAGTCGTAGTGGCAGTAGTAACGGTTGGATTGCCTCTCTTCATCTTAAAACAACATTTATTTTATTTCATCAAAATTTGTCAATACATTATTAAACAAACAACAAGAGTGTACATATGTAATTAATATTAATACTTTTCTCAATATCTAAATAAAAAGATTTTTCTCCTCTAGTCTGTAGCATTTGTTTTAATATGTTTTTTTACCATTGGAAATGAACGTCTTTAACAAAAATGAAATTTATGTTCCCACGTTATTATCTTGAAAACTAGAGACAGCGTTATTTTAGACACACAGTAGAGAGAATTTTGAGCAAATTTTGAATGTTCCAAATCGATAAGAGGCGTAGTTTTATAAAAAAATGGTGATGTGGCCATCATAGTACTTTCCCTATATTTTACTCGAAAACTATGCAGTTTATGCAAAAAGGTTATCCTTAATAATTTATTCAATTTTAAATTCTCTACAATTATTTCAAAAAATCCTAATCAGTGTTTAGCTTAAATTTAAAGTAAATATGTAGGGTGGGCGGGTGTCCACTATCCCAACCTCCAATCAATTTAACATCAGCAAGGATTTTTCAAATAGAAATAAAGAAAATACGAATTATTGATTGTTAAGTTTTTAAGTAAATTCGTTTCCTAATATGTCTTCAAATAAATTCAACACAAGTAGGAGTTTTTCAAATAAAACTTTAAACAAAATCTTTGGGTGTGTTATACAGATTGGATTCTGTGTTAGTGGCCACCCACCCACCCTACATATATATTGTTACATCAATTAATGATAGTGATTAAGTTTCCAGTAAAACAAACCATCACAATATGAGTGTAAATATCAAAATAAAAAATAAGAAGAGTGTTTACAGTGATTTTAAAATACACATGTAGAGTGGGTGGATGCCTTCTGAGCCACGCTCCAATTAATTTATTATAAACAGGGGTTGTTTAGATAAAAAATGTGAAAATAATCGAATTATTACGTTACGTTAATCAATTCAGTAGTTTAAGATTTTGTTATCGACGAAAACAATAAAAAAACAAAAGCTATCGATTTGACATTTTACAAATTAACTCAAAATTAAGCTTTAAGATTAATTATTAATATATAATTCTTATAATAATTGCACGTAAACTAATTGTTGTTAATTTCATAAGAATTTAGAATTTTGTAATCAGCTACAACAGGATAAAAACAAAACTATCGTCTTGAAATTTTACACATTAGCAACAATTAAAAATGTTATAATTATAAAGTTTAGAAAATTGATGACCAAAAATATAGTTAGAAAAAATTTTAAAATACAAAAAATTAAAATTCAAAAGGTTTTTAATTAGGAAACGTTTTAACTAGCAAAGATGGTACATTTAAAATTTCGAAAAATTCAAAAGTCCAGCAACTTCAGCAAAATACAGCTCATTTGAAATTCCAGAGTTCAAAGAAGTTTAAAAAAAAACGTATTCATTCACAAAATCAAAAATCCAAAAATCATAAATGTCATTATTGGAATGTCAAAAAGCTGTAAGACTTAAAAATATCAGCATTTTTCAATTTGAAAAGTAGTAATGTTTGGCTATTGACCACATGATCCTTCCGCCGTGTTATTTGACAGATACAAAATAAAATTTAAAAACTTGTAAATTTAAAAAAGTTTGTACTGTAAAAGTAAAAACGAAAATAAAATATATTGCAAATCGAATAAAACACGATAACTTTGTTTGTGTAACTTGAAAACTTTTTTATTGCGACTAGTTTCGGCAAATTCAGCTTGTCATTATCATACACATAGTAATTTAAATTTTTTGGAGTAATTATCAAAGTACGTCAATTCTTGATCCATCAAGAAATGTCGTATTTTGACAATTACTCCAAAGGAATTGATAAACGGCGATTCAAAACAACACACAAATCTTGAAACTTAAGTTTAGGAAAATCAAAATTACACTCGATGTCTCAAAAAAATTATAAAAAAATAATCCACAATGGAATCAACTTGAAACTTTTAAAATCCATCGAGATTTGATGTTTTTTGACAACTACAAACGACTCTATCAAAAACAAAACTACAACGCTTGAAACTAGATTTTATGAAAATGAAAATTACAGTCGATGTCTCAAAAGTTAATTTAAAAAAATCTTCCACAAAGGAATTAACTTGAAATTTTTAAAATCCACCAAGATCTGTCGTATTTGATAACAATTCCAAACAATTAACAATCAAAAACAACACTACAAGCTTGAAGCTTGAATTTAGGAAAATCAAAATTACGCTTAATGTCTGAAAATGATTATAAAAAAATTACCCACAAAGGAATCAACTTGAAACTCTCAAAATACAATTACTCAAAAACAATTGACAAACGACAATTAAAAACAACACTACAACGCTTGAAACTTGATTTTAGGAAGAACAAAATTAAACGCGATGTCTGATAATGTTTATAAAAAAATAATCCACACAGGAATCAACTTGAAACTTTCAAAATCCATCAAGAACTGACGTATTTTGACAATTACTCAAAAACAATTGACAAACGACATACAAAAACAATATTACAACGCATGAAACTTAAGTTTAGGGAAAAAAAATTATTGATGTCTCAAAAAATTAAAAAAAAATCCACAAATGAATCAACTTAAAACTTCAGCGGTGTTTGCGTTGATAATTTAAGGGATTACAAAGCAGTGTTTTAGTGTGTGTTTCTATGTATATGTAGGGTGGGTGGGTGGCCACTATCCCACCCTCCAACGAGTAAAACATAAGCGAGGGTTTTAATTAAGAGTTGTAAAATATAAATAAACACAAAATAATTTCAATTTTAGAGATTTATTCATACAAATTTTTCAAATAATTTTTGATGATGTTTTACTGATTGCAGGGTGGGATAGAGGCCACCCGCCCACCCTACATAAACATATAAACTTAAATCCTTATCGTCTCGTAGTATCCAATGAAATTAATTAGGAAACGTTTTGAATAAAAAAGAAATAAAAAAGATAAATTTTTTGAGTGAGTAAATTGGTAAAAATTTGAAGCATGATGGGTGGGCAGACTTTAAATCTGAACTAGATAAGATTAGCTATAGCAATTCATTTATATTTAAACTTAAATTTTGATTTTGTTTTAATTTTTATTACAATAAAGGGTTTGATTGTTTTTAGCAGCAAAATCATCAACAATTAGTAATTAAAATTTAAATATATGTAGGGTGGGTGGGTGGCCTCTATCCCACCCTCCAATCAGTAAAACATAAGCGAGGGTTTTAATTAAAAGAAACATAAAAAATTGTGATGTGTTTATCATAGTATTTTTATTACATTTTACTCGAAAACCATGAGGTTTATGCAAAAAGATCATTCTTAATAACTTGCTCAATTTTGGGTTCTTTATAATTACTTGTTATAAAGATTTCATGTAACTCCTATAGTTTATTAGCAATAGGCAAAAAATGTCAAAATTTTTAATTATCAATTTTTTTCTCACAAATTAAGATCTTTAAGAAAAACCTGTTTTAACAAAATTTGTTCAGTTTCTCATTCTCTTTAACTTTTGTTTGAAAAGTTTTGTAATATTTTTCATATTAAAAAAAATATCGGAAAAAAACAACAAACGCCTAGAGTAAACACCCACTTCCGGTTTATGAATGTTTACCAAAAGCTTTTAATGATAAAACCTTACGTTTAAAGATTCATCTCAATAGGATCAGTCGTTTTTGAGATACAGCACCCACGGACAGACAGACAGACAGACAGACAGACACACACACACACAAAATTTTTTTTTTCCTGAAATTAGTTTAATGGACTCAGGGGACGTCAAAACGGATATTTCCGCAAAAAAAATTTTTCAAAAAAAAATCACGATCACAATACTTCCCCTATATATACTTCGTATATAGGGAAAGTAAAAAATCCTAATTTATTGATTTTCATATTATTTATAAATTATCATTTACCAATTGTAATATTTTAACACTCATTCCTTCATATATAAATTGATCTAAAAGATCTGTCAATTGACACCTGTCAACTGCCATAATCTTTCAACCATCAACCGTCATTCTGCTAACTGCTAGAAGTCAATTGTCATGTATAAACATTTAGCTGTTTTCAGCCATTTGTCACCTGTCAACTGACATTTATCAGTTTTAGTCTATTGCCATACATCATCTGTCAACTGCCAGATGTTAATTTGTATCTGTTTATTGTCATCTGTCAACTGGTAACTGTCATCTCCCTTCTCATCTATAAATTTTCATTCATCATTTGTTAATTATCACTAATAAACTGTCAGTTATCTATTGTTCCTGCCAATAATTACTTGTCATTTGTTAATTGTCGCCTGTAGTCAGCTGTTATCTGTCAATTGCCAACTGTCAACTGCCATTGACAATATGTCGTTTATCAGTTGTAATCTATCAACAGTCAACAGTCTTTCCCTCATTAATTCATAAATAAATTGTTATACATCATCTATCAACTGCTAATGTCAGTCACCTGTGCGTTGTCAATTATCATGTGTAAGTAGTCACCTGTTATCAGCCAATTGTCACCTGTCAACTGACATTTGTCATTTGTTATCTATTGCCATTCATCGTCTGTCAACTGCCGGATGTCAATTTGTACCTGTACATTGTCATCTGTCATCTCTTTCCTCATCTATAAATTTCCATTGATCATTTGTCAATTATCACTAATAAATTGTCAGTTATCTATTATTCCTGCCAACAATCATTTGTCATTTGTCAATTCTCATCTATCATCGGTTATCTGTCAATTGTCAACTGTCGACTGCTATGTAATTATATGTCAATTGCATTCTGTCAACAGTCAAACGTCATTCTCTTATAAATTCATAAATTAATCGCTATACATCATCTACCAATGTCAGTCACCTATACATTGTCAATTGTCATGTTGAATTGGCATTGGTTCATTGTAATCTATCAACAGTCAATCGTTATTTTCTCATAAATCAATTATCATATATCATTATCATCTGCCAGATGTCAATTATCTTCCGTTCCTTGTCAATTGTCATCTGTCAAAAGCAGCCATCAGATGTTTTCTCATCTATAAATTTTCATTCACCATCCAAATATTATCGATTGTCAATTATAACTAATAAACCGCCAGTTGTTTCTTGTTACCTGGCAGTAATCGCTTGTCATTTGTCACTTGTCACCTCAACACTCAAATGTCAATTACTAATTATTATCTATTAATTGTTGCTCCTCATCTATTATTGACAGCTATTATTTAACAATTAACTCTTCATCTATAAATTCGCTATCTGTCAATTTTCAACCGTCAACTGTCAACAATCAGCTATCGATTGTCTATTTTTATCTGTCAACTATCATTTGCCAATTGTTACCTCTTATCTTTAAAATTGTTAAAACAAATGCTTTATTAAATATCTGGAATCATGATTTTGAATTCAAAATTCAAAATCCTCGGCGTCAGTTTTGAAATAATTCAACGTTAACAGAGCCTAAATTAAAAATGCCAATAACCGGAAACTGTACGCTGTCAATTGTTATCTGTCAATAATCAGTTGTCATTTGTCAATTGTCACCTGTCATCTGATATTTATAAAGTGTCGTTTAATAATTGTCAATCCCTTATAAATCAATACCGTCTGTTAATTGCCAGATGTCAATTTGCACCTGAACGTTGTCATCTGTTAAAAGTTAGCTGATATCAGTTAATTGTCACCTGTCAACAAACTGCCGTTCGTCAATTATGATCTGTTCCACCATGTATCAATTGTCATACATCATCTGTCATCTACCAGATGTCTCCTTTTCGTTGTGAGTTGTTATCTGTTTCCTCATCTATAAGTTTCCATGCATCATTTATCGACTGTCAATTGTCATCAATAAACTTGTCGATTGTCTATTATTATTATTATTATTTGTCAACAATCAGTAGCCATTTGTCACTTATGACGTAAATAATTATTACTTGTCAATTATCATATAATAATTGACATACACTAATCTGTGAATATTAGCCATCAATTGACAGCTGTACTTTATCAATTGTCATCTGTAAAGAGTCAGATATTATCAGGTAATTGTCACTTGTCAACTGCCATTTCTAAATTGTAATCTATCAACAGTCAACCGTCATTCACTTACATATCAAATGCCATACATCATCTGTCAACTGCTAAATGTCAATTTGCGCTTGTTCGTCTCATAGTCAGCTGTTATCTGTCAAATTGTCAACTGCGTTTTATAATCTATCAACAGTCAACGGTTATTCAATCATATACTAATTGCCATACATTATCTGTCAACTCTCATATGTCAATTGTCATCTGTCAACAGGCAACTGTAATCTGTTTCCTGATATATAAATTTCCCTACATTATCCATCAATTATTGACTGTCAATTTTAAATCTAGCGTGCTCTTGAAATACATCGTTAAACCATTAATCTAAACTCTCACAATCAATTATAAATTAATCCAGCGCACTCCTGACCTACCTCAAATAACTATCCATTAATTATAATCTTAATTAAACACTTCTAATTAACATAAAAATGTTTCACCATGATTTAAGTGAGAATTCAATTAAACGTAACTATGCATTCAGCATGAGTACACTGACCCCATCATGTAAAACCATTGAACCATCCAGCGTACTCTTGACCTACCTCAACTTACAATTTCTTGGGAAAGATCAAGGCTACGCTAGGTTAATGCATAATTTGTTGAGGTAGGTCAAGAGTACGCTGAATAAAATATTTTATATTAAATAAGTCAGTAGGGTGCATTGATAAAATGTGTTACAAACTGAACTATTAAGGGATGAAGAAGTTTAAGAGAGTTGAACAGCAAAAAGTCTAAAGAGGAGGCCACAAGGTAAAGAATAAATAAATGAGCAATTTAAGGTTGGTTTCGACTTCCTCGAAGAATATGCAAATTTATTTGCGTATACAAGGGTATGGTCCCCTATAGCACTTAACATTTAGTTGTTTTTTTTAAAACTATTATAGATATCAATAGTTTTAAAAAAACAACTAAATGTTAAGTGCTATAGAGGGCAACTGAAGAAATGCAGGAAGCTAAGAATCCATTTAATAAAAAAACTTCTATTCTATTGTTTTAAAATTGTTTGTATCAAAATTTCTATAAAAATTCACAGAAATTTTTTAATTTTAGATTCTTACAATTTTAAATTATTTATAAATTTACAGAATTTCAATTGTATTTATTCTCTCGGAATTTAAACTTTTTCTAGTGATTCGTTAAATTTTTCCGTACCATTTTTTCTAAAAATTTTCTTATTGGAATTTATAAATTTATAGAAAAAACGTTTCCCCGGGATTTCTAAAAATATACATTTACTTTTGGCGGAATTTTCTAAATTTTTTTCTTATTCTTTCTGGCAATATTATAATTTTGATACAAATCTAACAAAATGAGACAATAAATATTTAAAAAAAAGATCTAGAATAGTGTAAAAGAACTATTTCTTAGAAATTATAGGGGATAAATTAATAAAGCATGTCACAAAAGTCTGAGGAAACGTGTTTTGAAAAAAAAAAGTAGGAAAAACTACCCAAAAAAATATATACATGAAATATGAAAAATGTTATAAATCTGAGTTGAAAACAAATGGAAATTTTGATAAGATAAAGGAAGAAATTCTTTATAAGAATTCTAAAAAAGAAAAATTGTTGGAAGAAGCCTTGATTTAATAATGTAACTTTAAAAAAACCTGAAAATAAAAAACTCTTTAGTTTAGTTTAGTCTATTATACTTTAGCTTCTTTCCAACAGAAAGAAGAGAAGACTAAAAGTAATTTAAAATTGCTGAAGAATTTTTGACATATAGAAAAAAAATATCTAGATAAATATTTAGATACTTGTTTAGAAAAATAGGAGAATTGCAAAAATATCTAGAAATCTGGAAAATCTGGAAGAAAAGTTTTGAGAAACTCCGAAAGAATGAAGCAAGAAAGAAATTCCAAAAATCTTTAAGAGATTTTGATGAGAATTTTAGAAGCCTTGATAAAAAATTTCAGAATTTAGAAGAGAATTTTTAATACAAAATGACGAGAAATCAGGAAATATGTCAGAAATCTGAAGCAGAAATTTCTTGAAAATTATAAATTGCGAGGAATTGCTGAAAAAAAAAATAGAATTTTTTGAGTGTTATTTTAAATACTGAAAAAAAATATGAAACAGGATAAAAATTTGTTAGATAATATTAGAAAAAAAAAATTAGCGAATTAAGATAAGAAATAAAAAATAAAAGCTTAAAAAGAGTTATATAATAATATTTAGAAAAAAATATTCTATAGAATTCTAGAAATCTAAAAAGAATTAATATGTTGAAAAATACTCAGATTGCTAAAGAATTCTATACATTTATAGACCAAACCAAAACAAACAAAAACCAAAATTCAAGAATAATTGATTGATGAGGCTGATAAATGTTGAAAGTTCATCTTTACTATGAATAAAACTATATAATTACTTTCAAAAATATATTGTAAGACGCTACAATTGTTTCGCCACACTGTGGCTTCTTCAGGCCTAAAGAAATTTCTTCGCCTGAAGAAGCCACAATGTGGCGAAACAATTGTAGCGTCTTACAATATATTTTTGAAAGTAATTATATAGTTTTATTCATAGCAAAATTCAAAAAATTTGAAGTAGTGATCTTAAGAAAACTGAATAGAAAAATAGAATGCAGAAACATTCTAAAAATCTAGAAGTAAAAGTGTTGGCAAATTTTAAAAGTCTCGAAAATTATCTTAAAAATTACGCAGAGTAATTCTTGGAAAGTATTAAAAATTTTAAAGAGAAATCATTAAACAATTTTGAAAAGGTGAAAAATTCGAAAATTCGAAAAAAAAATTGTCGGAAAATTTTAGAAGCCCCAAAGCAAGTTTTCACGATTTAAAAAAGTTTCCAAAGGAATCTGAAAAGAAAAATGCTGCAAAACACTAAACATTTTTATAAGAAGATTTAGAGAAAATGTTTGTTATTTGAAATAGCTGAAGAATTTCAGAAATGTGAAAGAAAATGTTGCTGGAAAACACTAGAAGAGAATTAGTTAATTAAGAAGTGTTTAGAAAACTTTTTAAAAATTGAATAAACATAACATGAAAATATATGTATGGCAAAAAAATCTTGAAAAATAGGATGAAAATTCAGGAAAATTTAAAACTTCTAGAAGAGAGATTGATGGAAACATTCAAAAATTGGTAGAGAAATTGTTGAAGAATTGTAAAAATGTGAAAAATATTTGTCCAACAAAATGAGAAATGGTAAAAATGTCTAAATATCTTTTTAAATTTAAAGCAAAAAAGAAGTAAATCAGAACGAAAAAATATTAAAATATTTGAAGTTTGACGATATAAGACAAGAATTGCTAGAAAATAAAAAAACAATTGGAAACATGGAAGTAGTTATAAAATTTCTATAAAAAATCTTTGTAATTTGAAAGAATTTTGAATTTTTTAAAAAGTAAATAATTTTTGGAAAATTCTAAATATTTTAAAGAAAAAAAGATTCGTTTCTAGAAATTCGGTAGTAAAATTTCTCGAAATTATACAAGCCTACAAGGAAATTTTTGAATTTGGAAAATAAATTTTTGAAAAATTAAACAGATTCATTTAACATCAGAACAGCAGAAATCTTGAAAAATTGAATAAAAAAAAGGAAATCCCTGTAAAAAAAGTTCGATAGAATAAAACCAGAAATGTTAAAAAAATTAGAGAAGTAGTTTAATGAATGGAAATTTCTAGAAATACACATCGTTAATACTTTTTGAATGATTTGATAATTAAATTTGCTAGATGTAATAAAAATTAAATGCTTGCTGCTGTAAATAAATTTCAATTTAATTTAAGTTTATTTAACAATAAGCTAATGTCCTGGACTGGCATTACAAAGCTATTTAAGATCATCTAATGGTCATTTAATGTCATCTTATTAACATTAAAGGTCATTCAGGGATAATTCCGTATTAATTCAATTAATCTAACGACAATTTAAATTAAATTCATTACAATTATCTGAAGCTCACTTAGAGATTGTTTTGTGTCATTTATGTAATATTTTTATTTAATGGTAGTTTATAATTTAGGTTCATCCAATGATCATTTAAGATCATCAAATCAACCAAGATCAATTTCTTTCATACAAATGATATTCATTTAGAATTTTAAAAATTATACAAGTTCATTTATATTTATTTGACAATCATGCAAGATTATTCAATTTTCTTTAAGTGCACCCAGCAATTATTTAAGATATACAATCTTGATTTATGTTTTTCCAGCGATTACTTGAGATCATACATTAAAAAAATTTAATTAAGAATTATTCAAGCCATTCAAAATCATTTAAGTTTATCAATGATTATTTAAGCTTATCTACCAGACATTTATAGTCGTTTACGTTAATCCAAGAGTTTATTTAAGATTGTTAGACCATTCAAGGTCATCAAACGTTCATTCAAGGTCATCCACGATTAGCCAAAGGTAAGGTCATCCAACGTTCATTCAAGGTCATCCACGATTAGTCAAAGGTAAGGTCATCCAACGTTCATTCATGGTCATCCATGATTAGCCAAAAGTCATTCAGAGTCATCTAAAGAATAGTTTATTTGAAGTGACTTAACAATATTTCAGTTCATTAAGATTATTCAAGGTAATTTACGTTGATTCAATGATTTCTTAAGGCTAGTCAAAAGTATTTTAGGCTCATTACAGATTACTTGACGATCATTTAGAGTACAACAGTTGTTCAACGTCATTTGTATTCATCTAGTCCATCTAACAATCATTCAAGATCGTTCTCGTTCGTCCAACATCATACAACGTCATTCAAAGGATTATTTTAGCATACTGGATCATATAAGGTCATCCAATGTCCTTTCAGGGTCATCCACGTTTATCCAAAAAGTCATCTAACGATTATCCAAGTTTATTTAGGGTAACCTAACAACACTAAAGGTCAATTAGATGAATCAAGATTATTTTCGATGATCTAATGCTTTTTCAGGATCAGACAAAAGTTTTTTAAGATTACATAAAGATTATTTAGAGTTATACCATTGTCGTTCAAAGTAATTTTCATTTATTTAGTCCCTCTAGAATCATTCACAATCGTTTACGTTTGTCCAACATCATACAACGTTTATTTTAGGATACTAGACAATTTAAGGTCATCCAACGTTCATTCAAGGTCATCTACACATTTGGAGCCACCTAAAAATTATCCAAGTTTACTTAAGTTAACTTTTATTTATGAACTTTTAAAATCTACATAGAATCAATTAGAATTTTAAATTAAAACAATAAACAAAAAAAAGATTTTTAAAATTTTTAAATTTTTCAAATAAAAATTTAAAATTTATCTTCAATAAGCAATAAAAATTTTAAAACAAACTTAAATTATATTCAACTCAAAATTTAAAATAAAAGAGAATTTCATAAAAATTTATTTGATATTTTTTAAGCACAGCGGCAAATTTGCCAAATCAGTTCCAAAATTAATTTCACAAAATAAAAAATTAAAATTTTATAAAACAATTGAAATTTTCTGAGCACAATTAAACATTTTTTACAACAAAATTTTGAAGAAATAAAGTAAAGAGACTTTCCTAAAAAAACAGGCTCGAATTTGTTTATAACAATTGAAATTTAATTCTGAAGATTTTAAAATAAAAAAATACAAATAAAACAATCGAATAATATACAATAACAAAATAAACCTACAAAAAAAGAAAGATAAAGAAAGTTCATTTGGAATTAAAGAAAACAATTGAAAATTGATTTTAAAAATAATGAAAACTCATTAAGAAATCAGTTTTAAATTTTTCATTCTTAGAAACAAGAAGAAAAAAAACAATTGGCGTTTTGAATAATGAGGTTTCTTCAAACAACAGATGACACCGTTGAAATTATTTATTATAAATAGTTGAATTTTTAAGAAAAAACAAAAAAATCAATTAAAACTTTAAAAAAATCTTCATATTAATTATACAAAATCAAATATTAATAATTTCCTCAAAAAAAACTTGGCTTTTTTTGAAAACAGCTATTAAAAAATTTCTTAAAAAATAAATTCAAATTTTTAAAATAAATGAAAATTTGTCATCATTGAAATCAAAAGAGAATATCAGAAAAGAAACAAATGATAGTTTGAACATATTTGAAAATTTCCTGAATTTTTAAGAAAACAAAAACAATGATATTTCCTAAAAAACAATTGGAATTATTTTGTGATCATTTGATAGAGAAAAAAGAGAAACAAAATACCTTTATAAAAAATCTTGATATTAATTGTCAATAATTGCTTCAAAAAGAAAGAAATTTAATATTCAAACCTTTAAAAAACTTTATTATTTTTAAAAATAGATAAAAACAAATAAAAATCTTCTTGAAACATTTTTTTTAAATCGCTAAAAAATAATTCAAAATTTAACAATTAAAATTAAAATAAGACAATTTCATCAATATAAGATTAATAAGTAAGAATTTGGTATCATTAAAAACAATTGAAAATCTCGGGAAACAAACAATTGAACTTTTCTTAAAAACAATTGAAATTTTTCTACAACTAAATTTTGAAGAAATAAAATTATGATATTTTCCTAGTAGTTGGAAACAAAACCAGACTTGAATTTGTTTATAACAATTGAAATTCTACTGTGAAGAATTAAGAATATTCTAAAAACAAAACAAAATAAACAACTGAAAATTTCCCACCCACCCCACATATACAAATATCCATAAGCTAGAAACTTACGTTTTATTCATTAAACATATCCACGAAGATTTTTGTTGTTGTCTTTTAACATATGCCTTTAGACTACTATCATATTATATACTTTATGTTTTTTAAACTCTTTTCTATCTCTCTCCCTTTTCCTATTTTCTCTCTTCTGTCTTCTGTTTCTTTATTCTGTTTTTCCTGATTTCTGGCTTTTGTCTTTTTTTTCTTTTTTTTCTATAAGAAATATAGAAGTCAATATTTCTTGAACTTTTCATATTTTTCATACTTATCTTTTATGATTTCTAGAATTTCTTGTAATTCATTTTTTTATTTTGCCAAAGAAGCAATTTCCATTCCAGAGTTTTCTTGCATATTTGTAAAATATTCAGCAATTAAACAAAATGTATTTTTTTGCTTCATTTTCAAGAACTTTTCCTTTTTTAATTTTTATTTTTTGCAATTTTCTACAATTTTGTTAAAGCAATTTATATTTCTATTGTCTTCAAAACACGCTTACTTAGTTATTCTAGAATATTCTTAAAAATAAATCTTGTCTTATTTTGCGAAATTAAAAAATAAATAAAAAAAATTATAACCAGTTTTTCTAGAAATGTATGTTTCCTGAAAAAAATACAATAGAAGCTTTTTCTATAAAAAGATATTCTTAGAAAATTCTAATGAGGCACGGTAGAAAATTATTATAAAATGAAACAGGAATTGTTGCCAGATAAAGTAAGAAAATAATTTAGAAAATGGAAAAGTCACTGGAAATTTTGAGAAATTTTTTTCTATAAATTTGTAAATGCCATTGCGAAAATTATTAGAAAAACAGATGGTGTAAATTTCTAGAAATCACTAGAAAAATTACGAAAAATTGTAAGAATCTAAAATTTTAAAATAACTGCTAAAACATTTTTCTAGAAACTTGTAAGAAACATTTCTATAAATTGTGATACACACAAAAAAAACATTAACAAAATACAATAGAAGTTTTTATAAGCGAGAAGAAAAGTGATTTCAAGAAAACTACAAAAATTCCAAGAGAAGCAGGAAATCTTGAGGTAAAGATTTTTAGAAAATTCAGATGGAATATTTATTTCCTTCCTCTGTTCTTTTATCATCATTTATAAATTATTCTAGCATATTATACATTTTTCCTGTGAATAGAATTATTGTTTCTGTTTTGTAAATAAATCTATTATTATTATTATTATTATCCATATTTTCCACAATATTTATTCCAGTTCATCGAAATCATTTTGCCATTTTGTATTTAGACTTAAATTCAGCTATAAATAGCAGAATTTAAAAAGCAATAATACAGAAAACTAAAAAAAAAACCGAAGACAAAAAGGCTATAAAAATGAAGTCTAAAGATAAGAAATTGGCATCAGAAGACAGAATATAAAAAAACAAAACTAATAAGTCAGAATGTAAAAAAACAGGTAGAAGGTAGATGATAGACAATAAACTACAGAAGATAGAAGACAGAAGGTAGACGAAGACGGAATATTAAAGGCAGAAGACTGATGGAAGATTAAAAAAAATAGGAGACAAAAGGCTATAAAATAAAAGACAAAATATAAAAAAAACCGATAAAAGAAAGAACTTTGGATTTTTGAAAAACTAAAGAAATTTTGTATAATTCTGAAGGAAAAATAGATTGGCTTTTGAGAAATTCGGACGCAAAATATCTCAAAAATCTACAGGTGTCTACAATTTGGATGAGACATTTTTGAAAAATTAAACAGATTCATTCAGCACAGTGAAATTTTGAAAAAGTGAATTTTTAAAAAGAAATGTTAACAACTTTAATGATGATGTAAATTGATTCCTATCATCCCTTATAAAGACATCACTGATGTTCTTCGAATTTTAAAAATTAGAAAAAAAGACTAAAATCTCCGAAAAGTAGATGAATGAAGATTGAAAAGTTCCAAAAATCTATAAAATATGTAAAACAGATTACTGGAAAACATAAGAATTTTTAGAGAGATGTTTTAAGTAACTAAAACATTTATATTAATTAGAAAATAACGAAAACATTTCGTAAATCTACAACTATGAGTCGTATAAAGACTACAAAACAAATCACTTATTGAAACAACTACTTTTCTAGCTAATACGACGACAGGTATTGAATTATAAAAAAGAAATTTTCGACCTGTTACAAATAGCACAGCTGCCAAAATGATTAATGACTTTAATCCAACATCGTTCGAACTAAATTAGGGTATCTTTTTTTTAGATACTGTATTAATTCAACTTATATTTTTAGATTAACCAAATTTTTTTTATTTCTTATTTTCTGGTGATTTCGTTACAAAAAAAGTCGAATGAAGGTCAGAGTCAAAAGAAGGAGGAGCTTGCAGAATCATTGATGTGTCAGTTAGCTACTCGTATTTGAAATTGACATTTAGCATTTAAAAATATACAAACACAGTGAAGAAAGGGATATCTAACTTCTCCTTTTTCCCTTTTTCTAGACATTTTACACATCTTTAGAGTGCCTCTATAAAATTAAATTCTTTGATATGTTGATGTATATTATATCAACCTATCAAAGAATTTATTTTTATAGAGGCACTCTGAAGATATGTAAAGTGTCTAGAAAAAGGAGATCTTGTGGATTTACATGAAGTCATGCGATTTTCGTCTTTTTTTCTTATCTTTAAAATTTGAAGAACATCAGTGATGTCTTTATAAGGGATGATAGGAATCAATTTCCATCATCATTAAAGTTGTTAATATTTGGATCGAATGAGCTAGGTAAAGATGATAATAACTTGATTAAAACACTTAGAAAGTAGTGAAGGAAGTATTTTTATAAAGTTGTTAATTGTTTAACTTCACGATACTGAATATGAACTTTCAATGACATAAACCAAAATAGAGCCCCACATATTTAACGAAATCTTTGTCTTGGGAACTCAATCCTGAATAAGGAGCTGCAACTCAAGTCTCAGATTTCGTATGGCTCTTAAAATCATAAAATGTAGAACACCTTTCACCGGTAGAGAAATGATCAAAGAAAGTGTAATAGCTGTAACCCTTATATTCGCAGTCACCTCTGTGATGACCTTACCTATTTCAAAAATTTAAACTCTTTTACATATAGTCATAAATGTTTTGTTTCAAAATTAAGTATGATCATTATGTAATTATTTGAAAGTTATTAAGATTTAATTGATAATATTATTAGCGTAGGCGCTTAAGGGATGTAAATCGTTGTCGGCACGAGGCACAATATTGAGGCCTGAGGATTAACACGTTGACCAAGTGTCACTCACGAATGATATGGCGACGTAATAATTACGTTGACACACACACAAACCGCGTAATATCTGACGTATCTTGATTGTTCAACCGAAACCATAGATCAAACGATAACTGGAATCTATGAATAATTGGACAATTAAAGCTTGCGCCATTTAGTTCTCGTGAAAAAAAAAATTAATTGGCGCCCGAGTGTAGATAAATTAGTATTTATCGTTAATGAATATTCAAATCGCCCGAACCTAATTAGGACTTCACGAAGTGCTTATTAATTTAAGACAAAAAAAACGAGATGATGATAATAACAAAGGCGTCTTCGTGTGGAAAATAAGAATAGACAATAAATCAATCGATGACTGATGACAAACGAGTTGTAATCCTTTTCTAATACGTACAGAATGAGATGATGTTTTTGCTGTTATGAAAGTGGGATTCTCATTGTTCCTGTCCGCTGGGATGATGGATCCATTACTTTAGGTCGTCACCGGACCGACTGGCCGCTAATTATTGTGAAGTAATTGAGGATGATTGAACGGATGGCTTATGGTTTCTAGTTATAGTTTCTGCAAGTTTTTCGCCCCCGCCCGCCGTAATTTATCTCGGTGATTAATCTAATTCTAATAATATATAGGTGCTGGGAGGATTGCTTAGTTATCGTGTGTTATTCTGACCTAATTTATCATCGCGGAGTTTTCTCGGTGCGACGTGTATTCATTAATGGCCGCGCTTAGAATACAATCAACGGTTATCGGTAGGAAAATGGGTTATGAAAATGCTGAGGGGAGTCAAATAAATTTTCATGCAGTAGAGATTGTGTCTATGTGCCCAAGGATCTTATTATTTTCTTTTTTTCTTCGTACGATTTCTCTCCTGCTCCTCGTATTTTATAAATTACGTAGGCAAAAAAATAATACTCAGATTAATTTATTCGATTGTAAAACACGTAAATTTCTTTTAAAAAATGAATAAAACACAATAGTTTTGTGTTTATGATTATTATCATCTTAAATAATCATTAAAAAACTTCACAATCTTGTATAACTGTTGAATAACCTTGAGAAATCCATGGGAATTGAATGATTGTTAGATGATACTAAAGAATTTTAAATAATCTCGTCATCACCTTTAATAATGATCAAATAACTTCGATGACTTTAAATAACAATCAAGTAACCTTAAATACAGTTGGACAACTTTGAATAATATTTTGATGAGCGTAAACGACCTTGAATGATTCTTAGATGACCTTGAGAAACCTTAAATGAACTTACAGGATATTTGGATGGTCTTGAATATTCTTTAGATTAAATGTCCTTAAATGATTTTCGAATCACCTTAAACGAACTTGAATGACCTTGAAAAATATTTGTATTAACTTAAAAGAGAATCACTGGTAAATCTCATTGAGTAATCTTATATGAATGTTTGGATGAACGCAAACAACTTTCAATGGCATTCAATAATTTTTGAGTAACCTTGAATGAACTCGGTTGACCTAGAATAATATTTGCATGAACGTAACATATCCTAAATCAATGGTAAATCACCTTAAGTAACTTAACACGAACTTAAATGATTGTCAATTAACCTTAAATTGAAGTTGAATGACCTAGAATAATATTTGTATGAACGTAAAATACCTTGAATTTGTAGTAACTATAAACAAGATCTTTGAATGACCTTGAAATTTATTTGGAGGAACGTAGATTACCTTCAATGATATTAAGTAATTATTGAGTATCCTTGAATGAACTTGGATGGCCTAGAATAATATTTTTATAAACGTAGAATACCTTGAATCAATCACTGGTAACCTTAAACGAACTTATCTTTAAATCACCTTAAATTTTCTTTGGATGAACATAGAATACCTTCAATGATATTCAGTAATCATTCAGTATCCTTGAATAAACTTAGATGACCTAGAATAACATTTGTATGAACGTAAAAGACCTTGAATTATTGGTAAATTACTTTAAGTAAACTAAATTTAACTTACATGATCTTTGAAACACATTGAATGATAGATGAATTAAACAAACGCTAGATGACCTTTAATAATCTTTGCGTAACCTTGAAGGACCTTTTAAACTGCCCTAAGAATACTTTATTGATAATTAGATAAACATAAATTTTCTTTAACGACCGTTTTATGACCTTAAACGAGTAACTTTGAAAGACTTTTTTTCGACCATAACTGATCGTTACATAAACGTAAATGACTTTTTTATTGTCTAGTAATCTTATAAAAATTGAGAAGGGTTTTAGATGACCTTGAACGATCGTTGAAGACAATAAAATTACGCTGAATGACCGTAACGAATTTTAATGACCGTCGGGTGTCCTCAGATGTACTTAAAAGATCCTTTGATTGCCTTGAATATATGTAGCAGTAACGCTAATTACCATAAATAAACTAGAATGATGTTGAATAATATTTTTATGAACGTAAATAACTATTATATTACCTTGGTTATCTTTAAATGAACTTTGGATGACCTTGAATGTTCATGTACGAAAGCAGATAACCTTTAAAGACGATTTGATGACCTTGAATGATCGTCAGGTGATCTTGAATTGAGTTGGATGACCTTGAATGATATTTTTATGAGCGTAAATGACCTGTTAGATGACCTTGAGTAACCTTGAAATAACTTACAATATTTAGATGGTCTTGAATGTTCTTTTGATTAATGAAGATAATCTTAAAATGACTTTAAATGATTGTCGAATAACCTTAAATAAACTTTGATGACCTTAAACAATATTTTTATGAAATTAAAAGACCTAAAATCACTAGTAAATCAAATTGTGTAATCTTCACCTTTGGATGACATAAAGAAAACTTTTGAAAAATTAAACCTTAAATGATCTTAAATGATTGTCAAATAACCTTTAATGAACTTAAATGACTTTGAAAAATATTTCTATTTCTATGAAACTAAAGACCTTAAATCACTGGTAAACTTAAATGAACTTTCAAGATATTTGGATGACGCAAAGAAAACTTTTGAAAAGTTTTCAATTACTTTGAATGTTCGCTAAACGATGGTGAACGACCTTGAATGACCGTTTGGTGAATTTGATAAGTAAATACTTTTGGCTGATCTTAGGAGACTGTAAATGACCTTAAATAATATCGATGACCTTAAATTACCATCAGGATACCTTTAATGAACTTAAATAATTTTATTTGCCTTTAAGTAATCCCTGGATAATAATAGATGACCTTGAATGGACATTTGATGAACTTAAATGACCTTAAATAAATTTTTGAATGATGTTGAATGTTCGTCAAACGAACGTAAACGATTTTGAATGACAGTTTGATGATCTATATATCATGGTAGACTTTTGGCTGATCTTAAGAGACTGTAGATGACCTTAAAAATTTTGATGACCTTAAATTATGATCAGGTCACCGTAAATTAACTTAAATGATCTTAAGTTTGAATTAAATAATCTTTTGATGAATGTAGAAGACCTTGAATGAACGTTGGATGATCCTAAATAAAGTTTTGAATGACGTTGAATAATCTTTAAATGAGCGTAAACCACCTTGGAAGATCGTTAGTTGGTCTTGACAAATAAAGACTTTTGGCTGATCTAGATAGCCTGTAAATGACCTTGGACAATCTTGGTGACCTTAAATAATCATCAGGTCACCTTAAATGAACTTAAATAATCTTAAATAGGCTTTAAATTATCTGTGGATGAACGTAGATAACCTTGAATGAACGTTGGGTGACCTTAAATCACCTTAAATAAACTTTTGAATTGCGCTGAATGGGTTTGATAAATAAAGACTATTGACTGATCTTGAGAGACTGTAAATGACCTTAAAAAATCTTGATAACATTAAATGATCATCAGGTCACCTTAAATGAACTTAAATCATCCTAAGTTGACTATAAATAATGTTTGGATGAACGTAAATGACTCTGATTGAAGATTGGATGACCTTAAATGACCTTAAATAAACTTTAGAATGTATGATCATTAAATAAACGTAAATGACCTTGAATGGGCGTTACATGACCTTAATGAATGTTAATGATGTTGAACTACAATGGTATGACCCTAAGTGATCGTCGAGTAACTTCAAATGAACTTAGAAGACTTTTGGCTGACCTTAAAAAATCATTTAATCAATTTAAATGATCTTGAATGACCCTAATGACCTATAATGTTGTCAGGTCACCTTAAATGAATTTCTCAAGCTTTAAATGACTCTGAATGGTCTTTGGATAAACGTGGATGACCTTGAATGAACTTAGAATGACCTTGAATAAACTTAAATAAACGACCTTGAATCATGTTGAACCAAAATGGTATCACCCTAAATGAGTAACAAATGAACTTAGAAGACTGACCTTAAGAAATCATTGGATTAACGTAAATGATCTTGAATGTTCTTAATGACCTTAAGTGTTGTCAGGTCACCTTACATATATATTCGCAATCTTTAGATGACTCTAAATGATCTTTGGATTAACGTTAATGACCTTGAATGAACTTAGGATGACCTTGAACGATCTAAATAAACTTAACTAAACCCTTGGACGACGTTGAAGGATCGTTGAATGTACGTAAACGACCTTGAATGGCTGTTAAATGGTCTTGAATAATCATTGGTAAACTTATTTAAAATTATTTTAGATGCTCGGCGGATAATCTTAAATAAACTTGAATAAATCTTAAATGATTACATAATGGCGAGATAGTATCAAATGACTTTAAGTAGTGATGTTCTGGATGATCTCTATATGATTTCAAATGATCGTTGAAAGATTGTAAAAGACCCTAATGACCTTAAATAATTGTTTGATAAATTTGAATAAACTTTGATGACCTTGTACGATCGTCGAATGAACGTAAATAGCTTTGAACGATTTTTAAAATCTCAGTTATCATCGGGAAACCTTAAATGAACCTTACATAATTATCATTGGAAAAACGAAATTGATATTGAAGGACATTGATGACCATAAATGATAGTTGGTTGAACGTAAATGATAAGCGACTGTTAAATGACCTTTAATAATTATCGGGTGACCTTAAGAAAACTTTTGAAAGTAATAAATAACCACGAATGACCTTGAACGACCGTTGGATGGCCTTGAATTATTACTGAGTAAGTTTAATTGATCTTTAATCTTAGCCAGATGGTTTAAATGAACTTGAAGTATAATGATCGGACGATGGATGACCTCAAAAAGGTTTTGTCTTCCAAATTGTTTGTTTCTAAAATTTGTTCATCTATTCAGCTTAAATCTATTTAGATGCATCAGGAAAGAAATTTCTGCATTAGTGAATCGATTTAAAATTAATTTTTACGAGTGAGAAGTGAAATGAATTGACTTAAATAATATTGATTGAATAATTCTGAATAATCGCTGGATGACCTTGAATTAACATGGATTGACCTACATTTATCATCCAAATATTTTATTACTGTATGTACGACCTTGAATGATCCTTAAAATAATTCCAAATGTCCAATTGATAACTGTGATGACATCAAATGTATAACTTCTCTAAATTTTAATCTATACGAGAATGGGATGGCCTTGAATTATTGTTGGATGACCTTAAACAACGTTGGGTGACCATCATAAGATAACCTTATGTTATTAACATAATTTTTGCAGCTAAAATATAATAAATTTTTGATTATATCTTGAATTTTGGAGGCGTTGGCTTAACAATAAAAAGTAGTATAAAAAAAGTTAAACGTTTTTCTGTTGTCCTAGAATGTTGTGTTTGATTGCTAATTATTACATGAGCTTAATTATTACATGAGCTTAAATACACGTTTAAATACCTTTAATAACTTCAAATGTGTGTTTGATTGCTGTGAGTTATCGTGAGAAGTCTTATTGGATTTACAAGAGGGTTGGATGACCTTGAACAATTGTTGGATGATCTTAAACAATTTTGATTAAGCAACACACAATAACTTAATGTTGTTAACAAATAGATGGACGTTAATATAATTTTTAAAGTTGTATTGTATAACTATAGGGTAAATTATGTTTCAACAAGTGATGGATGAAGAAAAAGTTCGTAGTTTTGTATTGTATAAGTTCATTAAATTGATTTAGTGTTTAGTAAGTTAGTTTTTAATGATAGTAAAAGATGTTTGATCGTGATTGAGGATTATAGCTTGTGTATGTACAAAGATATAAAGTAACACAAATTCCTAGATTGTACATTAAAAATCGCTTAAAACAATTGAAAAACAGTTGCCACAAAACTAAAATTTGACAGATTTATTCAAAATTATGTCTATTTTTAGTTTTTCTATAAAAATTCATCCATCTCTCAATTGTTTTCCCGGGAAACGCTTTCAAACAAAACACTAAGATTGCACATTAAATGTAGCCTGAAAATAAATGAAAAGCAATTACTAAAATGTGAAAATTTTCTAGATTAACTCAAAATTAAGTCTATTTTTTGATTATCTAAAAATATTCATCTTACACTCGATTGTTTTTCCATTAGTCGCATTCAAACACAAACTTGAATAAACTAAAAGATTACATAATAAAAATCGCCGAATAAAATTAAAAAAAAAAAACAATTGGCACAAAATTAATATTTTGTAAATTTACTTAAAATTAAGTGTACTTTTAGTTTTTCTATAAACTTTTGCCCAATAATCGATAATTTCTGAAAAAATCGTATTCACAAACAGATTTTATTAGGCAGAAAGATGGCTCAGTAAAAACCGCTTGAAGAACAATTGCCATAGAGTTAAAATTCAGCATTTTTACTCAAAATATTTCGTAATTTTAAATTTCCAATGAAGAATTACGAAACACTCATTCGTTTTCATAAAAATCGGACTCAAACAATTATTTAAATAAATTTTAAGATTGCATGTAAAAATGGCCTGAAAAATTAAAAATAACAATTGCCACAAAATTAAAATTTTGTAGATTCACTCAAAATTGAGCCTACTTTTAAATTTACTAAAAACATTGATTCTAAACTCGACTGTTTTTATAAAAATCTCATTTAAACAAACACTTAATTAAATATTAAAATTAGACATTATAAATTGCTTGAAAAAAAAGAAAGAACAATTGCCACAAAATCTTAATTTACTTAAAATTAAGCCCACTTTAGGTTTTCTAATAAATATTCAACTAGAACTCGATTGTTTTTCTAAAAGTCATTCTTAAACAGATATTTAATTAAATTTCTAAAAATCGTCTGAAAAATTTGAAAAACAATTGCCACAAAAATAAGATTTTATTTTATACACAATTGAATCTTATTTTACCTTTTCTACCCTACATAACCTTTATTACGTTAATCAAAATACTGTTTTCAATTGTTGCAGACAAAATGTGCTAATTGATTTAATTTAGTAGACACTGGCTTGTATTTTACTGATTAGAGGGTGGGTTCGAGGCCACCCACCCACCCTACATATACTGCGTTACTTTAGTTACACACTGTCTTTAATTGTTGAATCATCATCGAATTATTTTAGTTTATTTTTCTTGGATTTAAAACGACGGATTGTAGCTTAAATTGCCATGTATATGTAGGGTGGGTGGCCACTATCCCACAAACCAAACCGTACAACATAAACAAAATTTGAATGTATATTTTTTTTAAATTTCACTTGAGAAGATTGATGTTTAAGTTATATAAATAATTCAATAATAAGTTAAATCGAATGTAATTACAACAAAACAAAATATGACAGCTAAATTAATTCAGGAAACAGTAACTTGTGTTTTATTGATTAAAGGGTGGGCAAGAGGATACCCACCCATCTTACATATATTTTATTACCTTAAACAAAACACTATTTTAATTGTTGGAGACAAAATGTGCTAATTGATTTAATTTGTATATGTAGGGTGGGTGGGTTGCCACACCAACAATAATTTGGTTAAATTTCGGATGACCTTCAATGATAGTTTGATGAACTTAAATGTCAACTAAATAAGGTTAATTAATCTTCTAGTCAAAACTACAGTTATATGATATTTGGATAATGACTGTAAGGACCGTTTGATGACCTTGATAAATAAAGACTTTTGTGTGGTCTTGAACGACCTTTAAAAATCTTGATGACCTTAAATGATCATCAGGTCAACATAAATGAACTTAAATAATTTTTAGTTGGTTTTAAGTAGTCTTTGGATGAACGTAGATGACCTTGAATGTACGTTGGATGACCTTAAATGACTTTAAATAAAGTTTTGAATGACTTTGAATGCCCATTAAACGAACGTAAACGACCTTGGATGACCCTGTAATGACCTTGATAAATATAGACTTTTGGCTGATCATTTACCTTAAATAATCTTGGTGACCTTAAATGATCGTTCATTTAGAACTTATATAATCTTTAGTTGGCTCTAAGTAGTCTTTGGATGAACGAAGATGACCTTGAATGTACGTTGGATGACTTTAAATAAAGTTTTGGATGACATTGAATGATCGTTAAACGAAAGTAGACGATCTTGACCAACCGTTAGTTGGCCTTGATAAATAAAGACCTTTGGCTGATCTTAAGAGACTGTAAACGGCCTTAAATAATCTTGATAACCTTCAACTATCAGGTCACCGTAAATGATCTTAAATAACTTTGTGTTGGCTTCAAATAATCCTGGGATGAACGTAGATGACCTTTATGACCTCAAATGACATTAAACAAATTTTTGAAGGACTTTGAATGATCGTTAAATAAAAGTAAACGATCTTGATGACCTTAATTTATTATCATGCCACCGCAAATAAACTTAAATCATCTTAACTTGGCTTCAAATAATCCTAGGATGAACGTAGATGACCTTGAATGAAGGTTGGATGGCCTTAAATAAAGTTTTGAATGACGTTGAATGATCGTTAAAAGATCGTCAACAATCTTGAATGGCCGTTAGTTGGCTTTGATAAATAAAGACTTTTGACTGATCTTAAGAGACTGTAAATTACCTTAGAAAATCTTGATGACCTTCGATTGTCATCATGTCTCTTTTTTATTGAATTGACGAGGCGGATACATGATGAAACTCCATAACAAATTGAAATAAAACAACAAAATTGGGACAATAAATGTGAAACCCTCCCAACTGTGTAGTTTTATTTCAATATGTCTCTTTTATTGATTTAATCTTTATCTGTCGTGCATTACGTAAAAATTATACAATTAAGCAAGTAATATATACAACTAATTGCATGTAGAATGGCAGAGTTCACTCATATTATCTTCCACTCGAACCCGCCGTATCTGGGACGAACGTAGATGACCTTGAATGAATGTTGGATGACCTTAAATGACCTTAACTAAACTTTTGAATGACGTTAAATGTTCGTTAAACGAACGTAGAACGTACACGACCGTGAATGAGCGTTGGATGACTTTCATGAATGTAAATGATGTTGAATTATTATGATCGTCGAGTAACTTTAAATTTTAGCTGACCTTACTAAATCATTGAATCAATGTAAATGATTTTGAATAATTTTAATGACCTTAAATGTGGGCATTCACTTCGCGGTACTTTTTCAATTTTATAAATGGTAGTTAGGTTAGCTTAAATAAACTTGGATAATCCTTAGATGACTCTGAATGATGTTTAGATAAACCTGGATGGCCTTGAATGGTCTAATAACTTTAAATAAACGACCTTGAATGACCATCAGATGGCCTTGACGAATGTGAATAATGTTAAATCACAGTGGCATGACCCTAAATGATCGACGAGTAACGTTAAATGAACTTAGAAGACTTTTATTGGACCTTAAGAAATCATCCGATCAACGTAAATGATCTTGTAATAAAAATGTATTAAAGTCCTTTACGTTGCGGAAAATTAATTAAAAATTAGAAACACTTTACTTTCTTACTGTTAAATGATCTCGATTGACCCTAATAACCTAAAATGTTGTCAGGACACATTGCATAAACTTTTGCAAGCTTTAGATGGCTCTGAATGATTACTGGATAAACGTGGATGACCTTAGATGGTATAGTAATCTTAAATAAATAAATATAGTTTTGGATGACGTTGAAAGATTGTTGGATAGATGTAAATTATATTTGTATGATTTTAAATGACTCTAATGACCTTAAATAATTGTTGGATAAAGTTAAATCAACTTGGATGACCTTGAACAATCGTCGAAAAACCGTAAATAGCTTTGGACGATTTTTAAAATCTCAGTGATCATCGGGAAACCTTAAATGAGCCTTAGATGATCATCATTGTATAAATGAAGTTGATATTGAACGACATTGGTGACCATAAATGATAGTTGGTTGAACGTAAATGATAAATGACCTTAAATATTTATCGGGTGTCCTTAAGAGAACTTTTGAAAGTAATAAATAATTACGAGTTACCTTGAACGACCGTTGGATGACCTTGAATTATTACTGAGTAAGTTTAACTGATCTTGAATCTTATTCAGATGGTTTTAATGAACTTGAAGAATAATGATCGGACAATGGATGACCTCAAAAAGATTGTCTTTAATTTTCGCAGCTAAAATATAATAAATTTTTGATTGTATGTCCTAGAATGTTTAGTGTTTGATTGCTGATTATTACATGAACTTAAATATACGTTTAAATACCGTTAATAACTTTAAATGTCTGTTTGATTCCTGTGATTTATTGTTAGATGTCTTATTGGATCTATAAGAGGGTTGGATGACCTCGAATAATTGTTGGATGACCTTGAATAATTGTTGAATGACCTTGAATAATTATTGGATGACCTTAAAAAACTTTTAATAACTAGTATACAATAACTGAATGTTGTTAACAAATACATGGGCGTTAATATACTGAATACTTTAATTTTTGTAGCTGTATTGTATAAAGATAAGGTAAATTGTGTTTCATACAGTAATGGATGAAGAAAAAGTTCATAGTGCGTTGTATAAGTTCATTAAATTGATTTAGTGTTTAGTAAATTAGTTTTTAATGATGGTAAAAGATGTTTGATCGTGATTGAGGATTATAGCTTGTGTATGTACAAAGATATAAAGTAACACACTCTAGGCGTTTAATTAGTGTTTAGATTAAACTCTATTTCAAGCGAATGTGTCGTAAATTTAAGCGTAAAAATAGAGGTAAATCATATAAATATCACTAGCCGTTTGCCAAAAGGTCTTTATTGCATCCGCTAGTAGAAAATGGCGTAAATATTAAAACCGGACCAATTTAAAAATTATACGCGCGATCAAATGCGTAATTAAAATATTTGAAAAATGATTTTGACACGGCATTTATCTCCCTCGTTTAATAGTGCATAATGTATGCATAAAATTATAGTAATTGATGACGGTTGTCATCGGGGTAATAATCCGAGGCACGGCGTAGGGAATAAATATATTTTATCAATATTATCGATATGTTTATAAATTTTTCCAGGCGCATAAAGAATTTCATAATGTATTAATAAGAATGCAGATACACGTATGAATAAATAATATAATAACGTCGGTTTTAATTAGCCGGCGAAATTTATGTAATTCCCCGCTAATTATGTTCGTATTTTTGCGGTTGTTTATTTTCCGAATCGGCCCGCAATAAATTGTCCCGTTTGATGTGCATAATATTTTAATGAGATTATATAAAGGCTGGCTGGCGTGCATATATGCATGCATACGAAAGGACATACTATACAGCGAATTACAAAAAGCGTTGGCAACCTTTGGCGGTCATGAATCTTCAGCAGGATGGAATTGTTCTTCATCGCTGACGGCCTCAACTCTCTCTCACCTCGCCTTAACTCTACGTATCTCCTCGTTGCACTGAATCAATCTTCTGACAATGCGTTATCCTTTGTTGTTGTTGTTGGGAGTCGGATGTGGGCAGCGTTTTGCTTTTTGAACGGCCAACGGTTTAAGAAATGATGGCTATAAGCGTTTCTTCTGCTCTAACATATTAATTTGAACTTCACTTGAAAATCACGTTTAAAAAACAGGGGGAACTCAAAAGGATATTGAATGCCTTTCCAGAAAAAGTAAACAAGGTCTGCAAATAAATAAAAACCTGTGAAGAAAGTTGATGAGCTATTCAAAGGATAGAAAGAAGAATCGACGTTCGTCAACTTAATTTTAAAGGATATTGTATGCCTTTCCAAAAAAACATAAACAAGTTGTATACATAAATAAAAACCAGTGATGAAAGTTGAGTTTTTTTAATGCTACAAGAGTAATTCAAAGGAAAGAAAAAAGTTCGTCTTCTACAATTATCTAATTTTTCACGGATAAAAACATCTCCATCCAAGAATTATGGAGTGAAAAATTAGATGTCTATAGAAGAGGAGGTAAGGTAATTGGAATATTATAAAAAATCCCACCACATAAAACCTGGAATGGATTTTTAAAGGTAAAAAAGAAAACAAACTTTCTTTCAAGATTAATTTTAATACTCCACGGTTTTACATCAATAAAAGACTGAAATTTTTCTTCATCAATGAATATTTCACTTCATTGCATTGAATTTTTGCGTAATCTACAACACACCCTTCACCAATTCGCCTGCAGAAGGGTAAGATAACGGAAACATATCCGTTTAATTAAAGCAAAAGGTCCGAGTTGATATATTGATCCAATAAAAATACCTCTGAACAAGGCAAATAGCAACGGGGCCATAATAGAATTTAGGTAATCCCGATGTCATAGTTGTTGCCACGTTCCCTTCAATGGGATGATTTATTTTGACATCAGCGCGCATTGTCGGCCCTCCACTCTCCGCTGGCATCTGCGAAAAGAGGCGACAGCTGAGGACACCTTTTTCGACCGGTCTTATCGCATTGGCTCCAAAATTTCTGACCATCGAAATGAATATTTAAATACTTCATTACACCTGTATACATTTAATTCAATTAGGTAAATCTGCACCTTTTTTGGGCAATTTTTAATGTGCAGTCTTGAAATTTAATCTAATGTTTGCTTGGATGCAATTTTTACAAAAACAATCGAGTGCTGGGTGATTTTTTATAGGAAAACTAATGTGCAATTTTGTAATTAATTCAATGTTTGTTTGAACGCGACTTTTAGAAAAACAATCGAGTGCAGAATGAATATTTATGGGAAAATTGAAAACAGACATAATTTTGAGTAAATTTTACAAATTTATATTACGTGGCAATTGTTTTTCTATTATTTTCAGGCGGTTTCTAATGTGAAATTTTGTAACTAATTCAATTTGTTTAAACGCGACTTTTAGAAAAACAATCGAGTGCAGAGTGAATATTTATGGAAAAATTAAAATTAGACATCATTTTGAGTAAATCTTACAAATTTCTAGTACGTGGCAATTGTTTTTCTATTATTTTCAGGCGGTTTCTAATGTGCAATTTTGTAATTAATTCAATGTTTTTTTGAACGTGACTTTTAGAAAAACAATCGGATGTAGCGTGAATATTTATTGGAAAGTTAAAATTAGACATAATTTTGAGTTAATCTTACAAATTTCTAGTACGTGACAACCGTTTTTCTATTATTTTCAGGTGGTTTCTAATGTGCAATTTTGTAATTAATGCAATATTTGTTTGAATCCAACTTTTAGAAAAACAATCGAGTGCAGCGTGAATATTTATTGGAAAGTTAAAATTAGACATAATTTTGAGTTAATCTTACAAATTTCTAGTACGTGGCAATTGTTTTTCTATTATTTTCAAGGGGTTTCTAATGAGCAAGTTTGTAATTAATCAAATATTTGTTTGAATGCAACTTTTAGAAAAACAATTGAGTGCAGAGTGAATATTTATGGGAAAATTAAAATTAGACATAATTTTGAGTTAATCTTACAAATTTCTAGTACGGGACAATTGTTTTTTCTATTATTTTCAGGCGGTTTCTAATGTGCAATTTTGTAATTAATTCAATGTTTGTTTGAACGCAACTTTTAGAAAAACAATCGAGTGCAGCGTGAATATTTATTGGAAAAATTAAAAATAGACATAATTTTGAGTAAATCTTACAAATTTCTAGTACGTGTCAATTGTTTTTCTATTATTTTCAGGCGGTTTCTAATGTGCAATTTTCTAATTAATTCAATGTTTGTTTGAACGCGACTATTAAAAAAAACAATCGAATGCAGCGTGAATATTTATAGAAAAATTAAATATAGACATAATTTTGCGTTAATCTTACAAATTTCTAGTACATGGCAATTGTTTTTCTATTATTTTCAGGTGGTTTCTAATGTGCAATTTTGTAATTAATTCAATGTTTGTTTGAACGCGACTTTTAAAAAAACAATCGAGTGCAGCGTGAATATTTATGGAAAAATTAAAAATAGACATAATTTTGAGTTAATCTTACAAATTTCTAGTACGTGGCAATTGTTTTTTTTAATTATTTTCAAGGGGTTTCTATGTGCAAGTTTATAATTAATCAAATATTTGTTTGAACGCGACTATTAGAAAAACAATCGAGTGCAGAGTGAATATTTATAGAAAAATTCAAATTAGAAATAATTTTGAGTTAATCTTACAAATTTCTAGTTCGTGGCAATTGTTTTTCTATTATTTTCAGGCGGTTTCCAAGGTGCAATTTTGTATTTAATTAAATATTTGTTTGAATGCGACTTTTAGAAAAACAATCGAATGCAGCGTGAATATTTATGGAAAAATTAAAAATAGACATAATTTTGAGTTAATCTTTCAAATTTCTAGTACGTGGCAATTGTTTCTCTATTATTTTCAGGGGGTTTCTAATGTGCAAGTTTGTAATTAATCAAATATCTGTTTCAACGCGACTTTTAGAAAAACAATCCAGTGCAGCGTGAATATTTATGGAAAAATTAAAATTAGACATAATTTTGAGTTAATCTTACAAATTTCTAGTACGTGGCATTTGTTTTTTTATTATTTTCAAGGGGTTTCTAATGTGCAAGTTTGTAATTAATTCAATGTGTTTGTTTGAATGCGACTTTTAGAAAAACAATCGAGTGCAGGGTGAATATTTATGGAAAAATTAAAAATAGACATAATTTTGAGTAAATCTTACAAATTTATATTACGTAGCAATTGTTTTTCTATTATTTTCAGGCGGTTTCTAATGTGCAATTTTATAATTAATCAAATATTTGTTTGAATGAAACTTTTAGAAAAACAATCGAGTGTAGCGTGAATATTTATGGAAAAATTAAATATAGACATAATTTTAAGTTAATCTTACAAATTTCTAGTACGTGGCAATTGTTTTTTCTATTATTTTCAGGCGGTTTGTAAGGTGCAATTTTGTAATTAATTCAATGTTTGTTTGAACGCGACTTTTAGAAAAACAATCGAGTGCAGCGTGAATATTTGTAGGAAAATTAAAATTAGACATTATAATGAGTTAATCTTATACATTTATAATACGTAGCAATTGTTTTTCCATTATTTTCAGCTCACTTTTAATGTCCAAACTTGGAATTTCATGAATAAAAGTTCATTTGATTTTTAGAAAAAAACAATCGAGTTTCAGACAAATGTTGATAGGAAAACTTAAAGTATTAATTTTGAAAATGAAAACTAACAAATTATAATTGTTTGTCAATTGTTTTTCATTTTTTTAATACAATTTTTAGTGTGTAACATTAGAATTGAATAAAATATTTGTTTAAACGCGATTTATAAAAAATCTGTTAAGAGTTAGTTGAATATTTATAAATAATATAAAAGTAGACTTAATTTTGAGTAAATCTATACATTTTTAATTTAGTGGAAATTGTTATTCAATTTTTTTCAGGCGATCTAATGTGCAATCTTACGAATTATTCAAATATTGCTTTGAATTAGTTTTTTAGTAAAACCATCGAGTTTTGGGTAAATTTTTATATGAAAACTGAAAGTATATTTAATTTTGAATCAATCACCAAAATTTTAATTTTCTGCCTATTGTTTTTACCTTTTTTTACGCAATTTTTAATGTGCAATCTTGAGTTTTGATCAAAAGTTTGTTTGAATTCGATTTAGAAATAAAACAATCGAATATTGCTTGAATTTTTATACGAAATCTAAAACTAGACTAAATTTTGAGTAAATCTACCAAATTTTAATTCAATTGCAATTGTTTTTTTTAAATTTTTAGTCGTTTTTATTTATACAATCATAGATTTTAATCAATCGTTTGTTTCAATGTGATTTTTAAAACCACAAACGAAATTTGAGGAAATTTGTATAAAAAAATTAAAACTAAACTCAATTTTGAATAAATCTACTTAATTGTAAATTTTTGTCAATGGTTTTTCAATAATTTTTTCAGGTGTTATTTATGTATAACTTCAGACTTTAATCAAATGTTTGTTTAAAAACGATTTTCATAAAAACAATCGACTTTCGGGTAATTGAAACTAAAAAATTATGAAAGAAGATTAAATTTTTAGCAACCTTTGAATTTAAACAAATGTTTCTTTAAACACGATTTTTCGAAAAACGGTCGAGTGTTTAAGAATTTTTTATAAAGATAACTAAAAGTAGACTTCCATTTGAGTAAATCTAATCAATTTTTAATTTTATGATAGTTGGTTTTCAATTGTTTTCAGGCGGTTTTTAATGTGCAATCATAAACTTTACTAAAATGTTTGTTTGGATTTAATTTTTAGAAAAATAATTGAATACTGGTTGAATATTTATAGAAAAACTAAAAACTCACTTAATTCTGAGCAAACCTATAAAATTTTAACACTTTGCCAGTTGTTTGTCAATCATTTTTCAGGCGATTTTTAATGTGCAATCTTAAAATTTCCTAATAATTTGTTTGAAATAATTTTTAGAAAAACAAACGAATGTAGGGTGAATTATTATATGAATATTAAAACTGAACACAATTTTGAATAAATTTTACAAATTTATATTATCTAGCAATTGTTTTCATAATTTTTTCAGGTCAATTTTAATAAACAATTTTAGAATTTAATGAAATATTTGTTCAAGTACGATTAAATAAAAACAATCGAGTTTTAAGGAAATATTAATAAAAAAAACTAAAAGTATAGTTAATTTTGAGTTAATCTACTAAATTTTAACTTTACGGTAATTGTTTTCCAAATTTTTCCAGGCGATATTTAATGTGGAATATTCAAAATTTAACAAATTTATGCTTGAATGCAACATTAATTAAAACATGCAAGTATTTGTTGAATATTTATAAGAAAACTAAAAGTATACTTAATTTTGAGTAAACCTCTAACATTTTAATTTTATGGCAATTGTTTTACAATTGTTTCAAGTGATTTTTAATGTGTAATTTTAAAATTTAATCAAATCTTTGTTTGATTGCGATTTTTTGCAAAAACAATTGAGTGTTGATAAAATATTTATAGAAAAACTATAAACAGACTTAATTTTGAGTAAATCTATTAATTTTTAGTTTTATAACAATTATTTTTCAATTATTTTAGGTCGATTTTTAATGTGTAATACTAGAAATTAACGAAAAGTTTGTTTAAATAAGATTTAATAACAAACAATTGAATCTTGAGTAAATCTTCATAAGATAAGCAAAACTAAACTTAATTTTGAGTAAATCTTCCAAATTTTAGTTATGTGGCAATTGTTTTTCTATTTTTTAAGTGATTTTTATCGTTCAATCTTAATATTTAATCAATTGTGTGTTTGAATGCGATTTTTTGGAAAACAATCGAGTGTTGAGTAAATATTTATAAGAAATCTAATAGTAGACCAAATTTTAAGTAAATTTATTAAATTTTAATTTAATGGCAATTGTTTTTCTATTTTTTCTAGACGATTTTTACGTGCAATCTTGGATTTTGATCAAATGTTTGTTTGAATGCGATTTTTACAAAAACAATCGAGCGATGAGTGAATATTTATAGAAAAAACTAAAAATAGACTTAATATTCAGTAAATTTTCCAAATTTTGATATAGTGGCAATTGTTTTACAATAATAATATTTTTTTAATGTCCAATTTTGCAGTTATTTAAGTGTTTGTTTGAATGCAATTTTTAGAAAAAACAATTGCATGTTGGGTAAATATTTATAGGAAAATTAAAAGTAGACTTAATTTTGAATAAATCGGCCATATTTTAATTTTATGGCAATTGTTTTTCTAACTTTTGAGGCGAAGTTATTGTGCAATATTGTAATTTAATCGAATGTTTGTTTGAATGTGGTTTTAAGAAAAACAATCGAGCGTCGCGTAAATATTAATAGAAAAACTGAAAGCAGACTTAATATTGAATAAACCTTGCAGGTTTATTCATTTTAAATACGTGGCAATTATTTTTTGATTTTTTTTTCAGGTGTTATTTAATGTGCAATTTTTGAAATTAGTCAAATAATTGTTTGAATACTATTAAAAAATAATTAAGTTTTGGGCAAATATTTATAGAAAAACTAAAAGTAGACTTAATTTTGAGTAAATATGAAAAAAAAAATTTTTATAGCTATTGTTTTTCATATTTTTTTCTGGTGATTTTTAACGTGTAATCTTGAAATTCAATCAAATATTTATTTGAAAGCAATTTTTAGACAAACAATCGAATGCTGGGTGAATGTTTATAGGATACCTAAAAATGGGCTTAATTTTGAGTAAATTTGTCAATTTTCAAATTTCTGGCAATTGTTTTTCAATGTTTTCAGGCGACTTTTAATGTGTAATATTGGGATTAAATCAAACGTTTGTTTAATTGTGATTTTTAGAAAAACAGTCGAGTGTTGATTGAATATTTTGACAAAAATTAAAAGTAGACTTAATTTTAAATAAACCTACAGCAATTTAATTTTGTGGCAATTGTTTTTTCTATTATTTTCAAGCGATTTTCACATGCAATCTTAAAATTAATTAAAACATTTGTTTAAATGCATTTTCTTTAAAAACAAATGAGTTTTAGGTTAATGTTTACTGGAAATCTAAAATTAGACAAAATTGTGAGTATAACAACTAAATTTTAATTCTATAGCAATTGTTTTTCTATTTTTTCAGACGATTTTTAATGAGCGATAATTCTGCTTAAACAAATGTTTGTTTGCATCCGATTTTTACAAAAATAATCGATTATTCGGTGAATTTTTATAGATTACCTAAAAGCAGACTTAATTTTGAGTAAATCTACCAAAGTTTTGTTTTGTGACAATTGTTTTTCAATTGTTTTTAATTGATTTTGATTCTGCAATCATGGATTTTATTCAAACGATTGTTTAAATGCATTTCTGTTAAAAACAAATGAGTGTTGGGTAAATATTTATTGAAAATATAGAATTAGACAAAATTTTGAGTAAAACAGCTAAATTTTATTTCTGTGGCAATTGTTTTTCAATTTTTTCAGACAATTTTTAATGAGCAATCATTCTGCTTAAACAAATCTTTGTTTGAATCCAATTTTTAGAAAAGCATTCGAATATTCGGTGATTTTTTATAGATCACCTTAAAGCAGACTTAATTTTGAGAAAATCTACAAAATTTTTATTTTGTGGCAATTATTTTTCAATTGTTTTAAACCGATTTTGATTGTGCATCATGGATTTTATTCAAAAGATTCTTTGAATGTGATTTTTAGAAAAACAATTAAACTTTGAGTGCATTTTTATAGGCAAACTAACTCTAGACTTAATTTTGAGTAAATTTGTCAAATTTTAATTTCGTAGCAATTTTTGTTCTATATTTTTCAAGTAATTTTTAATTTGTAATCTTGGAATTTAATCAAATGTTTGTTTAAATGCGAAAAATACAAAGTCAATGGAGTTTTTAGTGAATTTTTATAGGAAAATTGAAAGTAGAATTAATTTTGTATAAATCTGCCAAATTTTAATTTCATAGCAATTGTTTTACACAATATTTTAGGCGATTTTTATTGTGCGATCCTGGGGTTTACTCAGATAGTTGTTTGAATGCGATTTTTAGACAAACAATGGAGTTTTGGGTGAATGTTTATAGGAAAACTAAAAGTAGAATTAATTTTGAATCAATCTGCCAAGTTTTAATTTTATAGCAATTGTTTTTCACAATATTTCAATCGATTTTCATTGTGTGATCTTAGGGTTTATTCAAATGGTTGTTTGGATGCGATTTTTGGAAAAACAATTGAGTTTTGGGTGAATTTTTGTAGGTAAACTATCTCTAGACTTTATTTTGAATAAATTTATTAAAGTTTAATTTAGTGGCAATTGTTTTTTTTTTAATTTTTCAGGTAATTTTTGTTGTGTATGTATATTACCAATTAATCTTGTATTAATGACTTTATAATTAAAAAGGGGCAATTTAATCGAACCGACAATTAAAATATCCATCAAGACTGCGCCATAAATCCATCCCGAAAAGGTGTGTAATATACGGACGGAGTACAGAAAAAAAACCTGAATAAAATAAAACGGTTTTAAGTATTCCTAAAATACAATTCATCAAGACATAATCTCGTAATAAATATTCATAATAAAAAACCATATTTATAATCGACAGCACGGACGGACGGACTTTGTGGTGGTGGTGGTGCGTACAGATATAAAGTAAAAGAAATTATAAATACACGGAGTCGTCATAAAGAAACCCACATGTTCATAAATACATCGCATTAAATTACACACATTCCAAAATCACATATCAACTAAATTACGAATTAGCATAAAAATCACATAAAACTCTGGAAATCCAGGCCTGTCCGGTCTTTGAGGAACTTGACTGGCACAAAAGGTTTGTCCGCTGTAAATCACGCCGATCTGACACACCGGGAGGAGAAGGCGAAGAAGAAAGGTGGCCCAGGTAAAACACTCGTTCACCTACAGAATGCTACAACGTTTTTTTTCCTTGGTTATATAATTCACACGGGCCTGACAATAATAGAAATGTTAATTGTTTATTGGTTATAAAAGTATATTGCTATTTAGAACTACGAGTATGTTTTACTGATTGGAGGGTGGGATAGAGGCCACCCACCCACCCTACATATACATTTAATATTTCATCAGTAACACTGTTTCGAATCAAGAAAAAATTTCATATTAATATTGAGATTGTTTAAAAATTTAAACGCAATGTTCTAGCTTAAATTTCAAAGTAAATGTAGGATGGGTGGGTGTCACTATCTCACCCTCATTTCATACTAACACGAACGTTAATTTTGAGTAAGAAAATTTACTCAAAGACGAATATTTCCTCCATTCATTCTTTGCATATTTGCTTCTAATGAATTGCAATTTCATTCAGAACTACGAGTATGTTTTACTGATTGGATGGTGGGATAGTGGCCACCCACCCACCTACATATGCCTATAAACTTTCAGCACTGACACTCTTTTGGTTTCCATGAAAATTCACAGTGTTAGTGTTGAAGTTGGTTAAAAATTTAAACTGATTTTAGAGTTTAGTTTTTATTAACTAACATCAACACAAAAACTGTGAATTTTCATGGTAACCAAAAGAGTGTCAGTGATGATTGTTTATATTCATATGTAGGGTGGGTGGGTGGCCTCTATTCCACCATCCAATCAGTAAAACATATTCGTAGTTCTGAATGAAGTTACAATTAATGAGGAGAAAATATACAAAGAATTACTTAAGAAAATATACTTCTTTGTGTATATTTTGCTTACTCAAAATTAACGTTGGTGTTGGTATGAAGGGAAGGTGGGTTAGTAGCAACCCACCCACCTTACATTTACTTATAAATTTAAGCTAGAGCATTTCGTTGAGATTTTCAGGAAATATTAATATGAAGTTTTTTTCCAGATACGAAACAGTGTTGCTGATGAAAGATTAAGTGTATATGTAGGATGGGTGGGTGTATTCTGGCAATTCCAAGCTTTAAAATACTTTAATGCTAATTGATATTAGAAGAATTCATTCTAAAAACTTTTTCAGAACCTCCCTTCAGGATTATGTGATGAGATTCTGAAGTATTCTGGCAATTAAATGCTTCAAACTATTTTAATTTCAATGGATGTTAGAAAAAATAACTCTAAAAATTATTTTACGACCTTCGTTCCAGATATCCTGAAACATTCTAGCAACTCATATTAGAAGAATTAATTTTAAGAACTCTAATAAATCCTCCCTGCTGGATTGTCCCATGGTTTCTGGTAATTCAAGGCTTTAAATTTAAATTCTTCGATTCCAATTGATATTAGAAGAATTAAACTCTAGAAACTCTTTCAAATCCTTCCTGCAAGATAATATAATAATCTGGTCCTTAAATATTTTAGCAATTAAGAGCTTTAAAATACTTTGTTCCCAATTACTATTAGAAGAATTAATCAAAAACACTCTTTAAGATCCATTCTGGAAGAGAATAAAGATGAGTTTCAAATAAAAATTTCTTCTAGAAGAGAGAAAAAAAACACGTTTAATCAAAAAATATCTTTAAGATTCTTTCTGGAAGCTAATAAAGATGAGTTTCTAACAAAATTTTGTTTTAGAAGAGAACAAAAACATGTTATAAAAGGTTAATAATTAAAAAAAGTGGTGAATGTTATGCGAATCACATAGATACATTACAAAAAGGAAAACTTTTTCATGTTTAAGCCTTTGCATAAACTAATTTTTGAAAAGATTCTATAGCTAAAGAGAAAAGTCAACAAAAGAATAAATGATTGTAAATACCTTTTATATATCACACACTTTTATTTTGAATTAATTTTCTTATTAATAAGAATGTATCACAAAGTAGAGGGCTCCACAATTACCTATTCAACAAAAGAAGCATTCAGTTCGTGATACATTTTGATAATTCAAGATAAGTAAACCAATTAACTTTTTACTTTTAAAAAGTGATACCAATAAAGTTACTTGTTTTACTTATTTTGAAAAAAAATCTTTCGTATCCTCTAATGATATAATTATCTGAAGACCTGTAACTGTAAAATAAATCAACACAGCAGAAAGTTTGTTATGCTTATGATTGATGATAAGAGAAGTCTGTTCTTACCTAATATAAATAATAGGTAAATACTGTGCTTTGATATCTTTCTAGAGCATCATAAATAAGAGAACTGTTGCTCCAGAAAGATTTATAGATAATCAAAATGAAGAATCTGCAGAATGATTGAATTATTTGCAGACATTTTTGAAACTCAAGCTTCAAATCAATAAAATTCCAAGGAAATCCAACAATGAAATCTAAATTTTTCTCACTTGATTATTTTGTAGTCTCAAATGATAATACAAATTTTTGAACAACTCCAATCATCTAATTGTGAACACTAGACACTTTCAAACCAACAGAAACTTTTGGAGCTGGAAATACTTTTGTAATTGTAGCTTCAAATCGAATAAACACTAAAAAAACTTGACAAAAAAGCTCTCAATTAAGTGTATAAAGTTATGTTATACTAAAAAACATTAAATAATATGTTTATTTAAAGCATATTTTATACACAATTTTTGAGGATGTTTCAGGGATTGAAGGATAGGATAGAGGCCACCCATCCACCCTACATATACATTTAATATTTCATCAGTAACACTGTTTCGTATCAAGAAAAAATTTCATGTTAATATTGAGATTGTCTAAAAATTTAAACACAATGCTCTAGCTTAAATTTCAAAGTAAATGTAGGATGGGTGGGTGTCACTATCTCAACCTCATTTCGTATTAATAGGAACGTAAATTTTGAGTAAGCAAAATGTAATATTTTCTTGATTAATTCTTTGTGTATTTTTTTTTCTAATTAATTGTTATTTCATTCAGAACTACGAGAATGTTTTACTGATTGAAAAGTGGGATATTGGCCACCCACCCACCCTACATATGCATATAAACTATTTTCGTTTCCATGAAAATTTAGTGTTAGTGCTGATGTTAGTTAAACATTAAAACTGTTTTTTAGAGTTTAGTTTTTAATAACTAACATCAACACTAACACTGTGTATTTTCATGGGAACCAAAAGAGTGTCTGTGATGATTATTTTTATGCATATGTAGGGTGGGTGGGTGGCCTCTATCCCACCTTCCAATCAGTAAAACATACTCGTAGTTGTGAATGAAATTACAATGAATGAGAAGAAAATATATAAAGCATTGTTTTTTTAAGTTTTTATCAGAGGATAGAGCGATAGTCAACAAGCCACCCTCCATATACACGTTGTCCCCTGAAATTTTGAATATGGGCATTTCAATGCCTTACTCGTTGCTTAGTTACCACGCTCGTTACATATTTTAATGGACTGACCAACGGGAAATAATCAGTAATTTCTAATTTGTAATAAAATAGGGAATCATAATGAAACATATTTACACGTCATTTTAATATTACTATTTTTACGGACACAATGCTGGCGTAACGAATAACAAATAACTGCAATGTTCATCTTATTAAATGTCGAAAACATTCCCTTGTTGAGCCAAACAATATCCCAGATGATCATAAAATTCCTGTTAACATTTTAGCTTCAAAATGTCAAATTGACATGCGTATTGCAGCAACAATAATAATACAAATTACATTACTCATATTCAAAATTTCAGGGGACAACGTGTATATAAAATATAACTTTCATTATTTACCCTACTTTTAATTTCAAACAAAACACATGATTTCGTTGTAATCACGTAAAAAAGTTTTTGTAGAAAAATTGCGGTTTTCACTCATTTAATTCTTCATAAATGTTCATAAATAGAGGGCGGTCTTTTTATTCAAAATTACTGGTGTGTTTTATTGATTGAAGGGTGGGATAGAGGCCACCCACCCACCCTACATATACAACTTAAATTTTTAAGTAACATCAACATTAACACTGTGAATTTTCTGGAAACTAAAATAGGGTCTGTGATAAAAGTTTATCAGCATATGTAGGGTGGGTGGGTGGCCACTATTCCACCTTCCAATCAGTAAAACATATTAGTAGTTCTGAATAAAGTTACAATCAATGAGAAGAAAATATACAAATAATTAATTGAGAAAATATTATTGTTTGTGTACAATTAGCTTATTAAAAATTAATGATGGTGTTGGTATGAAGGGAGGATGGGATAATACCACCCACCCACACTACTTGTACATACAATCTTTCATCAGTAACACTATTTCATATCAAGAAAAAACTTCATATTGATATTAATATTGCCTAGAAATCTAAAAGAAATGCTCTAACTTAAGTTTAAAAGTATATGGACGGCAGATGGGTGACACTATCCCCTCTCCTTTCATACTAAGACCAACGTTAATTTTGAGTAAACAAATTGTACAAGGAAGAATATTTTCTTGATTAATTCTTTGTATATTTTCTTCTCATTAATTGTTATATCATATAGAAATACGAGTATGTTTTACTGATTGGAGGGTGAGGTTTAAATAATAGTACAATTAGTTAGAAGAAATTATAGAGATAAATCTATTTTTTAAACACTGGTTTGTTTCCTCAAAATTGTCTTTTATGTTATTATTGCCTGTAATCGCTCTAAAACAATGTGGGATGTAATAAATCAAAATAGAAATAAGTCATCCTTGCCATCTTCAACGTAAACTTCTAATAATTTTAATCACTATTTTGCTTCAATTCCTTTCATTTTAACTTCATTAAATTCATCAAACAACAATAACAATCAAAAATCATATTTAAGTATGAATAATAATATCACTTTCTAATTTTCAAGTCAGTTATATCAATGTCCGTGATAATATTTCTATACCAAAAAATAAAAATAGTAGAGATATTTATGATATCAATAAAAAAGTAATTAGGACTGTTTTGAATATTATATTAGTTTCGCTAACGGACTTAATAAATGAATGTATTAGAGAAAGTACATTTCCGGATAGTACTAATCTTCAAATAGTCCGTGTCAAAATTTCATTGGATTCTTACCGTTAGTTTAGAAGTTTCAGTCATTTTAGTTGCCACGGTTTTGTAATTTTCAAGACAATGGATAGAACGGAATTTTGTGTGTTGATTAAACACAGTTTTTGAAGGGTAAAAATACTGTTGGAGCTAAACTGTGGCTTGATATGCATTTTGGGGACTCTGCACAAGGGAAATCAACTAATTTAAATTTAATTTATACCCGTTGGTATAAGCACTGACGATGCTGAACGCTCTAGTCGCCCAAAATCGGCAGTTGTTCCAGAAAATATAAAAAAATTTCACAAAAAACCATAATATGAAGTTCTGTGAAATAGCTGACATCTTGTAGATATCAGAAGAATTGCAATTTTAGATGAAAATTTAGGTATGGCCGAGTTGTTTTCGAAGTGGGTGCCGCGTTGGCTCATACCAAACCAGAAACAATTCGTCGAAGATTCAGAGCGCTGTTTGAAGCTGTACAAGCAAAATAAAAAGGATTTTTTGCGTTAGTATGTGACAATAGATGAAGTATGTAACCATCACTATACTCCTGAATCAAAGAGACATCAGTTGAGTGGACGGCAGCCGGTAAAAGTCATTCAAAGTGACCAAAAACTCAAAAGTCGTCTGGCAAGATTATGGCATCGTATTTTTGGACGATTTGGAATTATGTTCATCGACTATCTTGAAAAAGACAAAACTATCGATAGTGGATATTACATGGTATTATTGAATTGGTTGAGTGCAGAAATCAAGAAAAAACGGCCCCACATGCAAAATAAAAAAGTGCTGTTTCACCAAGGCCAATGCTCCGCGTCACAAGTCAATGAAATCAATGATTAAATTGAGCACATAAACAAAGTCTGTCAAAAGATTTCTAGAAATGTATTTTTATTAAAAGAACCTAGTGAAATGTTGCTCTATAGAAGCGGTGTTAACTGCGTATCATGCTTTAATTGCTTCACAAAATAACTATGCCATTATATGTTAGGGGCACTCAACACACATTAATCGAGTGCTTAAACTTCAACGCAAGTGTTTAGGAATTATGTTTAATATCCATTACAGATTTGATGTTAGTGATTATTTCAATATAATAAATACTAAATAAGTTTAAATCGCTGGATTTACCAGCATTCAAACAGAACTTAAAATCACTATTATGCAAGAAAGCGTAATATAATTATAATGATTTTCTCGAAGATTTGTTTTAGTTATTTAAATGTTTTCACTGTTTATAGAATTTCATTATTTCCATGTATTATGCTTTATTTTGGACGAGTGTTTGTTTTTTTTTATTAACATAAGTTATTATTATTATTATTACCAGAGGATAGTGGTATAGTGAGCAACGCACCCTCGTATAATTACATTTAATCTTTAATTGATAACCCTGTTTTTGTTTTTAAACAAAAATCCCTATTCGCTCCTAATAAAGTAATAAACAATTTATGTAGAATAAATCGCCTTTACTCATTTAATACTTTTCAAATGTTTTTTTAAACACAGTTATCTTATTTAAACTTACTGGTATGTTTTACTGATTGGAAGGTTGGTTAGAGAACACCCACCCACTCAGCTTATATAATAAAAACTAAACTCTAAACTCAGTTTAAATTTGTAACTAAATCAAAACTAACACTGAATTTTCGGGAAACCAAAACAGCGTCAGCCATGAAAGATTATATGTATATGCGGGGTGGGTGGGTGTTCTCCATCCTACACTCTAATCAGTAACACATTTTCGTTGTTCTGAATAAAATAACAATTATTTAGAAGAAAATATACTAAGAATTCATCGAGAAAATATTATTTTTCGTGTACATTTTGCTTACTTAAAATTAACGCTGGTGTTAGTATGAAAGGAGGGTGGAACAGTGACACCCACCCACCTTAAATATACTTTTAAGTTTAAGCTAGAGCATTGCGCACCCACCCTACATATACAATAAAAACTAAACTCTAAAATTTAGTTTAAATTACATCAACATTGTGAATTTTCTGGAAAGTAAAATAGTCTCAATGATGAAAGTTTATATGTATATGTAGGGTGGGTGGGTGACCACTATCCCATTATTTAACCAGTAAAATATTCTGAATGAGGTAACAATTAATTAGAATGTTTCATATCCAGAAAATAACTTCATGTTAATATTGATAGTGTCTAGAAATCTAAAGTATATGTAGGGTGGTTGGGTAGCAATATCCCTTGCAACTTTCATACTAATACCATTTCTCGATTAATTCTTTCTTTATTCTCTTCTCATGAATTGTAATTTCATTCACAACTATGGGTATGTTTTACTGATTGGAGGTGGTATAGAGGACACCCACCCACTCTACATATACAATAAAAACTAAACTCTAAAATTCAGTTTCCATTTTTACGTAACATCAACATTAACACTGAATTTTCTGGAAACTAAAATAGTGTCAGTGATAAATTTTTATATGCATATGTAGGGTGGGTGGGTTGCACACTATCCCACCCTCCTATCAGTAACATGCTCGTAGTATTATTAATTAATGAGAAAATATACAAAGAATTAATTGGAAAAATATTTGTCTCTGTATACATTTTGCTTACTAAAAATTAACAAAAACATTTTTAAAGATTTTACAATGGAAAAATATTGACATGGAAATTTCAAAAAATAATAATGGCGAATTATTGATCTCTATTTGGTCGTTTAAAATCACTCCTCTTTTGTTAAATTTATTCATTTTCATGGATTTCAATAAATTGACCTTCAGTTCCTTCTTGCATTTATGGAGAATCTTGAAGTTGTTGTTCAATGTGTGGAATGCTCCTGGAGATGTTCTGCATATGTCGAATTAGGTTTATTTTGGGTAAACCACGTCCGGTGTCCCTTGATTCTGGATTAAAAGCTTGTACCTGTTGGGCCGACATATACCTTACTGCAATCCTCACAAGATAACAAATAGACGCCCGATTCTTTATTTTTATCTGTTGGGTTATTTGCATTATTAATATAGTTGTTGGTCTTGAAGGAAGTTCTGATATTAAAATTATTTAGAATGTTACCTATGTTAACTGACATTTGGCCTAAATAAGTAATAGATACATACTTTTGACTAGTTATATTTTGGGACATTGGAAAAACTAGAGATATTATTTGTTGTCTTTAATAATGAATATGTTTTTTATCATGGTTTCCGAAAAAACATTATTAACTGCAATAGTAAAAATGCGGTTTAGCTCATTTTAATAATTTTTATCTGAAAGTGGGGTGTTAATTAACCGATGTGATGTATCATAGAATGAAACGCTGCTAGTTTATGTGGCAATGGATGGAATGATTGCATGTGAATGGTTGTATCTGTATGAGTGAGTTTGTGATATATGTTAAATTCATGTTTCCTGTTCACTCTGTTGATATTCATATATAAGAAATAAATTGATGGGTTAGATTCTAATTCCATTGTGAATTTATACTATTATGAATACTATTGATATACACTGAATTGAAAAATTCACTATGTTTTAACCACAAATAATTATTGTAAAAATATTATATAACGTGTAGGCACAATTATATAAATCTAAACAACACAGCACGACTTGAGTTTCGACGTTTTATCGTCATTATCGTTATATAATATTTTTACAATAATTATTTGTGGTTAAAACATAGTGAATTTTTCAATTCAGTGTAAGTATGGATTACCACGTAGTAACGGTCGCAACCATTCTCTTTACTATTGATATAATTTAAAAAAAGATTGTAGTTGTCTATTCGTGCCTGTAAAACAGACAAGAATATCATCCACATATCTATACCAATATAAACAAATTTTAAAGAAACTATGTTTCTTAATAATTTACTTTAAATTATTCATGAATATTTCGGCAAGTAATGGGCTTAAAGGATTACCCATTACTAAGCCATCGGTTTGTTGGAAAAAATTGGTGATTAAATTGAAAGTAATTTTGTTCTAGGTATTCTTCTAAGAATAAAATGATTTCCGATGAAATAATAAAATTAGTGCCGTTCGAAATCAAAGTATCCTTAATGATACGGATTACTTCTTAAGGTGGTATACTCGGAAATAGATTTGTTACATCAAACGAAACATGTGAATAATTAACCGGAATTTCTATGTGTTTAATGTTATTAATTAAGATTGCTGAATTTTTAATGAAATATTTAGATTTGAATTTTGTGTGGAATAATAAAATATTGATTAAACCTTTAGAAACATTTCTACATGGTGCTGCTAAATAAGATAAAACCGGTCTAATTGATTTATCGGGCTAGTGGAGTTTAATAAAACCATATAATTTTGGGGTCTTGATTTTAAAAACCGTTTTGGACTCTCGCTGAAAAGTGCGTTATTATTGGAAAAGCATGATTTTAATTGTTTTTGGAATTTATTGGTTGGGTCTGTTTTTAACAATTTGTACTTATTGGAATTTAAAAAGGGGCTAACTTTGTTATTATAATCATTCCTAGATATTGCAACCACTGTATTGCCTTTATCGGCTTTTGTAAAGATAATATTATTTTCTATAGCTTTCTTTTTAATATTTTGGGCAATTTTAATTTCAAAATTAGGATGGCTGGTTTGATATGAATTCAAAATGCATGACTTTAATAAACGTTTATTATCTATTGTGTTATTTTGTATTCTAATTCAATACTTAACGTTGGTGTTGGTATGACCCTTCATAGGGTGGGATAATTCCACCCATCCACGCTACTTAAACAATTAATCTTTCATCAGTATCACTGTTTTATATCAAGAAAAAACTTGGTATTGATATTGATATTTCCTAGAATGCTCTGGCTTGTGTTTAAAAGTATATGTAGGGTGGGTGGCTGAACTATGCCCCCTCCTTTCATACTAACACCAATATTAGTTTTGAGTAAGCAAAAATTACACAAAGAAGAATATTTATCAATTAATTATTTATATTTTATTTAGAACTTCGACTACGTTTTACTGATTGTAGGGTGGGATAGAGGCCACCCTCCCATCCTACATATGCATATAAACTTTCGTCACTCACACTCTTTTGGTTTCTATGACAATTCACAGTATTAGTGTTGATATTAGTTAATAAAAAGTAAACTCAGTTTAAATTTTTAACTAACATCAACACTAACACAACAAAACAGTTTCACCGATGAAATTTAAAATGTATATGTTTAAACACATAGTTTTGAATAAAAGGAAATTCATTAGAAGAAATTATACAGATAAATAATTCAACCCACCCTACCTATATATATGTTACGCCGAATTCGTATAATTACAATTTCATGAAATAAGCAAAAATTTCCCTAATTCATGAAAAATGCAAGCCCGTTGCGTTGTTTATGAATTAGGCAAATTATCTGCCGAATGTATGAATTAGGCACTATATAAGAAATTACCAATTATAATAAAATATTTATATATCAAATTAAATAATTAACTTAAAAAATAAGATAGTCTACTTTAGAATAGGAGCAGTAGAATTATTATTTTAAACAAAATGCCGATAGTTGGTCCATTCAGTTTGGTGTTCTGATGATTGGACGTCAAGTTTGAAAGGTATTGATGTTGAAATATAATTATGGATAATTCCGAATGAAAAACAAGCCGAGTTACAGATTTTACTACATTAATAAGCCTTTAATCTAGTATGGTGTCTCTTAGGGTCTGCGTATTTATTTTTAATAATATACAACCCACATCAAATTGTACCAACTATATAAATAATAGGACATGGTTATGAAATTAAATCAAAATGGCAAAGAAATTACCATTTTAGAATTAAGTATTTGCTTTTTTTCAATAATGTTAACTAAATATATGATGTAAATTAACTTCAAAATACTAATTAATAGTTTTACAGCTTCTTCCACCATGACAGACAGAATATCACACCCGTATCGTACGATTTCGCATCCCTGAGTATATTGATACCTTTGGTATCCCTGACCACTCCCCACAACTAATGTCCTAATAGATTTTTCTTCTTGCGAAGAATCGCATATTTTTAGTTTCAAGTATTTTGTTGTCTGCACACTGTTTTTCTCTAATAGATTCTCAATGATTCTGTTTAGTCCCTACTTTATATCTATCATTCCCTTATTAAACTGACTAATGCCAACTAAAACACTGTCACTTTTTTCAGAGGGGGCATTTTCTTTTTCTACTTTTCCACCATTCGGTTAGCTTGAAGTAGCAAATTTTCAGTTGCTATGTTTCTACATACAACGGCCAAATGTGTCTGTATGATTTGATCTTGATATATTAGTAGAGTTGCATCGGTCGTATTAATTCTGGCGGATTGATCTTTAATCAAATTTTCCCTATTGATCTGTGGATTATCAATAATCCTAATATAAGCATTTGTATCTTTGTTTTCAGTAAAAATATCAGTATTAATGATATTTTTCATACTTTTTTCAAACAAATCATTATTTTTTCTAAAAATTTGCGTTGAATTTTGAAACGAGGGCTCATTTTAGCTAGTTGTCCGAATAGAGCTTTATATAGTTCAATTCTTATAACTTCATGATAAGTTGTATTCATTTCCCATTGAATGAAAAGCAGACCAGTTGCTCAATGGAAGTATTATGGTCGCAATTAGAGAATCTTTTCTTTGTTTGATTGCTTCTTCCAACAGAGCCTTGACTTTGTGGATATCATGGTCTACCATTGATGAACACCAAGTCAGGCCAAAAAGACCCCAATTGTAGAACATGTGAGGTCTCAAAGTTTAAGATTATACTGAGGAATTTTCTGCTAATTCTGCCGCCCTTTAAGTGACTTAAAAAACTGCACTTTGTTAAATGTTCTTTATAATGTAAAATAAATTTATAATCTCCGTCAGACAAACTTTGAATATCTACTAAGTTCACCTGTCACCTGTCCTCTTTGATTTAAGTCAGAAACGGTGATAGGGCGAACAACTATACCTGCTTGAAAACTCTGTTTTGTCTTTTCCGTGCGTCTCTCACACTGTTGTATAATAGTATATTACATAACGAGAGTTGTAAGTCATATATTACGTACGAGTGGAAAAAGTTGCGCACGAGCCGTTAGGCGAGTGCAGTAATTCCACGAGTACGTAAGTGACTTACACCTCGAGTTGTGTACTATACTTTTTCTACTCCCATTCATTACAATTTCGAATACTTTGCAATATTGAGGTTATGTTTCACTATTAAAACACTTCGCAGCATTGAATACATACAAAGAAATGAAAGTTTGTATTTCTTACTTATTTTCCCAAAATAGGCTAATAACACATTTTCCGAAAAAGGCTGAACATTATTCATACGCCAATCCATGAATTTACCGTAAACCACACTCTTTGGATTTTTCCGGGAGAAGATCCGCTGCGGTACGTTCTGCTAGTTGCCTAATTTCTGGTGGAATTCCAACAATTTCTTCTGTAGAGTCACTTTCACTCATTTTAACAATGAATAAATGAATTATTAATAATAATTAAACCAAAATAATGTCAATGTAATATGTATTCAACAACGACAAATGTCAAATTCATTTGTCTAGGCTACTTGATTTGAGTTTCGTAATAATAATGGTTACGTAATATATTACGTGCTAGTTTTTTCTTCATTACGTGCATGTATCATAACGCCATGGTTACTAATCAACAAACGATTGCGTTATTGCCTACTTACTACTATGGGAATAGAAAAACAATTTTAAGAGTGACATTGGTATATTAGCATAGTGCTCTGAAACTTTTTTACATGTATATACATGTCATTGATAACCGACAATACATTTCTTTCTTTTCGGATCTTGAATTTTCGACACTTACTTAACTTCTGCAAAGTTCACTAACCCAAATGTCTTCTTAATGTGATAATACCGTTTATCTTTTAGTTTAGTATTATTATTTATCATTTTAGAAATGTTCATTACATGCTTCTGGTGGTGATGATTACAAGGGCGCCCTGAAATGGAATCGACAAGAAAATTACGGTATTGATGTGTTTTTTTATTTTAATATTTTGATTTAGTTTCTCCGAAGATCAATACACCTTTTCAAACGACACTCCACTCTCTTCAAGCTATCGGAAAAGTAGTAGTTTCCAGGTCTGTCCATCTGTAGCGGCGATGACCTCCTCTTTTGAGGCTTTTGAGACAAATCTCTTTCCTGACAGCGATTTTTTTCAGGTTTGGGAATGGAAAAAAGTTGCTAAGGACTAGGCCTGGTGAATATGTAGGATGAGAGACTAATTCGTAGGGCAACTCATTTAATTTGGACACGACGATGTCGGATGAATGAGCCGGTGCATTGTCGTTTTGAAATAGCACTTTTTTCGCTGCACACGTGGCCGTTTTCCTACAATACTACATCTAATCGGGCGAATAAATCGCTGTAGTATTGCCCCGTGATCGTCCTTCCCTCCTGCAATTAGTTTATTGGAAGTCCCAAAAAATGGTCGCCAAAACCTTTCCGGCCCATGGAATGGCGTTTTTTTCTTTGGAGCTGCTTCGCTCGCAACAGTCCACTGCTCAACTGTTCCTTGGTATATAATAGTAGATCCAAGTCTCATCTACAGTTACGAAATGCATGAAGAAATCCTTTAGATTTCTCCTGACCAGATGCTCTGGTGTGAGCAAATGCGGTAGTCATCACGCCGAAAGCTTTTTCATTCCCAAAATTTCGTTTAAGATTGGCCAGCATTCTTTTGTGAAGACTGTTGTCTCTTCTATCTCTTTTAGATTCAATCGGCGATCGGTTAACACGACATCATGATTTTTTTCGATTATTTCATCGTTGGTAGCGGTTTTTAGGCGTCAATTGCGTTGTTCGTCATTTCTGCTTATGCGGTCATGTTTGAACTCGCTCACCCAGAAGCTAATGATAAAAAATTATGGAGTATATCCGCTAGGAACGCCTAGAAGTGTTTTGTCACTGCACGAATTTTGATTTTATCCATTCTTGCGAAACCGTCTGACTTCCTGTACAAAAGAAACTTTCAAACAACAACGGTTAGTAGAAGTGTTGCCCTTGCTGACCAATGAATCTACCTCAACCATCGTGCGCCATCTCTTTCCGAATCGGGAAATATTTCAGGTCGCCATCGTACTTCTGTAATCGTTGATTGACGACTGCACATCCATTTTGAGTGGAAAAAAAATAAATTGAAGCCTTGCTTAAAAATAGTCAAGTTCTGTATTTGGTTGAATCGACATTAGAAATAGAATGTGTACCTTGTTGGGTGAATTCCGGAGTTCCGGTTATTAAGAATTTATTTCAAAAGTTGGAGTGGTGACAGTTCACAGAAGTGACGTTTTGTTTAGTTTCAAAAAACACCACCAGAGTACTACTGTTTAGGTTGCCCAATGCACGAAATGAGCAAAATAAATAATGCCGAATTCACGAATTTGGCAGATTCATGAATTATGCAACGGACTTGTGCATTGCATGAATTATGCAATGTTTTTGCTTATTTCATGTAATAGGCAATTTCACAAATTCGGTGTAACATATACAATACAACTTTCATTGCAATATGGGAACCATAAGAAAAATGTGAATTGGGGGTTTCTGTTTACACCAAAAAAATTATATAACATATTTATCAATTAATTACATGGTGATCTAAATTATAATATGTTTAAGAGTTGTTAATAAAGAAATGCTTTAATATAAATGTCACACAAAACCTAATTATCTCTAATTAGCCTGAAGGAAGAAATATTTAATGGTGATGGTGATTAATTGCCCTTAACTAATTTAATAATAACACCACCAATTAAATTATATGACAAAGAGGTACCGTAGATACGGCGTTTATATGACATTCTCACGTTACTCGTTGACAATTACGCACTTAGACACGAATGTAGGCATTTAATCGTGTCGAAGATCTCTCCAGCTTATTTCAATAAATTCCAGAAATATTATTTATTATGATTATTCTTTTCATTCTGCTGGCAGGCGGACGTCAAGAGACACCAAACCGTTTTCGTGGTGCTGGTTTTTAAAATGCGGACCCAGCGAGAGAGCGGCGCGGTGGCGGCGGCGACTGCACCGTTCCCCCTGATTATTTCCAGAGCTGATCCGAGGGCCCCCCTCCTTACTGTTTGACAGATTTATTGCAACTTTTGTATAGTCTTAATATGACTTATGGACAGGAACCAAACATAATCCAATACGGGTGAACGTCATGCTCCCGTCTGCGCTCGACAAGGCACACACACAAAAAAAAACCGGAATATTGAAATCTTTACTCGGCATGGAATGAATGAATAAGTTTATTTAGTGTGTAAATTGCACAATTGCAGCTTGATTTCAATGGATTTACAAGGAGGGATTGGATACGAGTGTAAATGTCTAATATACTAGCTTATTCTACTATAATCGTTCGAATAATTGGCTTATGTGATCTGTTAATATTTTATTTGAAAGTTTAATTAATTAGAAATCTTCCATACATAGAGAAGAATCGTTTGGAATTATAATTTTTCCTTTAGGAATCCAAATATAAATGTTGGACATTTTTAATCAAATAATCCATATTGAATAACCAATAATTTTTTTTGTAAAACTGTAACGTGATTAATGTCAATTGTTTTATGTATGTTTTATACTCTAAACAATTTTTAATGTCGATGGTTTTCCACCCATTTGGAATATACTGCAAAATTTTGTTTTCGATTGGAGCATGCCTATTGTTTTTGAGTAATTGTTAAAATACGTCAGTTCTTAAAGGATTTCCAAATTTTCAAGTAGATTTCTTTGTGGATTATTTCTTTATAAATCTATGAAATATCGAGTGTAATTTTATTTCTCTTACATCAAGTTTCAAGCTTGGTAATTTTGTTATCGATTGTCGCATGTCGATAATATAACAATGCCAATAAGTTAAAATAGTAGGCTTGAGTTTGTTAGAAATAATTAAAATTTTATTATAAAAAATTGAATAATTGCTAAAAATATAGTTGAAGTGTTTCCAAAAGTGTAATTTAAAATTTACATGGAATCTCATTAAAAACAATTGATGAATTAGGTGAAAAAAAAATTGAAAATATGCTGTAAGATACCTGTTTTAAATTAGTTTGAAATAGTTGAAATTTTATCAAAAAGGTAATTGAAAATATGCTAAAGACATTTTAAAATTTAAGCAGTTGAAGATAAAAAATAAAAACATTTGAACATTTTATAAGATGAGAAGAAAATTTAATATTTTATAAAATAGTTAATACGATTTTTCGCATAGAAAACAATGAGCCCCTAAAAAATTTGAAAAATGTTTATAAAAAATCGATTTGAAACTTTTCAAAAACAATTGCAAGCGTATAAAATCAAGTAGACTATTACAGAAGGCAACCAATTTTTTCTTGAATGTTATCGGCGTTTACTTGGTGGTACATTTTGATTAACAGTATTATGGTAAAACCAAGTGAAAAGTGTTTTATTTATTTTCAAAGAATTTTTTTAACAAAAATGTATTTTTTCATAATTTTCCAAAACAGTTGGAATTTTATAAACAATTTGAGTTACTTGTTTTTTTTTTAACATTTGAAAAAACGTCTTAATAAAACACTTTTAGTTTGATAAAACAATTGAAACTAATTGATAAGAGTTGAAAATTTGCTAAATGAAACATTTGAAAACTTTCCAAGAAATCAATTTCAAATCAAATCAAATCAAAATCAATCAATTGAAAATAGTTGATACTATCAAAAGAATGGAAATGTGATGAAAAGACATTTTAAAATTTATATAAAATAATTCAAAATGTATTTAATAATTAAAAAAACTAAAACTTATCTAGTAAAAAAAATTGAAATTTCAAATTTTGAAAACAGCTTAAAATTTTTATTTGAAAACGATGAAAAAATAAGAATTTAAAAAAGTTAAAACAAATTCAATAACGAAAATATTGATTTTTTTTTAAAAACAATATTTTTTCTGAAACGAAAGAAACTCTCAAAATTAAACAATTGATATTTTTAAACAGTTGGAATCCTAATTCAACCTTTGCTAATACAGAATTTCTTTTTCTAAAACAGTTTAAAATTTTACAAAACAAAGGTGAAATTTCGTAGATAATTTAAAATTACCAATAATAGTTAAAAATTTGCTAAAACAATTGAAAATGTATTTAATAACTGAAAAAAATAAGAGTTTTCTAGAACAGTATGGTTATGAAAAATTGTTAAAAACAATTGAAATTTCAATAAAAATAATTAAAACTTAAAAAACAGCTCAAAATTTACCTAAAAAAATTGAAAAATCAATTGAAAATTTCTTTAAAATTATCAATAACCATTTCAATTAGAAAATAAGATTAGATTTTTTAATTAGTTGGAAAAATCAATAAACATGTAAAACAAAACAAAAAGTAAAAAGTCTCGAAAAAACGAAACAATTGATATTGAAAAGACAATTCAACATTTGTTAAAACAGTTTAAAATTTATTTTAAGTTTCTTTAAATTGACCAAAAACAATTGGAAATTTATTTAAAAACAGATGAGAAAATTTAAATAGGATGTTTCTAAAAATCAGTTAATTTCATTGATAAAAACAGTTGACTCTCTGAAAACAGCTTTAAATTTACATTAAACAAGTTGAAAATTCAAATGAGAATTTCTATTTCAATAAACAAATTATTAAAACATTTTATAATATCTGAAAAAAAAACAATAAACTTTTTTAAAACAGAAATACAAAGAGAATCTCAAAAATTTAACAATTGATATTTCTAAACAGGTAAAAAAACAATTTGTTTTATTTTCTCTACAGAGTCATTTTTCTTAATTTTTTTAATTTAATAACGATATATAAAACAATTACATTAAAAAATTTGAAAAATCAATTGAAAATTTCTTTAAAAATATTTTTTACGAAAAATATAAAGTTATTCTTAATAATTTGTTAAGCTTTGGATTATTTGCAATTAATTTTTATATAAATCTTATGTAACTCCTATAGTTTATTAGTAATAAGTAAAAAATGTAAAAATTATGAATTTTCATTTTTTTTCTCAGAAGCTAAGAACTTTATGAAAAATATATTTCAATAAAACTTGTTCAGTTTCTCATTCTCTTTAACATTTGTTGGTAAAGCTATGTAATATTTTTCAAATTCTATATAGAAAAAATTAGAATGAATACAACAAAAGTCCTAGAATCCTCAAAAATATATAAGAAATGTATTCTAGAACCACCAAAAAAGTATCTATCCTGAAAATTCTAAAAAAAATTGTGGAAAATAAATCTTAAAAAAAATGGATTAAATACAGCAACTGAAATAATTGGAATAAAATGTTCTACAGATGTATTGAGTTTATCCCCCATCAAAATTTTGTAGGGAGTTCTCTTCCAAATTGCAAATATTAGTATCAATTTTATAATCAACAATGGTTTTTCCAAATTTCGGTTTATAGGATTTTCTTCTCCAAATTGCAAGATTTTTTCATCTATTTTACTAGAAGTTTTCAGGAAGGTTTTTATTTTTTGAAGACTAAAATTTCCCAGCCTTCCTAGAAATTCTCTCCTAAATTACTAGAAAATTTCTCAGCTTTCTAGAATATTTATGGTTGAAATTTTCCAGTATTATTATTTTCTAAATTTCCAGAAATTTGCTCTCGGAATTCCTAAACAAATTTCGAGGATTGTAGGATTTTTAAGGAACTAATTTTCTTATTTCCAAAGTTTACCTTCAAGGATTTTAGAATGTATAAAGAATTTATGCTACATGTATTCCATTTTGAATTTTCTAGGAATTTCTTCTCCAAATTTTTCACCTATTTTACTAGAGATTTTTAGTTTTTTGATGATCATAATTTTTATATCTTTATAGAATTTATTCCACACATTCCTAGAATATTTTTCAGGATTGTTAAACATTTATGGAATTTATTCTAAAGATGTACTAACTTTGTCCTTCTTTACAATCAGTGCTTTTAGATATTTCTCTTTTAAATTGCAAACATTGTCATCAATAATTAACAATAGTTCAAATTTTTAAAATTACAAAAGCTATTCTTTATTTTCTGAAGATTTCACTTCTAAATTCCTAGAAAATTTTCGAGAGTTGTGGAATTATTAAAGAATTAATTTTTAAATTTTTAAAAATATCTTCGAGGATTTTAGAATCTATAAAAAAATTTATGCTACCGGTGTACCACAATATAATTAATGTTTTCTATGGAAATTGCAAGATTTTTCCATATATTTTACTAGTTTTCAGGAAGTGACAAAACATTTCTTTCTAGAATTTCTCTCCTAAATTTCTAGAATATTTTTGAGGATTCTTAATTATTAATGGAATTTGTTCTACAGATACTAACTTTACCCTTCGTTACAATCAATTTTTTTAGGAATTTCTCTTTAAAATTGCAAACATTGTCACCAATTTCTTATTAGCATGAGGATGAATAATAAACTATAGTTTTGTTTTCTAAATTTTTAGAATCACAATGGCTTCTTTGTCTTTTGGAGATTTTTCTTCCAAATTTTGGGAACTTTTTCCTGGTTTGTGGAATTTTCCAGCATTGTTATTATCTATAATTTTAAAATTTGCTCCTTTACATTTCTGTAAAATTTTCTAGGCGTGTAGAATTTTTTAAGAATTAATTTTCTTATTTTTAAAAATTATCATAGATACAAAAACAAAAATATAGTTAGCTCAAATACAAACATGTCGTGACTGAATGGCATATGCCTAAGTCAAAAGGCCATAGGCCACAAGGAAAAAAAAATTATCTTCAAGAATTTTAAGATTTGCAAGATTTTCCCATATATTTTACTAAAAGCTTTTAGGAAGTTTTTTTGATGACTATAATTTGTAAGCCTTTCTAGAAATCCTCTTCTGAATTTCTAAAATATTTTTCAGGTGTCTTACATCCAAGGTTAATTTCTTCTCCAAATTGCAAGATTTTCCCTTCTACTTTAGTAGAAACTTTCCGAAAGTTGTTTATGAATAGCATTTTTAAGCCTTTCCAGAACTCGTCTTCTTAAATTTCTAAAATATTTTTCAAAGTTTTCTAGGATTTTCTTCTATCTATCTATTTTACTAAAAGCTTAAGAAGTTTTTTAATAACTAATATTTGATTTACTGATTGGAGGGTGTGATAGATGATGAGATGAAATTTTAAACTTAAGGTTTCATCGTTAAAAACTGAAACTGAAAAGCTTTTAGTAAATATTCATAAACCGGAAGTGGATGTTTACTCGAGGCGTTTTTTTGTTTTTTACCGGTATTTTTCTAAATATAAAAAAATATTACAAAACTCTTCAAAAGTTAAAGGGAATGAAAAACTGAACAACTTTTATTAAAACATATTTTTCATAAAATTCTTAACTATAAAAAACACATTTTTTTATCATATGACAAATTCTAGAGGAAATTCTGGATAATTTTTTATTGTATGAGCAAAAATAAAGTAATTTTGTTACATAATGAAGAAGGAGACACGATTATTTTGTTTTACCACTTTATTAAAACAAAATATTCGTGTCTCCTTCTTTTTTATATTCAAGACGTACCATAAAGTAAACGCCTTCACAATTAAACATTTATTAAGGAGGGAAACCGTGAGATAAAAGCAGTTTTGAATCACTTATATGCAACTGAACGTATTTAACAGATTTACACTTGAAATGGCGATATGATTTAATCTCAGAACTTATTTTGATATTTAAAATCAACAAGGTTTTAGTTTTAAAGCTACTAAATTAATTACATAATAAAGTTGTATAAAACAATACATTATTAATTTAAATATCGAGTTTCTTAACATTAATTGCATTAATTAGAAACGTCAATTAACTAGTGGATAAATAAATCAATCTCTCACACTAATTGGAAATATATTATAATTAGATTAAAGGTTAATTGGTAGGGAAATATGAAATAACGCTAAACACATTTCTTTTTGAATTCCGGCGTGTTACAAGACGGCGGCAGCGTTAATTTCGTGAATGCTAAAAGATTTAGGGGTTTATGATCTGTGAGGCCTGTCTAAATAAAATCTCAAAAGAATGTGGAAGGGCGAGATGTAAGCTCTTCTTTTTTGAAGACTTTACGTGTAAATGTAAATGTTAAATCCATCATCTCCAGGGATTAATTTAAAAAAATATAAAAATAGGTGATTATACTTCATTTAAGTTATACGTTATTATTTTTGAAATGTTTTGTTGTTGTTTGATGTTATAATTAAACAACAGTGTAGAAAATTATGTTTAATTAAGTATAAAAATTTTAAAGTCAATGACCTTATCGAATAAATTATATTTACGTTCTCCATATGAAATATGGATTTATCATTAAATAGTTTAGTATTTATCATGAATAACCACGTAGTAACGGTCAACACCACCATTATGATTAAATAGTTTGTGCTTTGTTACAAAACTAAATTTATTTAAGAAATAATTTCTAAATATTTGTATAAAAAGTACGTGGAAAGTAATATTATTTATTTATTTCTCATCGTAATTGAATTTGTGTACCAAATGCCATTGAATTTCGGTGATAGTTTGGTTATAAAACACCAAAGACGTATTATTTAATATGGTCGTATTAAACCTATAAATTATATAGAACCGCCCACCCTTAAACCTAATTATATTTGGCGGGACATTATTGTATAATTAAGTATAATTTTAATTTAATTGCCGACGTTGATCGTGTATGGGAAGCCGATTGTGCCCGTGTGGTAATCGATTAACATTTTTAATTAGCTCAGATGTTTTATTTATTGAAAGCAATAAATACGCTCTAATGAATTATTTTATCGTGGTAAGACCGGACGCAAATTTCGTGGTGATCTATCATTAAGACATTCCTCTAGTCTCACGGTTGGTGATGGTTTATTATCGTCGAAATGATTATGTAATCCGTCATTAATCATTTCAATATTTTAGAACGTTTTTAGCAAATTTGTTTCAAAATTTTTTAAATTTTCATTTAAGATTTCTAGAATTTTTCAAATTATTGAATGCTGGCTGCGTTTATTTATATCTTTAAAAATTCTTATAATTTTTATCTGAAAACTTTCTGAATTTTTAATAGGATATTTCCAGAAATGTGTTAAATATTTTTTCCTTTGAGATTCCTACAACGATTCCAGCAAAATGACATAAAAAATAATATTGTATATTTGGTAGAAATTTTATTTATATTTTGTTCATTTTTTCTAAGAATATTATTATTCTTGTTCGGATTTTTTACCTTCCAAAATGTAAAAATTTATTCCGTGAGTTATAGATTTTTTTTTAACAATTTTGCTTGTAAATTGTTAAAATTTGCCAATATTTTGAGAGATTCCTTTCTTCTTTTATATTATCTAATTATTTACAACTTTTTTCTCTTTTATTTTAGAAAATTCTCAGACAAACGAAATATATTCTGGAAAATTCTAGGAAACTTAAAAAATTAGCATTCATTGAATTTTTTTAAATTTCTCTTCCAAATTGTGAGAATTTTCTTCGAGTGTTTTCAAATTTTCCAGCATATTTACTTCTAGATTTTCTCTAAAAGTTTCCAGTAACTTCTAGATTTCTAGGATTTTTCACCTTCTTTACATTTACAAAATTTTATCAGTTTTTAAGATTTTTCACCAATTTTGTTATCAGAATTCTTTAAGATACCTAAAATTTTCCAGTATATCTTTCGTTTACATTCCAAAAAGAATTTTCCAGAAAATTTGTTGATACTAATATAAAACATAATTTAATGAATTTTTAAAAATAGTCTATCAAAAATGTCTAATTGTTTTTAGCAATTTCTACAATTTCCCAGTTTTCTTTTTTCCTTCAATAAGATGATTTTTCAGAACGTTCTCTTCCCAATTGTGAGAATTTTCTTTCGATTTTATATTTTTTGTAGCAATTTTAATATTACGTTTCCTTTAAAATTTATATAGAGAAAAAAAAAACAATATAAAACATATAAATTATTTAATATGAATTAGTCTATCGATTGAAAGAATTTTTCAATTTTTAGGAATTTTTTTTAATGAAAATTTTTTGTACAATATACCTACATGAAAAGAAATTATATGGCTTCCTTAAAATCTTTTTTAGCAATGTTTCTATTATGTTTGTAGAGTTTTTTAGCAATTGTCGAAAAATTTCATTGTGATTTTAAAATAAATTTCTTCCAAAGGGCATTTTTTCGAGATTTGTAGAATTTTTCAGCAATTTCAGCTGCAAATTTCTAGAATTTTACGGCTTTTGTTCATTAAAATTCCTATTTTTTTCAGAATGTCTTTGACTTATTTTAGAAATTCCTGAAAATTTAGTAGAGAATTTGTCGTGATATAAAACAAAATTTTATTTTTTCATCTCATTTTAAAAAATGGTAATATTTTCTAAAAATTTCTACAATTTTCTAGTATTTTCTCTTCAATTTTTCGAAAACTTCTAGAAAAATCTCATCTTATCAGATTTTCGAAAATTTTTCAGAAATATCTCTTATTTATGCAAAAAATTTTAGATGGTTCAAGAATTTTCCAGTAATTTTAAACCTAAAATTCCAAGATTTTTAACTATTTTTACTCAAAATTTGTAGAATTTCTAATTTATAAAGACTTATTTAAAATTTCTAGAAATTTTCTGGTCATTTAACGATACGTATCTTTACCCATGTCAAATGAAGTTGTATAGTTTCCTATAAATCATATTTTTTTACTATTATTTTACCTGTACTCTAAATTAGTAGGATTATTCAGGTTTTAGAATTTTTCATCACTTTTCAAGAAATTTCTTCGAGATTAATGAAACATTTTTTACTTATAAAATTTTCCAGCAATTATATTTTTTTTCTTTAGGGTTCTTAGAATCTACCGAAATGTCTTCCATTTATCGTAGAAATTTTTGAAATTTTTTTAGAGAATTACAAGAAATTTTATTAACACAATTGTAATAAATTCATAGGAATTTTAGGAATTTATATAATTTACTTGTAGAAATTATATAAATTCCTAACTTTCTTTCAGTAACTTTCCGTCTTGATAATCGGCCCAGTACCGAAAATAGTCGGATATTAAAATAGAAAATAAAGAGAAACAAACCAAATGATTTTTTTTCAATTTTAAAAAATACTACTTGCTTCATCATATCGGATTTTATTTTCAGAAATTTTTCTTCTTCTTCCAAATGGTGAAAGTTTTCTTGGATGGCTTTTAAAATTACTCCAATTTAACGTTTTTCTGGGATTTTCCAACAATTTTGCTATCGTGTTAGTAATATTCTTCTTGTTTAGATGTTCTTTATAAGTGAAGTAAGGAATTTTATTTCGTTCATCATAAGATTCTTCTTGTTTGGATGTTTTGATTTCTTCGAGATGTATGAAAACTTTATTTTAGGAATGTTTTCTTCTGAATTGTAGAAATTTTCAGTTCCAAATTTCTAGAATTTTCCTGCTCTTTAAGATCCTAGAACTTTTTCAGATTGTCTTTCATTTATCTTTGAATTCTGTGAAAATTTTCCACTTGATGCTGATTTTATGTTTTTCGTAATCGTATTTTCAAAAATTGTAATATTTTTTAAATCTAATTTCACAGAATTTATTAGAATTTTTTTAGGAATCTATGATAACTTTCTAGATATTTTATGAGACTCATATGTTAACAAAAGAACTGAATGGTTTTCTTGAATTTAACAATAATCTTAAGATTTCCCACAAATTCTAATTTCTTCCAAATGGTTTTTACTTCGAAAATTGTAGAATTTCCAGAAAATTTATAGCTTAGCTTATTTTCTTTAAGGTTCTAACATTAATCCCAGAAATTTTATTGCAAAATTGTAATATTTTCTAGCAATTAATTAATTATTGGAAATTAATCTTTCAATTTTCTTCTAACTATGTTTAACTAATATGACAAAAAATAAATATTACAATTTATTTATAAACGAAAAATAAAGGCATTTTCTGATAAAGCAAAAGTGTTCAAATTAAATATTTAAAGGAATCAAAAAAAGGGAATTTCAATTTGAGTGTTAAATGTCTATGCAGAGTAGATGGGTGGTCACTATCCTACCCTTCAATTTTCTTATAATATAAACATCGAATCTTCAACGATTAAAATATAAAATTGTCTTTCCACTTAAATGTGAATGTATTTCAATATTTTAGAACGTTTTCAGAATATTTGCTTCCAGCTTATTAAAATTATCCTAATGTAAATTTTCTCTTTGATTCAGATGTTTCTAGATGAACCCTCGTCTGTGTTGCATTGGTTGGAGGGTGGAATAGTGGCCACCCACCCACCCTACATATGCATTTCAACCTTAGTTAAAACAGTGACTATAATTTTAATAATAACGTCTCCAACAATTCTGCTGTTGTTATTTGGAAATTAATTATAAACATGTTTTCTTTATTAGTTACGTATTTTTTTAAATGTTATTTACTTTCTGAAGAAAGCGACGGTTCTGTTTTATCGATTGGAGGGTTGGATAGTGGACACCTAACTACCCTACATATACAAAGAAATTTAAACTAAAACAGTGGCCTCGATTTTCGTAAAACATCGTCAAAAACTGGAGAGTTTTACTTTCATTAAAACGAGTGTCGTTTTAATGAATAGTAGTTATCAAAATGTGACTGATTAAAAAAAATATAAATGAAAAGAGGGTGGGATAGCCTCTATCTCACCCTCCAATCAATAAAACATATTCAAAAATGTAACTAAATAAATAGTTAATTCAAAAATGTATTTACTTTATTAGTACTGTAAATTTTCTTTCTTTTTGCAGAAAACCTGGCTTATGTTGTAATGTTTGGAGGGTGGGTTAGCGGGCACCCACCTACCCTACATATGTATTTGAACTTTAGTTAAAACAGTGATTTCAATTTTTACAATTACATCTCCAACAATTCTGCTAATACTATTTGAAAATTTAAAAAGTCTTAGTAATAAAATTAAAAAATGTATATGTAGGGTGGGTGAGTGACCACTATCCCACCCTCCAATCAGTCAAACATTCTTAAATAACTATTTTATAAAGTATTGAAGTGTTTAATTTAAGATTAGATAGACTTATCAGCATTTTTACCAATTTTCGAGAATATTTTAAAAATTTCCCATGATATGTCTTCACCGGTAAAAAAAGAAAAACGTATTATGATGAAACGAAAATAAAATTCCTTACTTCACTTAATATTAATTATTAATAAGTGAAGTAAGGAATTTTATTTTCGTTTCATCATAATATATAACACTTCACATTACTCAACCCGAAATTTAGTGAAAGAAAAACGTATAATTTCGGAAAAATTCTTCGTTTCCAATATTCTCTATTCAATTTTTTTTAAACACTCACAATTTCACCCAAATTTCTATTCGAAATTACGAGAATTTACTTCAAATTTTTTGGATATTTTGAGAAATTTAGCTTTTAGAATGTTTCAGTATTTGTTCTCCAATGTTTTGAGAAATTTCCACAGTCTCTTCTTTTATTTTAATAATATTTTTCCAATTTTTTTCTTTCAATAAGTTGTTTTTTCGAGAGTTAAATAATTTTCCAGCTATTTTGCTTACAGATTTACAGAATTTTTCGGCTTTTTTAAAAGATTCCTAGAAATTTCCAGAACATCTTATCTTTATCTTAATCTTAGAAATACCTGAGAATGCTTAATTTCATCGATTTTTTTGAGATGATTTTTTATCAGCTTTCAAATTTTTAGAATTATCAAAATTTTTAGCATTTTTATTTTAAGGGAATTTTTTTCGAAATTTCTAGAAATTTTCTTGAAAATTTGTTGACACCAGTAAAGAATGAAAACGTATAACTTTGTAGAAACTTTTCTTTAAAATCGCTGACAATTTCAAGCAATATCTTCCAATATATTTTGGAAATATTGTTATATCTAATCAGAATTTTTGAAACGTTTAGAAGAATTTACTTCAAGTGTTTTAGGTTTTCCAGCAATTTTGCTTGCATATTTTTAAAACTTTTCAGTATTCGTTTTTCCATATTTTGAGAAATTTTCTTCATTTTTTCTTTTGATTTTCTTCTTCGAAAAAGCAAAGGATTTGTAAAATTCTCCAGAAATTTTGCTTCTAGATTTTTAACTTCGAGTGTTTCAGATTTTCCAGCAATTTTGCTTGTATATTTTTAGAACTTTTCAGTATTCGGTCTCCCATATTTTGAGAAATTTTCCCAATTTTTCCTTTAATTTTTTGAATTTTTTTGAAGGATTTATAAAATTTCTAGATTTTTCCGCTTTTTTAAAGATCGTTAGAATTTTTCAGCACATATTTCTTTTATCTTAGAACTTTCTGAAAAAATTCGTTGATGCTAACAACATTTATGGTTTTTCTTCAAATCTTTTCTTCAAAACTTAATATATTTTAGTATTTTCTATAATTTTTCAGTAATTTCTCTTCAAATTTTCGAGTATCTCTCACAGAGTTACCAGATTTTTTTTTTCAAATTATGACAATATTATAGTAATCTTATTTATTATTATGAGAGAGAAAATAACATTTCTATTTTAATAAACAAATGCGATTCAAAATTTAAACATATAAAATATTTAAGAATTTCCGAAAGCTGTTTTTTTTTTTAAATATATAAGTTAGTCCGCTTGAGCTATTGATTCATAAAATTTTCCAGTTTTAATGAAATTTTACGACCCATTTTATTTAAAAAAATTCTTACAATTATCTGAGGAATTTCTGAATTGTTAATCAGATATTTCCAGAAATGTCAAAAATGATTTTTCCTTTGATATTTCTTCAGTTATCCAGCAAAATGACAAAAGAGTATATTTGGTAGAAATTTTATTTATATTTTGTTCAATTTTGCCAAAAATATTATTCTTGGTCGGATTTTTTCAAAAATTCACTTTCCAAAATATAAAAAATTATTTCGTGAGTGACACATGAAATAAATTTTGATATTTTATAAGGTGAAATTTCGAAAAAATCCGACCAAGAGTAATAATATTCTTAAAAAATGTTGCTTGTAAATTGTTAGATTATTTTGAGAAATTTACATTATTTTTTCTTTCATTGTATCTAAATTTTTACAATTTTTTCCTTTTAAAATGTAAAATATTGTAGTTATATTTTCCTTCCCAACTTATATAGAATTTTGCGGCTTTTATTTTAGAAAATTTTCAGAATTCAATAGTTTTTTTCCAATAAGCTCTTGAAGGAATTGAAGGGCTTTTGGTAGTACGGGAGCATGTGTGATTAAGGTCGTGTCATCTGCAAATTGAAGGAGATATTTGGAAGGGTTAAAGAAGAGATTATCCACGCAAAAAATGTTACATAACAGAAGTGATAGAGGAGAGCCTTGAGGGACTACTTGTTTGGGGCTAAAGGAAGAAGAAATTGAGTTATGGATTTTAACTTTTAGAGATCTATTGGAGAGGAATTGTTAGATAATGCAAATAATATGGGGAGGGAGGTGGCACTTGTATAAAAAGCCTTGATGCCAGACAGAGTCAGGCGCTTTCTGGACATTTATATCCATCCTTGAATTTTTCTGCTTTTTTCCTTAAGATACTTCAGATTTTAGAATACTCTCTGATAATTTTCAAGGTGATTCTGATATGAAACAAAATTTTATATTTTTTAATCTTCTCTTTAAATATTGTACCATTTTTTAGTGTGTCCTACAAGTTTTAAAAATGGAAAATACCCTTCAATTAATTGGTATTGAATATAATCAGAATTATATTCAGAAAATTCTCTTCCAAATTGTTACAAATTTCTAGCAATTTTACTTCTAGAATTTCTGGATGTTTCGCCTGTTTTCCTTTAGAATTCATTGGAAGATAGAGAATACAACTCCTAAATTTTTCCAAAATATCTTTCTGAAAATTTGTTGATGGTGTAAACTTTTTCAACTTTTTCTTTCTTAATATTAAAATATATATATATATATATATATATATATATATATATATATATTATTTCTGATTAGATTTTTCCAGGACTTTTTCTTCTAAATTTCGAGAATCTACGTCCAGCGTTTTAGATATTTTGAGCTTTTTTTAGTATTTTTCTCGTTTATTTTGAGAATTTTTCATCATTATTTTTATATTTTTGAAATTATTTGCGCTTATCTTTATTTATTGTTGTTTTCCATTAATTTTTCCCACACTATTCTAGAATTTTACGTCTTCTCTTCCTAGAGTTTTCATATAGTTTACAAAGTTCTGAAAATACTTTACCTTGTCGTTTTTTTTTCTATATAAATTACAAAAAATAAATACGTTTACATGTTTTGTAGAAATTTTTGTTTTAAAATTATAATATTTTAACAATGTTACAACTTTCCAATAAATTTTGAGAAGTTTAAAGGAATTCCTCTTCTAAATAACAAGAATTGGGGTTTTAAACAATTTTGCTTGCATATTTATGGAATTTTTAAAAATTCGTTCTCCCATATTTTGAGAAAATTTCTCCATTTTTTCATTTACCTTTAGAAAAATATTACATTTTTTTTTCTTCGAAAAAGCAAAGGATTTGCAGAATTCTCAAGAAATTTTACTTCTATGTTTCTAGAATTTCCCATTATTTTAAAGATCCTTAGAATTTTCCAGCACATCTTTCTTTTATCTTTCTGAAAGTTTTTTAGATCCTTGATATCAAACAAAATTTTATGGTTTTCTTTAAATCTTTTCTTCAAAAATTGTAACATAATTTTAGTAACTACTATAATTTTCCAGTATTTTCTCTTCAAGTTTCCGAGAACCTTCTGGCTTTTTACAATTTTCGATTTCAAATTGTGACAAAATTTTAGTAATCTTACTTCTAGTTTTTTTTTTTTTTAATTCAGGGAGAGAGAAAATTACATTTTTATTCGGGCAAATAAAGACAAGTTAGTCTATCCGTTAGAACTCTTGATTCCATTTTTTTTTTCTTTAAAAGTTTTGAGATTTTTTTTACGAATTAAAATTCTAAAATAATTTATAAAATAAATTTTCTTGCTTTACTTTTATAATTTTTCTTAGAAATTCTTAGAGCATTTTTAACATTTTTCGAAAATTTTGCAGAAAATGTGTTAATGGTATGTCGTCATAAGTAAAAATATTAAAAACTTATAATTTTGTAGACACTTTTCTTCAAAAATTTTGATATTTTTTATCAATTACTACAATTTTCTAATATTTGCTCTTTATATGTCTTGAGAATATTCGCCATTTCTTGATATATCTTAGTACATATTTTTAGAATTTTCACTTCTAAACTAAAACAATTTAATTCGAGTGTTTTATGTTTCTGTTTGAGCAATATTTTTAAAATTTTTCAATATTAAGTGTTGTCACATACTTTATGAAATTGCTAAAATTAATCTTATCGATATTTTTAAGAAACTTTTCGTCTAAAAATTTTAGATTTGATTTGTTTCTCAGTATTTTTCTTGATTTTACGGCCTTCTACTTTAAAACTACTAAAATTTTCCAGAATATCTATTAATTATCTTAGAAATTTCTCAATATACATACTTATCTGATTTTTCAGAAATGTCTGAAATATTTGTTTTCTTTGTATATGCTTTCAGATTTTTTAAATGTTCGAAAGTGTTTCTTTGAGAATTCTAGATTTTTCATACACGGATAAAAAAATAGAAATGTATGACTTTCTCAATATTCTTTGTTGAATTTTTTAAGATAATTCACCATTTCCTCTTATATCTTATCGGAATGAATTTATCAGAACTTTCTCTTCTAAATTACGAGAATTTTCTTTAGGAATTTATAACGGAAATTTTTAGAAATTTCAAATTTTCTTTTTTATCTTAGGAATTGTTTCTTCGAAATTCTTCAGAAATATTATTTCTAGATTTCTATAATGTTCTGCTCTTTTTCTTAATGAATATTAGAATCATTAATACTAAATCTTAAAAATTTCTTCAAATTATTTACGTAATTTGTTGATGATATTGATACTGATATTAAACAAAATTTTATAATTTTTATAAATATTCATTACAAAAATGTTTTCCCTTTAATTTTTTGAAAATTTATTGTATTTAATGTATTTTTTTTTCATAAATTGTGAGAATCTTCTTCAAGGGTTCCAGAATTTTTCAGCAATTTTATTTCACAGTTTCTAAGATTTTCACCTTTTTTTATTGATAGTATATTCTAGTTTTTAAGATTTTATAATTTTGCTTTCAGAATTCTTAAGGTTTTGGCTTTCATTTTAGAAATTCCTAGAGTTTTCCAGTAAATCTTTAATTTTTCATTAAAAACTCTAACAATTTGCTAGGTAATTTGTTGGTGCTGGTATGAAATAAAATTTTATAGTTTTTTTTAACTTGTCTTCAAAAATTGTAATATTTTATACAGTTTTCTAGTATTTTCGTTTCAATTATTAGAGAATTATTAACGTATCAAGAATTTTCTTTGAAGTTTTCTACATTTTTTTCAGCAAGTATCTTCTAGAATTTCAGTATTTAATCATCTTGATTTCTATCTGCAAAATTCTTTACATTTTTTCTTTGCCGAGTTTTGTTAAATTTTCCATTAATTTATTATATAATTTTCCTGTATTTTCCCTTCAATTTTTCAAAAATTTTCAATTTTTTTCAGCAATTTCGATTCCAGATATCTACATTTTTCTCTAAGATTTCTAGAATTTTCCAGATTGATTTAGAAATTTTTAAAAACGCTCTTAGCGAAATTTTTCACAAATTTGCTTTTTAGAATGTTAAGAGAATTTTAATGATATTACTTTGAGATTCATAGAATTCTTCAGCATTTTTACCATGTTTTTTCTGTCCAATTCTTTTTTTGTTATATATTATAGGAATTTTTC